>OX465299.1:96546336-97046151 GCA_949987735.1 Leucophora obtusa | reverse complement strand
ATCCGAATTTCATTAGGGTTGGAAGGAAACCATCGGGATAGTTTCCTCAATAGTTGTTTACTTTTGTAAAATTTAAAATATTTTTTTCGAGATGAAAACCTTTCAAATTTTAGGAAATTCTTCTTGAAAAATTATTCTTTTATTTAAAAGTTGCAATAATTATGGCCAGTTTTATAGTCAGACATAAGATTGATATTTTCTTATATATTTTCTTCTCAGATCGTTTTTTTTTTTTCTTAAATCCTTCTTAAATAAGAAATTTTCAAAGACCCTAGTTCTGACTATAAAACTGCACCTTAAGCACTTCTTCTAAATTAAACCTATTAGATTATGAAAAATTGTTGTATTTTTATATTCTAGGTTTGATATGAAAAATGTAGTATTTGGAATAATTTTTCTTATAAAACTATAACAGGCACTGCAAAAAATTTTACAATTTAGGGCACATTCCTATTATCATATTCTGAGAATTTTTCATATCAGAATCCCCATTCTGTTTCCTATTAAAATCTTATTTAGGTTGGGTGCGAACTGGCTAAATAAAATCTAAACTAAATCCAGGTTTCCAAAATTCTATGAAATTCGAAAAAGTTTTCAAATAAATTTTAAACCCTTTTGTCAATTTGTATTAGTTTAGAATTTATTTAGCCACCTCGCACAGGGTCTTAATTTTTAAATGATTTTTACAAAACAGAACATTAAAATCTTGTAATTATTGCAGTAAAGAAAACTAACTAAACATTAAAAAAAACGTCTGCTCAACCCAGATTTTTCCGAACCCCTTTTTTGGTACTTTTTGGAACAACTTGGCAAACCTATGCTAAAACATGTGTTAAAACTTCTACTTCTAGCAAGAAGAGTATAAGACTAGGAGATGCAATTGGACATCATACAGAATATTATGGCGTTGTCAGACAGTCGATCGAAAAATGAGGAAAAAGTGAAAATAAATTGGCAGGAACTAAAAATTACAATAAAAATTAAAAAAATGTTAGAATTAAGAAAAAAAATTACAAAAAAATATGCAAATATCGAAAATAATAATAATATCGAAAAAAAAATATATGCAGAAATTAACTATCAAATTTCATTTTAAAAGATTTTTACTTTCAGATATTTCATAAATTATTGCACTTTCTTAATTTCTGATATTACCAATATTTTTCTTATTTTTTTCTCATAACATAGAAATTTTTTTCGCCTCTTTATTCACATTTATTCCAAAATTCCTTTATATTCGTGTGTGCTACCATGGCATCATACCGTAATTGACGGAATTGTTTTGTCCGATGTCCGGTTCGATGTGCGATCCGATAGCGATTGGAACCCTAGTCTTATATCCTTCTTGCATCTAGTTCATAAAAATCTATAGATAGGACTACCGTATAAGATACGAAAAATGTTTAGCCCCCCCCCCCCACTTGAGTGAATCTTGGATCCGCGCCTGTATGTGTACCTTGAAACTTTTTGAATATTTGCTCTTACATGTATCCAACAAATTTCAATACATGATTAATGGAAACTCCACAGGCTAATTGTGCTCTTTGAGTTTAATTCGCTACGAAATAACCTTTGATTTAAAATTTTACCCAATTCTTAAAAATTATTGTTTTATGTAAATACTAAATTGCATTTTCTCATTTCAAATAGATATCAACTCTACTGCAAATAATGCAATAAATTTCATTATGTGGCAGTATTTTGTTTACGAAATTCCCTTAATTTTTTACGAGTTCCAAGGTACACTCCGATTTTAATTTAGGACACTTTTTCGCTTTTATAAAAAAATCATAAGTTCTTAAAATGTATAAAAATTATTAAAGTTTTTGTTATTTGCCACATAATAAAAAAAAAATCTGCTGAACCAGTCATTCAATTTTAAAAATAAAAATAAAATAAATAAAACCGTGCTTTTATTAAGATTATTGGGTGAAAGCACATCAACTCAACACACCATTCGGATTTACAATCTCCGATTTCAATGAAATTCGCCATAACTGTGGTACACTACAAGAGATCAACGTTGCATAAATTTTGGGGGGGATATAACTCAGAAACGAATCGAGATAACACCTTGAATTCTTCACACAAGTTTAGAAGAGAGTTTAACAATAATTATATGTTTTTTAAGAATTTTAAAAAGTGCGCATTTCGAGCAATGGGAATTTGAACTCAAGACCCCAAGAAATGACCTTTGAACCTTCCATGGAAAAAATCGATATGCATACCATTTTAAAGGATATATTCTTACCTAATAAATAATACCAAAACAAATTTTATACCTTGAATTGTTTTTAAGTTATTGTAGATTTTATAATCATACTTTCGTCAAATTTTTCCGTTTTTTCCAATTTTAGTGACGTCATATTTCGGATACCAAAAGAGTTTTGTCTCTGAAATTTATGCTTTAATGAGCTGTTGTCATGTACGATAGTTGTGGTAAATTTCATTGAAATCTGAGATGGTCAATACGAAAATGCCACTTTTTTGTGTTGAATTGAGATGTTTTCACCCTATTATAAAACTACCCTGTGGGAAAACAGGGGTCAGTTGTAGTGAGAGTACTTGTCCCGTGACCGGTGAAAACAGGACCGGTCTGAAGGAACCTGCCCTGTGACCCGTCTCGTGAAGGGTGAAAAGAGTACCGGTCTGCATGGACCTGTCCCATGACTAGTGAAAACAGGACCGGTCTGAAAGTACCTACCCGGTGACCTGTCCCGTAACCGGTGAAAACGCAACTGGTCTTAATGTGCCGGTCCTGTGACTGGTGAAAAGAGTACCGGTCTGAAAGTACCTGTCCCGAAACAGGTGCAAATGGGACTAAACCAGTGGTACAAATATTAGAGTTGTTAATTATTAGGATTTTTATTTTGATCGATTAACCCTTACATGCCTGAATTGTAATGGCAGGGAATTTTCCGGCCAAACTTCGTGGAAATATAGATATATGCCAAAGAAATATTTTTATTATTTTTATAGCTTTGCAGCAGCCCCTAGCGGAGATATTGGGAATTAAAGTTCGAATGTTAACATGCTGCCGGACCCGAGCGGGTTAAGATTTTTTTAAATTTTTTTTTATATTATTTCCATAACTAAACTCTACATAAAATTTGTAGAGTTTTCGAATTTTATTCAAAAATTTTATTTTGCTTTAAACTTTAATGTGAGAAAATTATGGAAAACAGCTCGCAAATGTGTGAATTAAAAATATACATACACATTATGGAGCTTCAATGCTACTGAGTAAAAAATTCGTTATAAAAAAAGGAGTAAAAATGTTAAAGTTGGGCATGCCGACTATATAATACCCTACACCAATCTGGTTAAAAGCCAACTAATGTTGCAATGGACTTGTGTCAAAATTTTCTATAAAATGATAAAAGAAGAGAAAATCGGAAATATAGCGCATTTGGGCGACAGGTCCAAATATGGACCGATCCTATCTAGAATCAATAGGCTTTGTCCTTGGGACAAATGTGTACCAAATTTCATTGAAATATCTTCGTATTTGCGACCTGCAGCATGCAAACAAGCCAATTTTAGGGGACCCTTATGTGGGCACTAGGTCTAAACATGGACCAATTTTAACCAAAATCAATAGGCGTCGTGCTTGGGCCGGCGTAAGTTGGTGTACCAAATTTCGTCAAAATATCTTAATATTTGCGACCTGTAGAGTACGCACAAGAATGTATGGACAAACAGACAGAACGACGGACGGACGGACGGACAGACGGACATCGTTAAATCGAAATAAAAAAAAATTCTGAACCGATCGGTATACTATAAGGTGGATCTACGTCCAATATTTTTTGGTGTTACAAACATCAGCACAAACTTATTATACCCTCTCCACGTAGTGGTGTAGGGTATAAAAATACTTAAACTTTTTTTGTTAAACACAATCAGCCTTACTACCAAAGGTATATTTTTGTTAAAGTCGACTTTATTTTAAAGCAAAGGTTTTGTTTTAACCGTGCTGTACAAAATCTTTAAAATGGAACTTTTAAAATAATGCCAAACATATACATTAAAAAATTTTATTTATTTTTATTGAAAACCAAAACAAAAAATTAAAAAATAAAAAGAAAATTTGTAAAAAAATGTAAACAAAATTTGAAAACAATAAAAACAAAATAAATAAATATAAAATAAAAACAAATGAAAACTTCAAATTTAAAACAGAATTTTAATGCATATTTTAAATATTTTGTATGGTACGAAAATTAAAATAATAGTCGCCTTTTGTGATTTAAAATCGACTTTTTCTTTTTTATAGTAAGGGTGAATATATCCTAAAAAATAAAATTATTTTTAACTAAAACTTAAAAAATATTTTAATTTTTGCAAAACTTATTTTTTCGGACTTTCTATATTTTTATATATTTTTTATATATAGTTTTTTAATTTTACTATTTTTTATTTTTTAAAAAATTATTTTAATTTTTGCATTTAAAAAATACAAACAAACATTTTCCGACTTTCTATATTTTCATATATTTAGTTAGAAATTCTAATATGATATTGTCATATTGAGATTGCAGTTGTCTGCAATAAGAAAATGATAAGTGGAAAACTCAAATTTGAGGTAGAAAAATATTTTATCTAAATATATAAAACTTAAAATTTTAAGGAACAGTTTCCTTTAAAGAAATCAGTTTTTTGTAAGTAGATCATATAATATTTTCCTAAATGCGTTATTGCGCATTTACCCGAATTTTCGGATAAATGATTCCCCGCTTAAAAGCGCAGAAAACTCTACATTTTTGAAGGCGGGGACTAATGTACATCTGATATTATTTTTTGAACGAATTTGTTTGTATGGTAATTGACTCCATATATAACTACAAATCTGACTCCATATATAACTACATAAGCCATATAAAACTAATCAAAATATATATATGTAGTGACCGATATGATTATGCAGTATAACTCGCTTAATACGAACTCGGATAAGATGAATTCTTTGTTAATACGAACTAATTTAGAAGTCCCGTAGTTTTCGCAACAATTTCAATACAAAAATCATCGGTTAATACGAACTAGATTAAGACGAAATCTCGGTTAAAACGAACTGTTTGTGATGGTCCCATAAACAAATTTCTATATAATTTTCCACTTTTAATACGAACTTTACAAAATTCGATAATTTTTTCTATATTTTTTTTTCTGACAAATTTTAAACCGAACACACATACATTTTTTCTTAAATATATTGCAAACAATATATGTATTTAGGAAACCAAATGAAAAAATTGTAAAAATTTGTAAAGTTGTTTCATGGAAATTTTAAGATTTTGTGGATAATTAGAACATTTTAAATAAATTTTACCACGGTTAATATGAACCTCGCTTACAATGAACGTATCTAGTCCCCCGGAGTTCGTCCTAAGCGAGTTTTACTGTATATGGTTCGATTATAAGTTATACAACAAGGATGGGCACGGATTTTTCACAGAGGGCCATATTGTGGTTTTTCATAAAGTATAAAGGGCCGCACTATACATTTAAAAAAAGTAAAACTACAAATAATTACCGTAAATGAAAGCGGACGGAACTAATGTTTTATTTTTTTTTCATGTAAGAAAAAAATCTGTTCTCAAATCCATTCCAAAACTAGTTCCACAAGAACTGATTGCAAACTCAACTTTTTTCAAATTCTGTTTTGATATTTTTTAATTACATAAGTAGAATTAAACATTATTGAAACACTTTTTCGGCCAACGAAATTTTGAAAACGAAAATTTAAAATTTAAAGAATTATATCCTTGATTCGGGATTTAATTTAATAATTTCGTTGCGCACAACAAAAAAAAATCTCGCCCCTTTAAAGGAACACTATGCACTAAAGGGTAAATTTAAACGACGAATACAAACTTAAAGATTTAGTCAGTAACTTGAGTGCTTTTTGATGAATTAAAACGCCAACTTTTTCACACAGTTATAAATTTAAGACCAATGCGGTGCACTATTATAGTCAGCACAAAATACGAATTTTAATAACACTTTATTTTGGTAAGAAATTTTCAAACAAAGTTTCTTACTAAAGTAAAATCTGAGTTTAGGGTGGGTGCGAACTGGCTAAATAAAAACTAAACTAAATTCAGGTTTTAAAATTTCTATGAAATTTGAAAAAGTTCTCAAAAAAATTCCAAAGAAACTTTAAACCCTTTTATCAATTTGTATTTAGTTTAGAATTTATTTAGCCACCTCACACAGGGCCTTAAAATCGTGCTTGGTGCTGACTATAAAACTCGTCTACCCAACAAAAAAGTCTAAAATGGCTACTGAAAATTTTGATGTTATTACTGGAAATTTAACTATTTTAGCCATGTGGTATATTCTGTAATTTTAACAACGCAATTTACTGATTTGTAGTTTAAAGAAATTACTAGAAAAAATTAGTAAATATTAGTAATATTGTTTTAAATTTAATCTATAAGTTATTGCTGAAATTACAAAAAAATGTTGCTGAATATTAGTATCACTCAAAAAATTACATGTTTTTTAAATTTGTGACAAAGTACTTAGTTGTCAATGTCGACAGTAGCGTAAAAGATGTTGATTTTATTTTGTAGACAATTAATTGCCAGTTTCATAGTAAGAACTAAGATCAATTTTTGTCTTAAATACTTTTTAAGTAAGAAATTTCCAACTAAACTGGCCCTAAGAGTTATATCAATTGTTCATTTAAATATCTCTTAAGTAAGAAATTTTCAAATCGGTCATAGCCCTGACAATAAAACTGGCCCTAATTTTTTATCTAAAAATTTTCGAAATAAAAAATTTTAAAGCATTGCGAAATAAAAATGTTTGAAATAAAAAAAATCTACAAATCTAAAAACTTTCAAAATTTCAACAAAGGCCGCACAAGAATCAGCAAAATGCCGCATGCAATGTATGTATCGTCATCCTACAAATATATTCTTGTAACTTCATATAACTTTCTATATAATTTCATACAAATTAATATATAGTTCAACATAAAATTTAGTTATCTGCAAATTAAGAGTTAATTACTCCATATCCAAATAATTTTCAAGTGATTTTTTTTGCATATAAAATCATATTAAGAAATGATACGTACGATTTCGAAGACAAAAGCATTCAAATAAATTTTAATTTTATGTTATAAAATTTGCGCCTCCAAAATTGGTCAAACTATTGAAATTACATTGTCAATTTATTAGCATGTATGCACAAAAGTATACCCAGTATGCACAGTTTCGAGGCGGTTCATTTTCTCGAAGATTTATCGAAGTTTTTTCGAAAAAATGAATAGAAATCTATATGAAATAGGGTCGTCATTTTAAGGTTTCTCGAATACATTTTTTAATCGAAAATTTCTTCGATTTCGACACTTTATCATATCGTAATTTCTCAATTTGTTGTATTTTTTATTATTCGCAAGTTTGGTTCGTTTTCGATACTCCGTCCAATCTATTTCAAATCTAAATATTGAAATTTCTCGATATTAATTTTCATCCAAAAATGACGCGATTAATAATTTTTTTTATGCTTTTTAGTGTTAAAAATGTAGTTTATCTAATAAAAGTAAAAAAGGATATACATGCATAGTTATATAAAAAATAAAAAAATAAAAAATTGGGCTGTAATAGAGATTTGAAAGTGAAGTGAAGTGAAATTTTGTCTATGTCTGACCTTCCAGACATCTACACCACAACCGTTTTGAAAATTGTATGAATTAAATTTGAATTTAAAATCCCGAAATCCCGGGATTTTCGGTATTGGCAAAATCCCGAATCCCGGGATTATTTCTCAAAAATCCCGGGATTTTCTTATTTTTTAATATTAATATAAACGCAAATAAACAAAGTGAGCAATTTTAGATTACCTACGTTTTTTCTTGAATTTTCTCATATTGACAAGAAATTGATGCCAAGATATTGGTAAAATTTGCAATTTTGGTAAACAATATTAAGTTTTTGAGTAATACATGCGAAAAATCAAGTTTGTTTGTTATTTTACCGATTTATTCTTCCAAGCGAAATTCGATTTCTGAAACTGGGACTGTAAGTTTTGGCTGGGACTGTAAGTTTGAATTCTTCCATGAAAACATTTGATAACGATAACCAAATAACTTTGTTGCTGTAATTACACGATTTAGTGGGCAAGGTTACCGCAACGAATCTGTTTTAAAATCTGCTTACAAAATACTGGGCGCAAGTGTACTTAATGAAAAGCCTTCATATATTATCGCAGCCAGAAAAATACAAACGGGAAAGCGATGGCAAGGTGGTACAAGTACTGACAAAAATTGCTTTCCCATTTCCAATATGATAACGTCAATAGACAATAGGACCGGCAGTTAAAAAAGCGCCGGAAAAGAACTGGAGAAACAAAATTTTTAACTTTGGCAAAACGCTGCCAAAACCAATAAATAGGTGGTTTGGAATTATATTTTCCAAAATAAAATTAAAAAAAAAAAGTTCATATGTATCTTTTTTTGCCCTGCCGTGATGTTTTGTAAAACAAATACTGGCAAAACGATTTTTGCAAATGCTGGCAAAGCGTCCCAAATGAGTGTTCTGCCAGTCATTTATTTTTAACATCGCGGTTACCCAGTGGTATGCAAGTACTTGATTTTTTGTACCACTGTCAATTTCTGACTGAGATGTTTCAGTATTCATAAAAAGTACCACATTAACAACTATTAAGGCTGGCACATAAAATCCTTCTGCTAAACCCTCCTCGAGGGTTCTGGCTGGAAACAGGTACCAGGTGGTACACGGCTAAGGTCAGGGTTTTGATCATAGTGGGACAATGTAAGGTCTATTGTCTGCATTACTGAAATGGACTCTGACTATAGGTGGAAGCTAACCGCAGTTCAGTATCGGTCCGAGTGTCTGTTTTCTCATATTGAGCGGCTTGGGACGCTCCCTGTTCTCGTGGTTTCCTCAAATCCAGGCGCGTCTGTTTCCCATAGTGTGCGGCTTCCTGGTCCGCGTCTGTTTTACCTAGTAGGTCGGCGGTAAAGTGAAAATTTTTAACGATGTTTGGTAGGGGAAGGAATATAGCAGGACAACAAAAGAAAGAGGAAATCCGGGCGGTAATATACGCCCAAACGTCGGTGTTAGTAGTGGCTGCGATCACCGGCGGGCACAGTGGAGATAGCGGGTCTCCTCTGCGTGTCGCCAGCAGTCACACAATGGATTTGGCAACGGACACGGCAACGGCAAATCCACAACAGGAGTCATCTCTCGTCAGACAGGAGGCCATGGAGGTGCCCTCGGACAGTGACAATAACGACCAACTATTGGGTTTGGAGGAACTCTTCTTATACCAGACGGATGAGGAGGATATTCGTATGATATCCTCTCAGCCGCTGGTCAGTGAGTCCAACAATCCCAAGAAAATGGTCGTTGGAGGCACCAAAGAGAGCAAATCCACTGGTAGTCCTCTGCCGGCAGATGACTCGAAAATGGTGGCAGGCTACAAGCGCTCTATCCGGTATTTGAAGCAGTTGGCTCGTCGAGATCCAGCTGATTTAACTGCCAGAGAAAAGCGACTGAGGCGAAAACATGAATTCCATATGCGGAAGTATGAATCCATGGCGAAGAATACTTCCGTAGTGGAATCCAGGCCACCCACAAAGGCGCAAGATCAGAGCAAAGCCATGGGAAGACCGCATACAACCGGATCCCATGGCCACTCTGATGCGCGGCGAACGGACTCCAAGGTTCTTCTGGAGTCCGGGAAGCGTTCGACCAACCAAACTGAGGCACTCTCAACGCGACCGTCCACATCACGTGGCAATGTTGGGGGTACGAAGTTTGGCGGTGATCCTGGCGACAAAGCCGGACATGACGGCGGAAAATCCGAGGTGCGGGCCGTACCATCCTCATCAAAAGGAAGTACGGTGATTTCCAAGGACAAAGCCTGCAGGTCTGGTGGTAAGCGACAGAGGTCAGGTGAGACGCAGGTGTCAGAGGGAAAGCGATTGAAAGCATCGGATAGCTTTCCATCTGCACCTGAGCTACAGGTATCCATTGTGGACCGGAGTCATCCTGAAGTTAGGATGGCAATGGACAGATGGCTAGTGTTGGAGGAACGCATACTGTTGGAGGAACGCATACTGAGGGCACTAGTTGACGCACTCGCACACAGATGATTGTTTCACTGCGTTCGATGGCGCCAAGTGGCAGAAAGGTGTCAAGATAGTGGGTTGTGGCAATGAGAAAGCGCTGAACTTTCTCAAAAGCACAATACAGGATCTTGACGAGCTTTGGCCGGGTATGAATGTCGATATCATTCCCATTGATCAGGTCCCTTTTCAGACGACCGTGAAGGTGTGGGTTCCTCCTCCAGTGATAGAGGATGAAGCCATACTGACACTGTTGAAACGTCAGAAAAAGGGACTTGGTTCAGATGATTGGAGAATCATCAGGGGACGAGCGAGGGACAAAGGAGACGGAAAAGACCTCTGGCTAAAAGTCGGCTCGGAGTCTTTGCGCCTCTTGCGCCTCTCAAAGGGAGCGGTGAAGTTTGGGTTGAACCTTCTTAAGATGATTCTACCCAAGGAGGACACCAGCAATGAGTCCTATATGCATCAAGGTGGTGCAGATAAATCTGCATCACTGCGAGGCAGCGACCGATGAACTGCTGCGTTTCATGGAGACGGAGAACATGGACGTGGCCCTGATTCAAGAACCTTGGCTTTCTGGCAACTGGGTTCGGGGACTTGGGTCGCGTAACTTCATGCTTCTCTCTCCGCTATGTGGAGGTAAGATTAGAAGCTGTATATTGTATAGGAAGGGCATTAATCTTTTTCTTATGTCTCATTACACCAATGAAGACCTAACGGTGACGGCAATTGAACGGACGGGAATGCCCACTCAGTTCCTTGCCTCGATGTATCTCCCGTATGAGGAAGACAACCCTCCATCACAGGCCGTCCGTAATCTGGTTGAGATGGGTATGACCAAAGGCCATGATCTAGAGATGGGGGTGATGCCAATGCTCATCACTCTCTATAGGGCAGCACTGATATCAATAACCGAGGTGAGTCACTGTTTGATTACCTACTGTCCACTAATTTGATTATATGTAATAGGGGCAATAGGCCAACATTCTATAATAAGATTAGGGAAGAGGTTATTGATATAACCATGGTATCGAATACTGACTCTGTTGAAGTCAAAGACTGGAGAGTTTCACAAGAATGTTCATTCTCTGATCATTATAGGATTCTCTTCAGCGTTGATCTTTCTGTTAGGGAAATGATTCCATATAGGAATCCCAGGAAGACAAACTGGGCTAAATTTCGTAGTCTTGTTCAGACCATACCGGGCCCACAGCGGGACACACCGGTAAGTGTGCGAGACGTGGAAGGTTCAGTTCGTCTATTAACGGATAATCTTAGGGAAGCGTTTCTGAACTCGTGTCCTGAGCGCTTGCCACCGAGGAAAATTCACCAACCATGGTGGACTCCGGAGCTTAAGACACTTAGGACGGAGAGCAGAAAACTTTTCAATAAGGCGAAGAAGGAGAACAGACCTGAGGACTGGGAGAAGTACCGTCTCAGTTTTAATGCTTTTGAGGGGGCGACTCGAAGGGCAAAATGGGAATCGTGGTCTAAGTTCTGTGGGGAAGTAGAGGGCACTACGGAGACAGCGAGGCTTCGTAAGGTTCTTTCTAAGGCACCCAGTGCACCAGGATCCCTTATGAGGCCTGATGGTACTTTCAAGGAAAGTAATAGGGAAACCATTGAGCTCCTAATGGAGACTCATTTTCCGGGTTGCAGTGATGAGGTGTTGTGCAATGTCCCTTTGGACGCACTCTCATCGACTGCAATTCAGATAGGTGAGCACATCAGGTCAATGGTAGATGAACACGAAATTCCCGGCACTTTTGCGGGAGTCACTGGACATTATCATGCCATGGCTGCTTCGTATTTTTACTGGTAGTCTGGCATCGGGGTATATACCCTCTGGGTGGAGAGAGGTCAGAGTGGTCTTCATCCCGAAAGCGGGGAGGATAAACCACAGCACCACCAGGGACTACAGGCCTATTAGTCTCTCGTCGTTTTTATTGAAGACGCTGGAGAAGCTGGTAGATTTTCATGTGAGGAGCATCTTCTCTGCAGACAATTTCAGCAGAGCCCAACACGCATACCTTAAAGGGAGGTCGATGGAAACGGCTCTGAGTGAGGTTGTCGGCACAATTGAGGATGCTCTTCACGACCGTAAGTATATGTTGGCGACCTTTCTGGATGTGGAAGGAGCTTTCAACAACTTGAGTATACCATCGATCTTTAGTGCCTTGGAGGGTATTGGCACTGACCCGCAGATTACCCCGTGGACGGGCAATATGCTCAGGAGCAGGGCTATAAACTCGAACATAGGTGATGAGGGGGCACGGAAGGTGGTCACAAGGGGTACTCCACCAGGGGGGGTCATTTCTCCTCTTCTGTGGAATCTTGTGATCAATGGAATCCTTGACTCGTTGGGGAGAACGGGGACGAAGGTGGTGGCATACGCCGACGACGTTGTGCTACTGATCAGGGGAAAATTTCTCCAGACGGTCAGTGATCTCATGGAGTCGGCGCTTACGATGCTGTCCAGGTGGGCAAGGGAGAACGGTCTGGGGGTCAATCCATCTAAAACCGAACTCGTTTTGTTTACAAGGAGGTACAAACCGGAGAGGTTTAATCTCCCAAGACTGTAGGGAGTTACCCTTCAACTCTCAGGGGGGGGGGCGAGGTACCTGGGTGTCATTCTGGACTCTAAACTTTCCTGGGGGAGGAATACCGAGAAGAGAATGAGAAAAGCCTTATGTGTTTTTTATACCTGTAGGAGGACCTTTGGGAAGAGGTGGGGTCTACATCCACTGGATGTATGCGACGATTATCAGACCAATCTTGACCTACGGGGCACTGGTATGGTGGAGGGCGGTGGACACGAGGTCATATCTCTTCACTCTCGCAAAGGTGCGACGACTGGCTTCTCTGGGTATTACGGGGACGGCCCGTTCTACACCCCAGGCAAGTTTGGAGGTGATGCTTGGCATCCCACCACTGGATATTTATATCAGGGGCACGGCGGCAAAGGCAGCTCTCACACTCAGAGAGATGCAAGAGCTGAGGCAAAGCACTTAGGGGCACAGAACCATTCTGTATGGGATTGGTGGTGCGCTACTGGATCGTAAGACGGACTATATCTTACCGGTCACGAATTTCCAGAGGACTTTTGAGGTGATTTTGACAGCCGACTCCGTTATTCGGAGTGGTGATATCTCAGTGTACACGGACGGTTCGAAGATGGACATGGGGACAGGGTCGGGAGTTTATTCCGGCGAACTGGACCTTCGAATCTCCATACGACTCCCGGGCGATTGTAGCGTGTTCGAGGCGGAAGTGTATGCAATTGACGTGGCCGCAAGGAGGATAATGGAACGGGATGTGGATCCATCATCCATTAGCATCTTTGCGGACAGTCTTGCTGCTTTGAAAGCCCTGGAATCCGATACTGTCAGATCAGGGTGTGTGCGGCACTGTATTGAATACATCAACCGTATTCGTCGGCACTCGGTCAGGCTAGCGTGGGTCCCAGGACACGCTGGGATCGCAGGAAACGAGCAGGCTGACGAGTGTGCGAGGAATAGCTCCGTGGCGGTTGAGGAGCATATGCATACGGAGGTCCTGGTTCCTCTGTTGGTGCTATTCGGTGTAATAGAGGATATATCGGATAGGGAGACGAGGGCAAGGTGGACAACCTTGACCAATTGTAGGATATCTCGGACCTTATGGCAACTGCCAGAACCGGGGAGGACAAAGATTCTTCTTGGTTTTAACAAGCGGACAATCGGGATGCTGGTAGGAGTCCTAACCGGACACTGCGCTATGGGCCGAATGGCTGTGCGTTGGGGTTACACTCAGGCGGACTACTGCAGGGGCTGTGGGGACGAGGAGGAGGAGGAGGCAGTGCACCATCTGCTTTGTGAATGTGCGGGACTGAGAGAGCGTCGACTCAGATATCTGGGATGCAGGTTCTTCGACGACCTGGACAGTCTACGCGATGTTTCTCTGTCTGGTCTTGCGGACTTTTTGAGGGGATCGGGATGGTTTTAGATTTCTTCGGGTCGTGGTATTTCTTTCCATGTGGATGAGGGGGAGATTTAAGGGAATCGCAATGGGCCTTATGGCCTCCGAGTGAACTCGCCGTTCAACCGCTCAACCTAACCTAACAACTATTAAATAATTATAAAACGCTTTATTCTATAAAAAAAATTAGTTACATAACATAAAAATTTTTACAAATAAAGGAAAATTTAACTCCCGAAATCCCGGGATCCCGAAAAATTCCGTAGTTTCGAAAATCCGAATCCCGCGATTTTCAAATATCAATCCCGATTGGCATCCCTAGTTGCTATCAATAGGGTCGACATTAGGGAGGGTCGATTTATTTTTCATCAATTTCCCTACGATTTCCGTATTCTATTGGTTATTCCATGAAAATTTGCCAAAGGAACCATACCTCTATCGTTAAAATTGAGTCCCCTACTTTTTTTTGGTAGATTTTTTCCCAAATTGACGTTCGTATGAAATATTACCTACACGTTCACATCCATAACTCAAAAACTATCGATCGGGTTTAATCGCAATCTACAAAAAAAAATCTCCAACATTGGTCCAACGGTTCAAAAGTTACGGGCATTTTTGTCCAAATTTTGGAGCATTTTTCCATAAGGGACATAAGAAATAACTTTTTCCTATAACACTGTTTCTATAATGATGTAACCAGCACCATCTAGACACTTCTGGCAACACTACTTAATTGTGTTTACTTTAATAAATTTTGTGTTTAAATAAAGTTAAAGTAAATCAATTTCAAGGACTTATTAAATCAAGGACTTATTATTTTAACAATATTTTAACAGCGATTATAAAAGGATAATCGTAACAATATTTAATTCTTTTAGTGACGGTTTAAAAAATGGATTCAGAGCCTGGTTCATCGCAAAATCCAACAGATACCCAACGCAGTAGTTTGCAACATTTGGTCTCTCATGATATTTTTTCTTTTGGCGTGGCCTGTGAATTACCTGATATTAATCTGTCAACTAAACGAGATATATTGAAGTTCTATTTTTTCTTGGCCGAACGTTCAAAAGCCCAAAGCAAAATGTTTTCGTATAAAAGATTTACTCCCCAAGTAGCAGACAGATTGTTAGAAATTTGGAATCAACTTAATATTGAACTTATACTCAAAGGTAGCATCATTAGAAAATTGAATAATATGCTTGACGCATATAGTAATGCAGATAAACAACGAGTAAAACGCGCAACAGAATTCAAAAAATTCGTAGAATCAACAAACCAATTATTCAACATTGGAAAATGTAAATGCAACTTGAAAGAAAACGACTGCTCATGTGGATCTATCCCAGAAAACTTAAAAGATTTCATGCGCGATCAATATAATGACAGAATACAAACGATACCGGAACACGATAATGGAAGTGAAGAGACGATACCAACGGCTATACCAACAATCTCAGTGAGCAACGATCCTACATACGAACCACATTATGACGAAATGGAAGTTGATGTGAGAGGAGGTTCAGAATTAGTTCTACCAAAACAAACATACACTCCCAGATACAATACTAAAAACTATGCAATGATGTGTGACAGATTTGGTGTGCATGATAGGATGGGATCAGCATTGGCAACAGCTCTGATGGAAGACCTGGGCGTAAAAGATGGTCATGACAATCTTGTCATCATGGATAAAAGTAAACTTCGTAGAGAAAAGAGAAAAATGGAGACAAGACGCACTTCGTAAGCGGTATGATGGCTCGAATTTGATATAATTTTCATTCGACGGCAGGAAAAATGATGCTCTAACTGTAGAAAAAATTGATGAGAAATTGCATCCAAGGATGGTTAAAGAACCTCATCTAGTTGTTTTGAGGGAACCAAAATCTCAATTGATAGGCTACACAAAACTAGAAAGTGAAACTGCGGCAAGCAAAGTCAACAAATTGATCGAATTCTTCCAAGAAAACAATTGTCTCTAGATTCATTAATTGCCATATGCGCTGATGGTGGACCAACAAATACTGGCGTACACGGTGGAATTTTGCGACTATTCGAAAAACAGTTAAAGAGACCACTGCACTGGTTTGTGTGTCTTCTGCACTTTAACGAGCTGCCGTTTAGACATTTGTTTGACACTTTAGACAAATCAACCACCACTGGACCACGATCAACTACCGGAAAGTTGAGCTCAAAAATTGCTGATTGTGAAAATCTTCCGGTATGTAATTTTTATAGCTGATTCTTTACCATTTTTTTATTCTATTTTTTAGCTTTTATGTTTTCTTTTCAGGTGGTAACCGATTTTGAGGAAATCGCTTTGGAAAATATGCCTCCTGGTGATTTAAATCCAGAAGAATTATCTACTGATTCGAGGTACTTGATGTTAATGGCCAATGCAATTTCTAATGGTGTGGTTCCTGCGGATTTGTCTCACATAAAACCAGGGCCAATTGCACATTCTCGTTGGCTCACCAAAGCCAATAGATTATTACGGTTGTATGTGACAACTAATAATCCAACTGAAAATTTAAAAATTCTGGCTAACTATATAATAAAAGTATACACGCCAATGTATTTCAATGTTAAGTATTATAGCTCTGCCGCATACGGTAGTACATTACTTTTTAAATTTATTACTTGGACACGATTTTTACCACCGAATTTACTTGGAGTTGTAAATACAGTAATTCAAGATAATCCATATTTTGCACACTCAGAAAATATCTTGCTATCTATGTTATTTGATGATAGAATGGAAAAACGAAACATTGCTATAAAGAAGATTTTACATTACCGAAGAGATATTGAAAGGCGCTATGGCGACGACATTAGAGAGCCGTACGAAAACACCCAGACTTGAAAGCAAACAAGACTTTCAGAAAAAATAATGGTTTTTTTCACATTTTGTCTTTTTCTACACTCAAACTGAATATTTTTTTTTGATAATAGGTTGATAGATACTTTATTATCTCTTAATTTGAATTTTTGTACAAAAAAAAATAAAAAGGGAAAAAAAAACAAAAATTTGGTTTTATGTGTTATTTTGTTTTAGCAATATCGCATGAATTAATGAACCGAATTCGATAAATTTGTGCTTAAACTCTTCGTTTTGAATTGTAAATTGAACAAAATAATGGATTGAGCCAAAAAAATGGCCATGAAAGTAATATTCTTGGACAAAATCATGAAAAAAATGGAAAAATGCTCCAAAATTTGGACAAAAATGCCCGTAACTTTTGAACCGTTGGACCAATGTTGGAGATTTTTTTTTGTAAATTGATCAAAATGAGCTCACCTTTCCAACGCTGGCGATTAAACCCGATCGATAGTTTTTGAGTTATGGATGTGAACGTGTAGGTAATATTTCATACGAACGTCAATTTGGGAAAAAATCTACCAACAAAAAGTAGGGGACTCGATTTTAACGATAGAGGTATGGTTCCTTCGGCAAATTTTCATGGAATAACCCATGGAATACGGAAATCATAGGGAAATTGGTGAATTTTTTCACTCCCTACAAATCGACCCGCTCTAGTCGACATATATGTCTTAAATGTTCACCACATATAAAATACAAAAATAAAATTTAAAAACAAACAGTTTTTATAATGCCCTTTGCGGGCCTTTTATAGAGTGTATTTTTAATTTAATATGGAAATAAAAAGGACAGATTTTATATTTTACGACATTTTTAAAGTTATTCTGTTTTCTCAAAAAGTTTTATACGTGTCAGAAAATAAGAAAATAGATAGTAATAAATTTTATTCAAATAAAAGTTTTACTGTAAAAATAAAAAAAAGTAAATATAACGCAAGTTTTTCTCAATTAAAGTTAAATTTTAAAAACTGCAGTTAAACTCTAAATTCTAGCTACTTTGATTTATGCAAATTTGTATTGCTGACTAACTAATCTTATTCTCATCATAATTCAGAGTGTATTGTCACTTTTAAAATAATTATCTTCAAACAGGACGGTTTTAAGATATTTTATATTATTTTAGGATAAACATATTTTTGTGCAATTTTGCTCCAAAGTTTAATATCGATGGATTAATGAAGAAAGACCCAATCTTCATTCTTAATTTCTATTGAAGGGAAGGCAATACAAATCTAAAAACCTTCGATATAGTTTCTCTGAATGATCTTTTTATATTAAGCATTAAATTTATTTACGAAAAATTGGAAAAGAACAGCATATTCGTTCTAACACCTAGGGCATTTCTTTTAACTTTTACATTCATGTTTGTCGGGTAATATGAATTTTATAAAGGTAGATTCAAATAAAATAAAAACAACTTGAATCATAAAAAAATGTTTATGAAACTGTTTATCATTACGGTTTGGCTCAAGGGGTAAGGTGATGAAGTTCTAAACCAAACGACGTTGGTTCGAATCGTGGCTGGTGTTAGAACAAAACAAAATTGCGTTGAATTTAAATTAAAATTGAAGAAAATTAAATTAAAGAGAAATAAAAGAAATAAACAAAGAGAAAAGTAAAAAAAGAAAAGAAAAATATTTTTTTTTTTCATTTTGTTAATCATATTTCCCTCGAAGAGTATTCGTTGTTTCGATGAAATATCGAATCTATAAATCAACAATTTTTCGGATCTTATCACCTTCCAAGCTGCATAGGAAAATACTCTCATTCTTGGTATTATATCAAACTCGATATCGATGAAATTTACGAGAAAATGATTCAGTTTAGATACAAGCTCTACTCATTTTGCATACTGGGTACCTACTATCACACAAAATTCTATAAAATCGGATATTTTTATACACTCATAATAATCCATAGGTAAAATAAACGAAAAATGTGGTTCATTTTACGAAAGTTTTGGTTATTTTGACATTACGAATATTTTTGTAATATATTCAAATCCCGGGTAAAAATTTTAATATGGTGTCTTATATAATTATATCTTATCTGATAAGTTCCCATATACAACCACACACAATTTGATCCGAAAAATGGGTCATCTACATGTGTCTAATTATATCAAATTAGATATAATTTGGTGCAATTTGATCCGAGATTTGTCCATATCCAGGATATCAAATTATATATACTGCCATATAAATATATCTGACTTTATATAATTAAACCAGATAGTAGGTAGGCTCTTTATGACTGGAAGTTATGCTTAACAGCTATTAAGTTGACAATTGAAATTTTAAACAATTTTAAAAGCCCAAATTTTAGAATACATAACCCAATGTTTAAAAATTTTCCTACAAAAATTGGTTGTGTTTTATAAAAATGCATTTGAATGCTTTTGTCTTAGGAAACGCACGCATAACTTTTTTAATATGAAATTATATATAAAAAAATAACTTAATTTGTTTATGGAGCCTTATATGGTTATATGTGAAGCCATGTTAATTTAAATCTTAATTTACAGATAACTAAAATTTATGTTGAACTATATATTAGTTTGTATAGGATTATATATAAAGTTATATAAAATTACAAAAAAATATTTTTAGTATGGCGTCACATACATTTTTATGTAACTTTGCATGGAACCATATATAATCATATCGATCACTACATATATTTTTATTAATTTCATATGGCTTATGTAGTTATATATGGAGTAAGATTTGGGGACATATACTAGTATCAATTACCATATAAAAAATTTGTTCAAAAAATAATATCAGATGTAGTTGTATATATTGATATGTGTCTTAATGTGACTCCATTCATAGCCATATATAGCACAATCACATTATATATGACCATATATAACTATTTTTACCCGGGATGATATTTCGTTTCTAGTATCGAATTTTTATTTGTATATTAAGTTTTATAAAAGTACAAAAAAAAGATTGGTAAAGATACAAATATTTGGTTTAAATACTAAATAATTTTGTATCTAGTAGGATATTTTGTTTTCTAGTTTCGAATTTTTATTTGTATATTATACGAAATTTTATAAAAGTACAAAAAAAAGATTGGTAAAGATATAAATATTTGGTTTAAATACAAAATAATTTTGTATCTAGTAGAAAATTGAAAATATAACCTAAAAATGCGATATATTTGGCAAATTTTTAGCGTTTATGTTACTGTGAAACATTGGCCATCGTTATCTATGATTTTTTCCCAATTTTCTGGAAACATATTTATTCCGCCCCAAAACAACTGCTCATTTTTTGAGGCCAAGAACTAATCAAGCCAATTTCGGATACCCTATTCTGAAGTGAAGCGTATTCCAGTGAGAGCATTCTGCATCGATCGAAACAAATGGTAATCGGACGGGGCAAGGTCTGGACTATAAGGCGGGTGAAATAAAAATTCCCAACCACTATTTTCTAAATAGTTTTTAACCGGTCTTGCAACATGAGGCTGAGGTTGTCATGATGATATATTATATCTTCATTTCTGGTTGCATATTCCGGGCGTTTTTCGGCAAATGCTCGCCGAATCACAGGTCCCCTGTGATCGTCTGGCCCGATTTCAGTAGCTCATAATAGATTAGACCCTTCTGCCATGCTTCACATACGATTTCTTACGCTTCAAGCAGCATTTCGGACATGCAAATCGTCTTTCAACGTCTATCGGCTTCCTTGCTTGTGGTACCCATTTCCCTGATGCTTGCAAACGATTTGAAATTGCTACTTGAGAAACTCCGAATGATTTTGCAAGTTCTTTTTGAGTTTAACAACAATCTTCATCGAGAAATGCCTCCAATTCATCTCTTCCAACTTTTTTGGCTGACCTGTTCGGTCTTTGTCTTCCGTGTCAAAATCACCACTTCTGAACCGCACAAACCATCTTTGGCACGTTGAAATCAATGGAACATATTCAATTGAAGAAGTAAAGCAAAACTTTTCGCAAATGATGCTTTTTTTGGCACAAAGTTCGAGATTTTTTAAGCAAAGAAAAACTTTGTTGTTTACACTATTTCGTTCAATGACCAAGTGAGAATTAATGACAGATGTTTACTATATTTTACGAAATGTTGTAAACGTGAAAAAAAGTTTTGTAAATATATAAATATTTTGTAAAAATACAAAATAATTTTGTTTATTCTACAAAAAATATTAATGATTAAATCTAAAATATTTGTAAAATATACAAACGAAATCGTTAAATAAAAAAATTTTGTATGTTTACTAAATGGTATTTGGTAATATTGCGATATTTTTGTACATTATACAAACATTTTTTCATTAACCTTTATTTGTATAATTTACGAAATTCTTAAATTTAATCAATTTTTTACCATCAACTTAGTACAAACATTTTGTAGTATTACAATTTTTTTGTACTTTATACTAAAAATAATTTACAAAATCGTGTTTGTATTATTTACGAAATTTCTAAATTTATGAAATTTCTAGTATTGAAAATATTTGTAATATAAACCAAAGGTTTGTATATTGTACAAAAAAATATTTACTAAAAATATTTTCGTTTTTGTAAGCATGGATTATTATGAGTGTATCGAATTAGATATAATTTGATGTCCTGGATATAGACAAATCTTTTTTTTTTTTTTTTTTTCATAATTTTATTTATTGAATCTTCACAACAGTGAACTAACAATAAGTTTATCAAATCTTATGTACTAAAGCTAAAATATTAAGCCCAGCCAGTGCCAGACAAAATTTTAATTTTAAACATTAAATATTTTTTTAATTTGATGCAAAGTAAATGTATAGAAAAAGTTAAAAACGATAAATTAGAAGTTTAATTTTAAAAAGGTCGAAAAAACTAATTTTTAATTTTTTAAATAGAAATTAAAAACCAACATTTTGTTATAAAGAATATACATTTATTCTATAGAGCCAAATCAGCGGTGGTCCTTCTTAGGAGGCGTCGGTGTCCTTGATCCTCAAGCAGTTTACGAGCCAATGAATTTGGGTGCAGTTGCAGCCTCTTTAAGTAGTTTAAGGTGTATCTCGCGATTTCATCATTAACGGTGGGAACATTCAAATCTGAGTGTATGTTCGCATTTCTTATATACCATGGTGCGCAGACAATGGTTCGCAAAATATTGTTCTGCTTCCTTTGAATTTTTTGAACATTTGATGCAGACGCAGTGCCCCAGATTTGGATGCCGTAGCACCATATAGGTTTCAAAATCGAATTATACAACAACACCTTGCAATCAAGGCCAAGTCTAGAATTTCTTCCAATTAGCCAATTAAGTTCTATTGCTTTAAGTTTTATTTGTGTTATTTTGGCGTCGATATGGTTCTTCCACGTGAGACGACGATCAAGATGTATACCAAGATATTTGACATTTGAGTGTTGGGGCACTTTGTGATTGTTAATTTTGATAAAAGAGCATGTTTCTTTCCTTAAAGTAAAAGTCAAATGAATACATTTCTATTCATTCACCTTTATCTTCCACTTTATCAGCCACGATTCCAGTTCAAAAACGTGTTCCTGCAATATTCGAGAGGCTTCATATGGGTTTTTGTGACAACTCAAGATAGCCGTATCATCAGCAAATGTAGACGTATGAGTATTACTATCACTTGGCATGCCAGAAGTATACAAAAGATACAAGAGTGGGCCTAAAATGCTACCTTGAGGGACACCGGCCCGAATATCTTGAGGAGAGCTGAAGAAATCACTTTCCTTGACAACAAATTTACGATTGCTTATATAGCTTTCGAGTATATTATGTGTGTTACGTGGCAGTATATTTTTAATTTTAAATAACAAACCTTCGTGCCAAACTTTATCAAAGGCTTGCGATACGTCAATTAAGAGTGCAGAACAGTAATTCTTATCCTCAAAGGCCTTTCGTATTTCACTAACAAGTCTGTGAACTTGCTCAATGGTGCCATGCTTTTTACGAAAACCGAACTGATGAGCAGGAATTAGGTTATGTTGAGTTACAGTTATCGTTATTCTGTTTGCCAATAGTTTCTCGAAGAGTTTTGATAAATTAGATAAAATACTTATAGGCCTATAAGATTCAACTTTAGTGAGATCTTGTCCTGGCTTGGGTATCATTTTAATGAGGGAGACCATACTGGTGGATAATATTCAAGGCGTAATATTGCATTAAAAATAAAAAGTATTATTCGTACAGCTATCTGGGGTAACTCCAAGATCATTTTATTACTAATTTTGTCGGTACCAAAAGCTTTTTTTGGGTTTAATTCTGAGATAGCATTTTCGACCTCTCGCAACTCAAAGCGAATGGGTACCTCTACGTGCCGTGGCAAAATTGGTGGTAACTCGACTATTGTGTTTGGATCGTTTGGCATAAATACAGATTTTAAATGTTCTGCAAACAACTCGCCTTTCTCCGTATCATTTCTAGCCCAGCTTCCGTCAGATTTACGCATTGGAGGTTTACATATAACAGGTCTTTTTAGATTCTTTGTAGCACGCCATAATGAATAGTCCGTTCTTGCCGTAGCCTCCAGATTTTCCAAAAAATCATTCAGTGAGTAATTTCTTTGTAATTCAAGTAATTTGCGTAACTTGTTTGAGCATTCTTTAAATCGAGCCTTAAGTGCAGGAGATCTGTGAAGCTGTCACTCTCTACGAGCTCTTCTTTTCTCATTTAAGAGTCGCTCAATATCAACTGAAAAAATTGGATTTTGTCTGGATTGTCGGGGGGGTTTGGTAGCAAGTCGTGCATCAAGTTTAAGATAGGATTAAAAATTCCTAAGTGAGAGATCAATGTCCTCTTTTGTTCTTAGCAATATATTTTCCGAACAATGAGTACTGATAAATTTTTTATATTTTAGCCAATTTGTTCCTTTGCCTGTAAGTGCTAAGTCACCTGTTGGAGATACAATTCGAGGGTTTATAAGGGAAACAATAGTGGGTGTATGATCAGAAGAGAGTTCCAATGAGGATTCTAAGTGCACCAAATTTCTTGCTATATTTTTAGTTACTCCAAAATCAATGAGATCCGGTATTTTATTTCGATCTGATGGCCAGTGTGTGGGTTCGCCGCTGGAGATCACATCCAAACTCATTTTATTAATTGTATCAAACAATACACGGCCCCTCAGAGAACAGAGCCTTGACCCCCAGAAAGTGTGCTTGGCATTGTAATCGCCAGCTGCCAGAAAGCGTGAGCCTAATGATTCGAAAAAAGATTTAAATTGATTTTCAGAAATCTTAAATTTCGGGGGGAAATAAACCGAAGAGATCACTAGGTTCATATTATTTTCTTCTATAAATACTGAAGAGGCTTGAAGATAATCCTCACAAAGATCACACATGATATAATGTTTCAAGCGAGTTTTTATTAAGATACCTGAGCCTCCACACGCCCTGCCTCTGGGATCTTTTGTGTCATAAATTGTATACTCATTAATTGAAAAATTACTACGAGGGGTTAAGTGGGTCTCAGAAACAAGCATTATGTCAATCTGTTTGCTTTTTAGAAAATAACTGAGTTCTTCTTTATGTTGGCGTATGCCGTTAGCGTTCCAAAAACATATTTTCAGAGTATTCATGGTTTACTCAGTAAAGCCTGCAGTAACATAGACTGCATCTTCATCATCTCCTGTATCATATTGTTCATAGATTTTGTAAAATCTGAGACCGTTTGTACTAACACATCAATTGCTGCTTCAAATTCCGATTTTTGACCTTGGTATTTATTTTGATTTGTTTTCATATTAGAATTAGATTCATCACTTATATTTTCTTGAAAATTTCCAGATGATGTACGACCTTTTACAATAGATGCAAAGGTCTGATTTTGATTCGTAAAATGCTGCGCGTTCGGCAATTGGGGCTGCGGGTTAAAAATTTCTAGATTGGGCAATTGGGGTTGCGAGTTAAATTGCTCTTGAATGTTTTGGGGTTCTCTGTTGTATAACTGCCTTCTGACAATAGAGCGCTTAACAATTGAGTATGCAGGACATCCTCGGTAATTGGCCGTGTGATTTTCACCACAATTACTACATTTTTTCAATTTTGGGTCGCCTTTAGACTTGTTACAGTCTTCTGAGCTGTGTAGCTCACCACAAATCACGCAAACTATAGGATGCTGGCAATACGTTTTAGAATGGCGAAATTCGTGACAGTTAGTATGGGGCCTTTTCTTTTATGGGGCCTTTCTTTTATGGGGCTCCTCCACTGTAATTCTACGATGTAGTAAATATTTCAGTTTGTAAATTGGGTGTACCTCACTCTTCTTCAATTTAACATCGTTGGGTTCTAGTTCAATACGAAACAGGGGTTGGGGTAGTTTTTCTCTGTTTCGAATATTAACTACAGATTTTATTTTAAAACCTTCGCCTTCTAGTGCACTTTTGACATCAGAGGGGTTGACACCAGAGTCCACTCCCTTAATGACAACTTGCAGGCCTTTACTGCTTTTCAATTGATAGGTGTAAAAGCTCTTCTTCCGGTCTTCAAAATGCTTAACCAACTTTCTGTAGTTGTCCTCGCAATATACGTGAATCTTTGTTTCACAAATGTTACTTTTTCTGATTGGAACAACGAACAAATCTCGGATCAAACTGTATCAAATTATATCTAATTAGACACAAGTAAATTAGACACAAGTAGGTGATACATTTTTCAGATCAAGTTTTATGTCGTTGTATATAGGGACTTATCAAATAAGATATAATTATATATTAAGATTTTTACCTGCACACATAATAATCCATGCATAAAAATACGAAAAAATGTCAAAATAACAAAAAATTTTGTAAAATATTCGAAAAATGGGTTATTTTACGAAATTTTTTGTTGTTTTGAAATTTATTTCGTATTTTTACGAAATAAATGTCAATGTTCTATTACAAATTTTTATTATTTTTATTTTACAAACAGTGTGTTCGTTTACTCGAATTTCTTACAACTTTTACTACAATTGGAAAGTTTTGTTTACTTTTTGTATTGAATTTTTCCAGCTATAGTAAGTAAACGAACACGCTTAAAATGTTTTAATTTTTCTGGTACCCCTTCCATCAACACTTTTATGGTATTATTATATACCTTTCGAACTGCTAAATATTACTTTCCGCGGTAATCTTTGGCATCTTTGACTACTTTTTTTGTTGCCTTGATTTCCATTTTGACCAAAGCCCAGTTCCTTTCAGTTGGCTTGAGTTCGGCCAAGATGCCAGATTAAATTGTATCCGATTTCTGAACTGGTAAAATTTTATTGGTTTCTATCTAATGGTATCAGTTTATATCGAAATAGATAAAATTGTGTACAAACTTATATAGTTTTATCCGAATTTTTACGTAATACAAGTTTAACAATTTGAAATATATTATAATATTGTATCATATCAAAAATCGCATACAATTTTATTTGATTATTATGTAATTTAATCAATTAAGATTTAACTGATACAATTAGGTAAAAGCTGATAAACAACTGATATAATTATATCGAGCCATTTCTCGAATGAAGCTATAAATTTATTCAGATATATAAGTTATATCACACTTAAAGGCCTATATGTATTTTTTTTTACTCGGGAAGCCTATTCTAAAATATATATTAAAAGTTAATCTTCTAGTTCATATAATATCCTTAGATAGGACTTCACTATAAGAAATACAAAAAATGTTTAGCCCCCGCTGGAGCATATACTGAACCCGCCACTAATCGAGATAGTTTCCTTTTAAGGGCAAAATATACAAATACAATATTTAAACTGACAAGTTGGTTCCAAAATTTGTCAATTATTCTGACACAGATAAATATCTTAACAATTTTTCTGTATGCAATACAGAAAAAATTATAGGCATCTTTTTGGTTGCCCTGTTAGTAGTTATTCAACACCCTATTATAAATTAAAGATACTTAAATATAAGATGATTATGATTATAGTTGTGGTGTCATCAATTACTAATTTATGTGAACAAAACAAAGTTGGATGTTATGCTTTACCAATTTGGTTTTGAGTTGAAATAATATTTGAAGTGTCATCTCTATTGAATTAAAGATGGGGGAGGATTTAATTAAATAAAAGAATGTATGTATACCAGACACGTAGCTAGGGGGGTGGGCTTGGGGGCTCGAGCCCCCCACCCCCCGAAATTATTTGAAAAATTTTAAAACGTAACAAAATATGTCGGAAGTAACAATGTTTTTTAAAAAATGTAATAAAAAATATTTATTTTTTGTTGAAATCAAATAGCAAATGGCCAAGTTTCTAAAGTTTTCATGAATAAAATACACTCTAAATCCAATTGCGAAAGCTGTTTTCTAAAAAAAAATTTTAAGGTATTTAGTGCCCATTTTTGTTTATTGGTATTTTTTGTAAAAGTCCTGAATAGTTATGTGTGCTAGGCATAATCAAAGAGGTTATAAAATAAAGAGAATGCAATCCTCTCATTTACTAAAAAAAAAATTTAAAAATGTGGCAGAAAATTGGACACTGAAACTTTTTCTCACATTTTAATTGATAAGTGGCTAAACTGATAAATTAACCTTTGGGTTTTCTTAAAAATTACCGGTTTCCTGCTTGGATCTATTACTATAAAGTGATAATTTGTAATAATTCGATATTTTACAATTTTGTTTGTACCCTTAGTTAAGGATTAAAATTTTTTCTTTTTATATTTTTGTTAAATTAAAATTACTAACTGTCCATGAAAAAGTACTTTAGGAGTAACAAGAAATTTATTCTGAAAGTGGGTGTAAATTAAATATATATACAAATTCGGACTTGTCCTAATAAGCTTCTTGCAGTATATTTAATAAAAATAGATTCTGCGGCTTTAGAAGGTCTTGTAAAATGATCAGCCTAAATGTTTCTAATGCGAAATGAAAGTACACTGTTGCAAATCAAAACCCCCAAAGGGTTTTGCAAATCTAGCTCGGATTTTAATTTGATGGCCTCTTGAAACATGTGTCTATTTTAATCACGTTCATATCACAGTTGCTTATTGTTATTCAAATTGTTTTTATGAGCAGTTTGGTGTTAAATGTTGTCGAAATCGGTTTAGAAATTGTGAGTAAAAGTGTGAGGACATCCGGAAATTTCCATACAAAATGAAACATTTTGTACAAACAAGCAATCGAAATAAAAATGACTAGAATTGGGCATTGCACTTCACAGTTAATTTCAATCAATTTTATTTTTGAACTAGTGTGTTCTTCTACTTCACTCGTTCATTCAAGAAATTTTTTCAATTTTCCATACATTAATATAAAAGCTTATAAAATTTCTTCCTGAAAAATTAGCTGAACTCAGCAGAATCTGTCTGTTAACATTAGAAAGATAAAGACAGCAAGAAAAATCTGATAAATTTACAAAATTTCACCTTTATTTTAGTTAATCGAAAACGGCAATTTACCGTGCTAAAATCAGCGAAAATTAGCCTAGATATTAGTCGACTAAAGCATCACAAACAATTTAAAATGTTTAGCTTTTTATAGCAAATATTTCTGTTTATTGTGACAGGACAGACCGTTATTTGTATTCAACTGAATTAAATTCAAAGATAAATTAACTTTTGAATACACCACAATTTCTTTACTGCTTTTTTTTTACTAACATTGAGCAACATTTTTTTTTGCTGATATTAGCAAGGTAAATTTGCAATTCAGTTAAACAAAATATAACCCAAATATTAATAAAATTTCGTGTATTTGACAGTTGCATTATTGCTGTTCTTATCTTACTACCGGGGAAAGTTATATCGGTAAAAAAGAAGTTATACGTGTCCCGGCATTTCGCTGGGTCACCCCTAGGAATCGAGATATATCGATTTGACCTTTGGTGGTCTTTTTTTGACATAAGTCGAGAACCACTAGTCCGATTTTGCTCAAACAATTTTAAAAAAATTTAAATTCCTTTAATCTGTTCATATAACGTTTTTCTATATACTCAACAGTTTTGCCGGTAAAAATAAACGTAAGAAGAAAAAAATATTTTTTGCCTAAAATATTAAAAAAAAGTAATAAACAAAAGGTTATTGATTTTTATGGTAGCGGTAACAAACATTTATTTTTACCGGCAAAACTGTTGAGTATATAGAAAAACGTTATATGAACAGATTAAAGGAATTGTAATTTTTAAATTTTTTTATAATTGTTTGAGCAAAACCGGACTAGTGGTTCTCGAGTTATGTCAAAAAAAAGATATATCTCGATTCCTAGGGGTGACCCAGCGAAACGCCGGGACACGTATAACTTGTTTTTGACCGATATAACATTTCCCGTTGGTTTCATCCCATCCCGATTTTGACTGTCGCATAGTGTATTTAGCAAAAAGGATTTACTAATTTCAAAAGCTTTCTGTGCAGGGCCCCTTTTAACTAATTTTGAGTACCTTTTTTTTGTGTGCTATTTTTACAGAATTGTCTCTATCAGTATAACTGAGAAGAACAGTTGAAATTTAACTTATTCGTGAACGCAGATATTTCAAGAGGCCATAAAATAAGAAACCAAGCTAACTTTGCAAAACCTCTGGAATTTTACTTTCATCTCGCGTTGGAACTATCGGGCTTGAAATTATTGTTGCGCTGTGAAATTAGTCTAAGATCATATTGGAATGGCACACCATTGGAAATCAAAATAATAATGATGTAATTTAGTTTTAATATTTAAGCTTTCCGATAATCTATAAAATTGTAATAAAACATTTTAAAACTAATAACACAGTACAACAGCCAATCTGGGGGGTGAGAAATTCCAAGTCAGGGTGATGGTACTAGGTCAGTATAGTAAAACCCTCAAAGGGTTTGGCGTTCGTATGTGTCATTTTTTTATGACCTTTTAAATTTTTTCCTTATCTTGATGTTTTTTCGCTTAGTTGTAACTCGAAAACCACTTGTCCGATTTTGATGAAACAAATTTAGAAAAATTTAGAATTACAATTTCTTTAATCCGTTCATATAACATTTTTCTTTATAATCAACAGTTTTGCCGGTAAAAATAAATTTGTGGAGAAAAAAAAATATTTTTTTGCCTAAAAATTAAAATTTTTTTTTTTTAAATTCATAAAAAATTGAAGTCCAGTTTTTAATCAATTAAACAATTTGAACATCATTGCAAAAGTTAGTAAACAAAATGCAAAAAAAGTAATATTTTATGAAAAATTGCAGGGATAACGTTATCTTTCCTGCAATGGTGTACTAATTAATTTTGAATATAGCTTTAAGACAATTAAATTTATATATTCAAATATATTTTTTTCGTGCAGACTGACTCAAATAATTAAAAATTATAATACTTTTTTGTTTTTTTTTTTAAGTATAAAAATTGCGCAATTTTTCCAAATTTTTAATTTTTTAATGGGATTATAGATTATGAAAAACGACATCAAAAAAATTTTTTTTGATGTCGTGGAAATATTTCCTATCATTTAAGTACCATTTTACTATAGAACAAAATCTCATCATTTTAGGCCTCCCTTTTAAGGGGCTCAAATTGCTCTAGTTAGGCTATGTTTTATGGATAAAAAAAATAGCATTTTTGGAATCGTGAGCCAATTTCCTCTAATTTGTGTAGCCACACTTGCATGCTAGACTATGCTAGATTTCAAAAGAGAAATCGCTTTCCAATAACATTTAAAAATAAAAAACGCCAAGTTTAAAAAAAGTTATGCACCTAACAAAAAATTTGCTAGAAATAGCTAGGAGGAAAAAAAATTTGGTAAATCTTCCGGCAAGATGCAATTTAGCGATTTTTTTATAGCTACAGCATTGGCGGACTTAGGCCGATCTGGGGTGGGCTTAGACTGATTTTTGCCCACCCCAGAATTTAAAAAAATCTACCTACAATTCTTTTATCTATAATTTTGATGGCAAAAGTATCACAATATTACTTTTTTTTATATCAATTAATCCTGTGTTTTTGGTTTGGGAAAATCTCTACTAGATTCCTAGGCAGCTAAGTTGTTGCAATCTAAGGGTCAGTTCTATAGTCAGAACTAAGATCGATTTTTGTTTTAAATATATCTTAAATAAGAAAGTTGTTTGAAAAATTCTTACCTAAGAAATATTTAAGAAACAAATCGATCTTATAGTGTATTTAGACTGGGCGAAAACTAGTAGTTTTTGGCCATTTTTAGTTTTTGAGCCGAAAACTACAAAATTAATTTAGTTTTTCCATACAATTTTCATACAAACTGAAAACCAGATTCTACCTAGTTTTTGCCAAAAACCAAGTAAAAATATCTGAAATATGCATTTTTGATTCACTCGGTATCATTTTAATTAATTTTCGATACAGCCTGTTACAACGAATATAGAAGTAAAGCAAGTGTCAAAAAAATATTTTTTAATTTTTTAAGAATATTTCTGGTTTAATTTGAAATTGTGTGTTGTTATTCTTTTTTAAATGTATTAATAATTTTTTTGCATTAATTTCACAATAAAAAAAGAAAGAAAAGTGTGTAATAAAAAAGTGTTGTGACAAAGAAAAACTAAAGCCCCCGTGTAAATGACATGGCTTTTGCAATTTAGTTTTGTACAAAAACCAGCTGGTTTTTCCTCTGTCTAAATTCAGTATTAGTTCTGATTATAAAATTGACCATACGAGTTTTTCTTTAAGAAAAATTATTAGAATCGCAAAGTTGTTCAATAATAGAAATATAACGCATAATCTTTTTTTGTGAGTTAAATATCTTAGATTTCATAGTTTTCTAAATGAATAATTACCCGGTGAAAAATGTCCATATATGAACATTTATGGTTCAACCATATATGTATGGATCCGAAAAATGAGGTAACACCTAAGTATATGTTCATATATGGACATATATGAACATATACATTTATTAAATATATGCGAATACATGCGAACGTTGCTGTCCTTTATCATAAGGTTGTACGATAGATATACATTTATGTATGACATTCAAATTAGGCGCTACATATGTTCCTTTTTTATTCATGGCATTAAATATAATTCCATATTTATCCAAATATGAGTTCCTTTTACATATATGGAAAAATGTATTCTTCGAAATATGTTCATATACAAGTCCCTTTTGTATAAGTTGAATAACATATACTTTCATATTTGTCCATATATGAGTGCCATTTCCATATATGAAATAACAGATGCTTCCATATATGTCTGTATATGAAATTTTTTCCATATATGGAATCACATATACTTCCATATATGTTCATATAAAATCCATATATGTTCATAAAAAATCCATATTTGTTCATATGTGTCCATACATAAACCATATATGAACATGTTTGAGCGTATATGAACATTTTTCACCGGGTAGTTAATATATAACTAGGAATTTTTTTCAAACTAAACATTACTATGTTATTTTAATGAAATTTCAATATTTTGGAGAAAAAAAAATTGTAAGATGAACATCTCACTGTTTTTGACCACCTCGGTAATTTAAGTGATCAGAATATGGGGTTAGAAAGAATTCGTCCGAAGTAGACGAATTAGACAGGTTGATCTTAGATTTCTTTTCTCTATCATAATAATCTGAAAATATAGCTTGGAACACATTCATTGTATGAGGTTTTCTTCAGAAAAATAGATGCACTTTTGGGCAAATAAACAGCAGAAAATTAATGGGTCGTTTGCCCACCCTAGAAAAATGGTCTTGGTACGCCAATGAGCTACAGGCATAAAAAAACGCTAGATCTAGCCGGGAAATAGCTTAAATGGCAACATTGATATTAACTAATGTACAATTTTTTTGTAACAATATTCCATTGTTTTCTTATTATGTATCAATACCTTACTGTATGTGGGTATATTTTTTTATTCGTGTGTTTGTTCTCTCTGCAATTCCTACTTTTGAGTTGCAGCATATTTTCAACATATATTTTTGTTTAATCTTTCTTGCTTGACGATTCATTTTTCTTTGACGATGCGTGCTGCTAACAGTATTGAACACCGTGTATGTTTTTTGTTGAGGCTGTTCACGATGAAGATCAGCACACTTTTAGCATATACTTTTGTTGTAATTTTCTGCTTGGCATTTGATTTTTATTCGACAGTGTGTTCTGTTAAAATTTCGAACACCGTACTTATATATTGTATCAATACCATTGCATTATATACATGTGCGGAAATATTATAGAACCTTGGGACATTTTTTTAAATTTCAAAGAATATGAAAAAGTTTTAAGGTGTTCAGTGAAGAACTCCGCACATTAGAAGGAACGTCACTGCGTTCAGTACATACTTTATGAAATAAATTGGCTGATCGGAGCAAGGCGTTTCCCTACCTGTGAAATTATATGTATGCAGAAAATGAAACCGTTTTCAAATATAAAATTTGGGATATTTTCTCTCAACTAGGAAAGAAGCATACGAATTCGAGCAACCAGAGTAAAACATTATTAAAAATATTGCGAAGGAAATTATTAAAATTTTTTTTTCAATTTTTTCACAGAAGTTTTTATTATCGAAATATAAAAATTATTTTTTTTTTCAAATATTAACGCTATAAATGTGTACAAAGCTTAAGTTTTCAATCTAAATTTATTATACCACCACTTGCGGGCGCGACCAAGATATAAAAAGTATAAAAAATGTTTACTACGAAACTGACCTATCCTTCTCCGCACGGAATTCATTCTTTGCAAAAAATGGGTAAAGCAACGTACTCCATATCAGAAACGGATTGCACAAAATTTTAAATATTGACAAAAACTAAAATTTTCGAAAATTAAAATCACCTAGAAATCAAATTACACTTGATGGCTCTAATTGGGGTTTGGTATTTCCCTGACTTTTTTATTTCCCGGGAAACGGGAATAAAAAAATTTTATTCCCGGGAATCCCGGGAAATATTTTTGAACAAAATTGTTAATGAAAACCACCTATATAATAACCCAGTAAAATTGTCGGATGCAAAGAACCGGTTGTAGAACAACTTGTACTTGCATGCAACCTGGTTCTGTTCCCCCAAACTAGAACAGGTTGATTTATAACCGGTTCTAGAATCAGTTATAGAACCAGTTCTGTGACAGTGAAACCTTCCATTTTGACTTCCAGGAATCAGTTCTAGAACCTTTTCCACGGAACAGGTGGTAAAAACACCTATTCTAGAACAGATTCAAAGGCAACCAGTTAAAAAAAATTTTCCTGGGAAGTAACTTTTGTTAAAAAAAAAAATATTTCGGTACAAATTCAGTCTGTGTAGTGAGAATTCAAAGTAAAAATATCAGAATGTTCGACATTTGATTTCACATAAATTACTCTAAGCACTCCCAAATAAATTGCATGATTCCCGCAGAAAGCACTCATTACTGGACTATTGGAAACAAACCGTTTCATCACATTTGGCCCATTAGATATGGTGGCCACAATGTTATTTTCCACAGACAAATAAAACTCTTCTAGTCTTATTTCTACAATTCTTCTTATTTCATCAGCATTACATCTTCCTGATATATAAACCAACCCCAGGTTATAAAATGAATTATTTCCGTTCATATATCTCTTTTGTGATATTCTTGTCCATTCATCTAAGATTATAGTAAATCTCTTTTTGTTAGATATATTGCTCGATATTTCTTTTATCATGACATCTTTTACATGATTGTAGTAATTTAATATAATGTTCTTTACATCGGTTTCATTTTTTGGCAATGCCAGGTTTTTATTATAAAAACTTTCTCGAATAAACGAAGATCTAGTTATGGTCCGTATTGACATTCCGTCGACAGCGGCTAATTTTGCCCTACCATAAAACGTTCAATGCCTATTCAGCTTACACTTTTTCTTCGGGTACTTTGCTAATTTGAGCTGGAACATTATTCTTGTTGTTTTCTTCAAGAGAAGTTGCATGACCATAAACTTTTTTTTTGTGAACCAAATTTAGATGTCGGATAACCAAATTTAGATTCCTCCGTTAACCATTAGTCTTTTAGGGCAAATATTGCACTGCGCTGCATTGTCCTTTTTTGTGAAGTATTTCCATACTCTTGACATTTTATTCTTTAATATAAAAGAATATATTAGTTTGAAAGCATATCACATTTATTAATTGAAAATATCACATTTATTAATGAAAACGTTACCTATAAAATTATTGGCCCTTAAGCACCGTAAGTTGTTTGAGTTTCACGTGAAAAAACTGTTATACTCCATATAAAAAAATGATTTTCCACGACAATCAGTCTCACGTGAAAATTGTGTAGAGTTTGTTTTGACACAAATTTAATGTACAAGACTATTATTTTTCTTGGGAAAAAGTGACATTTTGTGTTTATTTTGATTGTGTTTTTGTTATAAAATTAAAAAATTGTTCATTTGTTTAAATTAAATTGCAATTTGAGGCATTTAAATTTCGAGTGAAATTTTTCCACGTGAAAAACAACTTACGGTGCTTTAATATAAAGGAGTATTTTAAATTTAAAGTCCGAAAAAAAAACAATTTTTGTATTTTTTTATTGCAAAAATTAAAATAATTGTCGACTTTATTTTAATCATACGGTTTTGTTCATTTTGTGTATGAAAAACTTACAAAAATATTTATATTTCAAACATTTTGATTGGTTGAAAATAAATTAACCAATCAGAATGCTCCAAAAATAAACCACCCAATATTTTAACTAAAGTCGACTTTAACTAAAATATACATTTGAAAAATTTAGATAGTAAGGGCGATTATTTGTGAGAAACAAGACTTTTTTTCATATTTCTTTTAAACATCCCAATAAGCACATAGGTTTTAAAAATTCAAGTGCTTTAAATTTTGCTTGAAGTAAAGTATATTTCAAATTCTAGCACTTGTTTTTTTAACAAAAATATTTGAAACTTGAATTTTTGTTTCCCTTTTGCTGGAGTATGCTATTGAAATAAAATGTAATAAAAGTTGAATTCAAGCCTTGAAACTGGAAAACAGGGCTGGAATTGAACTTGATTTCAACTTGAATTCCAGTGAAAATGTTTATAGGGATTTTACCAAGTTTGTAGGTTTTTAAATTTTGAATAAGTTATGCCAAAAATCTTTATTAGTTGAAATGCTCCTAATTACTTGGGAAAGATTTTTTTGTGTGTCAAATAAATTGATTCCCTTTTAAAAGATTTTAACAATGACATTTTTGTTTTGGTTTTTAAAATGTTTTTTTTTTTTTGACTAAAATTAAAAATCCTTAAAATTTCCCGTTTTGCCTGGAAAAATATATTATTTTCCCGGGAATTCCCGGCAAACTTTTCCCGGGATTTCCTGAAAATTCCCGCCCGGGACTTTCCGAACCCCAAACCCTAGCTCTAATGCATACGTTTTCCTTAACTTTGCTTTAAGGTACAATTGCTAAAGTATTAATTTTTCTTATTAAACTTTTATTGAAAAATATTATGCATAATCATTAAATAGCAGTTGTTAATTTCTCGTTTCATTCCGGCAACAGTCTTATTAAATGTGTCTCCACTTTCAAATAAATTGTTAGTGGTTCATACTGACGTACGATTGACTCACTAATGATAGATGACTAATGTTCTTTTGAAGATTTTATCAATAAAAATACTTTATAATAAATCAAAACATCATAAAAATAATTTTTATACATATCTTAGTTTAATACTACGGATACTGAAAGTCTTCGAATGATGTATATGTTTTGATTACGTTAACATCACTGCTTTGTTTAATTTATTTTTTTGAAAATAAAATTAAACAACGAAATTTCTAGCTACATGCCTGATGTATACATACGTGTACTCCAGAGACTATTAATTATAGAGATAGGAAATCAAAACTTACACTACTCACCGGTAGGGAGCACTGAAATTTAGTACCACCTGAGCAACTATTTATTTATTTATTTATTTATTTATTTATTTATTTATTTATTTATTTATTTATTTTTATTGCCGAAAACTGCACAAAGTAACAAAAAATCAAAGGCAAAATATGTTCAAATAATAAAATTTGAGAATTCCTTTTTTTATTTGCTTTTTTGTTTGTTATTAGCTGTGTTTGTGCGGCACGCTCTCAAAGTTTGCTTATGTCATGTCCATGCAAATTTGACATTAGTAACTTTAAGAGTTAACACTAAAAGTTGGTTTATTTTAAATTTATATGTGAATGACATAAACCAACGTTGATAGCTTGCCGCACAAACACGGCTATTATTTCAATTTAAATAATAAAAGAAAATTGTCAATTTTTTGAACAAAGTGCCATCTAGTGATAACGATGTCGTTATAACTTTTGTTTTTGGTGATGCCATACCCCTGGTGTACTAAGTCTTCGCTAATTTATTGTTATTACTCGGACTCGGAATTTAATGTAAATACATGTCTGTTGTCATTAGGTGGCGAACAAATTTTACGAAAATTCTTGGCGATTCAACAAATTGGCATCGATTTGTTAAAGTCTATTTGCTGCAAGTTCTAAAAAAAAACTCAAAGTACACAAAAATGCGTGGATAATTATCAACGTCGAAAATTCAACGGCTATACACAGAAAAAATTTACAAAATTCTGTTTGTAATGTTAAACACCTTTTTTGCATAAACAAACAAAAAATTTTTTAAAAAGGCACCAACAATGGAAATTGTATATACAAATCCCTTTTTGTAACTTTTTTGTAATTTGTTAAAAATAAAATCAATTTTTTTTAACAATGTGTTTTGTAAATACAATAATTTTTTTTTGTAACTTGTTTGTATTTGTTAAAAATAAAAAAATAAAATTCAACAACGAGTTTGTTATATTAAAACAATTATTCGCTTTATGTTGTCGTATTGACAAAAAAAAAATACTTTTTTGAAATTTTTGTTACAATTTACAAACATTTGAGCAATTGAAAACAAAAAATAAATGCTTTGTTTTTTTTTTGTTTCAAAAAATTCTAAGGCTATTTTTTGATATTTTTGATACAATTTACAAACATTTAATAAAAAAATTGTTAGATATCTAAGTAAAAAGCCAACAATTTTTTTTAATTACTTAAAATTTTGTGATACTTTTTTCTGTGTACATTTCCACATATAACGTATCTTCTTTGCGTTTTAATAGATTTCTATGTAGATTTCCATTAACATAGGGGTACACGATCAATTTTTGCCTTTCAAGTTTTACTAACACACTCACATTTTAAAAATTGAACAGCAACTTGATATCAATTTTTGCTTTCAAGTTTTGGGAAATCTTGACGGTCAAGTTTTAAACAGCTGATCAATTTCTTGTAAATTTATTTTTCTTTTTACAAAAATATTGTGCCGCAATAAAACACGGTTGATGAAATACGGAATATGAATATTTCGGTATATCTGCGAAATGATTCAAAAATAAAAATAAATAAAAAATCAATTTCTGCTGACATTAAAATGTCTGTGGAATATGTGAAGAAAAAAATAAAGTCTTTTCGAACAGCCTACAGTGCGGAAACAGCCCACAGAGGCGAGCATTTTTAGTTCTTTCCTTGACGACGGCATCTTGAAAGCAAAATTGACTATCAAGTTGCATGCAGCCTACGTCACAGCTTCAAGTTCAACTGAATTTGACAAGCAGTATGTGTTATCAACTTGAAAGCAAAATCTTGATCATGTAACCTCACTGTTAATATTTTCGCAAGAGCAAAAGTAAGGCTATTGAAATCGTTGAAAGAAATCAATTGTAAATGCATATTTTTTGAACTAAAAATGCATATTTTTCGATTTTAAATCCCTACTTTACGTATACAAAACACGATTATAAAAGCATGTAACTCCGGGCCCTAGTTACTGTGTAAATTATAAATAAACTTAACAATGAACACTGATAAGGAAAGTCTGTTTGCGTGGTTTGTTCAGATTTAAATAAAGTTTGGAAAGATTTAGAAGAATTTCAGAAAAGTTAGTAACGATCCAATCTCATATTTGAGTTTTAAAAAGTGGGACCAAAAATTACCCCAATTTTTGTTTTTTTTATTTTCTTCATTTTTGTCCCAAGTAAATGCATAAAAATTGGATATTAAATGATAGGTATACTCAGAAAAAAGTAAGTACAAATAGTTGAAAATTCTGGTATTTGCGACTGCAGAATTTTAAATGAATTTTAGAATCATGGTTTGCTAAACTTAGGTAATCTAAACTTTACACACTTCTAAATACAGAGACAATTTTGGTTAAATTAGGTAAGAAATTTGAACTAAATTCAACAGAAATTTTACTTAATTTAACTAAAAATTTATAGTAAAATGTCGCCTAAATTTTCGGATTCTCCGGATCTGACCGGAGACAGGCGTACATTTATTATTGGGAGTATACGTGGCTTATAAGGGTTAACTTACAGGTACAAATTACTGAATTTTTATCTGAATGATTATACAATAAAAATATGAAAATATAGCGCCATTTCTATTTGATATTTATAGCAGAGACACAAAAATATAATCATTTGAAACTCTTTAAAATTAAGGAAAACTAATTACTAAAAATTCGCATGCAAAATTAGCTCAAACATGGATGAAATTAATTATTAGCCCATCACAACCTTCTATTACCCGGTAATGACTTTGGTAAGAAGAAATAAGGGTAGGAAACCTCTTACTTTTCTATTAACAAAGCTATTATTTTAACAAGGGCATGTTCATCGAGGTAGCTCCTTACCTAGTAATATGTTATTCTGAACTTACATGTTACGCTTACCTATTACCTAGGTTACAAAAAACTTTAAAATAATAGGTTTTTTTCTTAAAATTTCATCTTGTTTTATATTGACTATTAAATTAAAAATTTAAATTTTGGAAAATTTTTGTTATAAGTTTTGGTTATAAAAATAAGCTTTTTGTAACGAAGGGGATAAGCTCTTACTTTTCTATTACTAGACCTATTATTTTAACAAGGGCATGTCCATCGATGTAACTTCTTACCTAGTAACATGTTATTCTGTCCTTTCAGGTAAGGAGTTTTCAAAAACATTTTGTTTAAATTTAAATTTTTTAAACCGACCCAGGAAAATTTTTTGCAATCGGTAGCCAACCACACCCATTCTACAACTGGTTCTACTTCAACCGATTCCATGGAACTGGTTCCGGAACCAGTTCCTGGGATCCTATATGGAAGGTGTGGGTGACGTAGAATCAGTTCCAGAACTGATTCTAGAGCAACCAGTTCCACTTTGGAGCCATAGAAGGGGTTGCTTTTGGGACAATTTCAAACAAAAAGAATCGGTGTTAGAATCGACAGTAGAAGGGGTTGTGAATGAAAAGTAGCTATTGTACAACCGATTCTTTGGAACAGAAAATTTTCCTGGGGAATGTCAATTTTAAATTCACGGGTTTTTATCAAAAATAAAATTTCTAAAGTTTTATTTAATTATACCAATAAAACATCCAAACGTATGAATTTGGTATTAGAAGCAGGGACGTAACAGTTATAACTTTTATTCAAAAAAGTGATTGTTTTACAATTATTTCTTGTTTGAGTATTTTTAATTTTCGGTTTATTTGCTCTGTTTGATTTTTATTTTTAATTCAAACAAAAACAATCCAAACACGATTTTTATTTTTTCAAAAATAATAAAAGTTATTTTGTGATTTTTTTTCTTTATCAAAAAATAACAATTAAGAATATAAATCAAAAGCCATAGAACCAATGACTTCACCAATTATAATATCCTGATGATGTCAACTAGTGTTAATAAAAGATTGAACAGTGATTTAAAGTGAGTAAATATGTATATTCCAGCAACTTCCGGCATTCAATTTAGGTCAATTTTTAATTTTTATTTTATTATCAAATAAAAAAGTTAGTTCTTAATTTTTTCAAAAAAATCATTCTGTAACTTTTATAAAAAGTTTTAAAATAAAAATCAAAAAACAACAAAAATTTATAGAGTAAAATATAAAAATTGAAAAAATTAAAATCTTTGCCAAACTTTGTGATTTTTTTGTGCAATATGATTTATAAAATATAGTGCATTATTGAAATATTATAATTAAATAAATTTGGGTGGTAACTTTTTTAGAAATATAACAGTTATTTTGGGTCTCTGATTAGAAGTAATGCAGGGGTAAGGTGTAAGGGCCCAATGTAATGCAAGGGTAAGCGGTTTGATATATTACCACGTAATATTCACAGTAGTACCCAAATATTACCAATGTTTTGCTGGGAGGCTATATGTGTAAGAAGCCTCAGGTTGATAACACTGAGATAGCTCAGTGGCGTCCACATCCTTACATTAAATTTACTTGCCAAGTAAAACATGATTATTTTCTTTTATTCACAGTTCACAATTTTTGTAGTTTATTTCTGCCACAACCGCCTCTTAAAAAAATATGTGTATTTGACAGATTAGTTTATACATAAATATTGATCACGGTTTTTTTCGTGGTAATTCCAGCATATGGATGAAGGGAAAAGTTTTGTAATCCGTCGCATTCCAATCACGTTCCATGAAAAATTTGTTAAAATATGAATAAAGGAAATAATATATACTATGAGGTTTATAGAAAACAAAAAATGTTTAATCAGTTATGATTTTCAAAAAATGCGATTATCCAAAAAAAAAAAATGGCTTGGTTGGCAAAGTTTAAAAATTATGTAAATTTCAAATCTAAAGTTTTTACATGCAATTGCTTAAAAAACAATAATGGCAAAGTTCTTCTTAACACTTTCTTTGTCCCTCATATATTGCATAGATAAAGTTTTTATTTTTTCAGACATCATTTATCATCAAACAGGAACATATATTATAATTGTTGTTGATGTTGCAAATAAGGCATAAGTTCAGCTCAAATTGCAATTTGTTCTACTCTTACAAACGTCTTCAGGAAATTGTAGAATTTAAACTTATTATTTTGCAAATTTGCTAAAACAAATCTAATTGGAATTTAATCTTATTGGGTATTTAAATGCCGACACGATAATGTTTGTAATTGTCATTTAAAAAAGAACAATTACAATTACATGTAATTTGTAATTTAAAATTTTCGATTACACATTACATGTAATTGTAATTAAAAAAAAGTTAAATACAATTACATTTTTTTGGGAAAAGAAATAATGACAAAAAGCACAAGTTAGGGGTCAACCCAACATGACGTATTCTTTTTATATTTAGCCACGCCTATCCCACCTATCCCAGTAAATTTTTTCTACAAAATTTTAACAAAAAACTCTTTTTAATTCTAAATGTAATTGAAATTTGTATTTGAAATCACTTTCAACTACAATTACTTATAATTTGTAATTGAAAATTTTCAATTACAATTACAAGAAATGCAATTGATTTTTTATAATTTCAATTACATTTATTGTAACTGTAATTGAAAATTTCCAATTACTAATTATAATCAAAAGTTTTAAAGATGGCGCTATTTCTTTCCCTCCCGATTTTTTAAAATGGCACATATCTGGAAAACTAAGAGAGATAGAGCAAAATTTACGAAAATTTCAACTACCCCTAACCATATAATAGCCCATCGAAAGGGGATATCTCTATCTAAATATAGAGCATGTTAGGGCCTTGGAGCCTCGGAAATTTGTAACAAAAATTGTCCACTTTATAAAATGGCCCATATCTCGAAAACTAAGCGAGATAGAGCAAAACGGATAAAATATTTGCTCCTTTTGAGTGCCCTTACATGACTTTAGATGGTAAGGCCTAGGCCCGGGGGGCCCGGAGACCTTAATTTAGACAAATTTTGCGACTAAGTATAATTACAAATAAAACTATAATTTAGATTTGTTAAATTTAACAAAAAAATATTTTTAAATCAACAAGTTTTATTTTTAGCCAAGAAACAGGAATAAATTGTGTTAAAGTAACACATTTTTCTGTTCAGCCAACTTATTATTTTGAGTGCACAATTCAAATATTCATATTTTTTTTTGTTTTCAGAGATATTAACTCCGGGCAAATTTTGTTTAATTATCCCTTAAATATATTGTTAGCGGGTATAAATTTTTTCATTCTCCATTACTCAATATTTTTTTATTATTTTGAAATTAGGGCATGTTTTAACGAAAATTTTCGCTTTTATTGCAGCATCCACTAGAGCAAAAGGGATCAAAAAGGGTTTTACTTAGCCAGAAAGGCCATATTCCCCCTAAAAGAGCCATTTTTCGGATAAAAATTCAAAATTTTTAAGCTGTTTTTGAAAGTTGAGAGGGTGATGACAACTTACTGACCCGTGAAGGAAATGTCAGTGAAGACTTTGTAAAGATATGTCATCATCAGGGCAAGGACTTGCATGCACTAAAAAATCGAAAATATGCGCTTAAAATATGCACTATAAAATAGAAGATATGCACTAAAATATGCATTTATAACGAAATATGCATTAAGAACCAAAAAATATGCAATTAAAAATAAATGTTTTTTAAAATTATATTTATAAAAAAGCCGTTCCGCAGCTAATCAGTTATTCTCAAGAATATATGTACAAGTTTGTAAATATTGTTTAAAAGTTATACTATCTTTTTGATTATATACCTATTGTTGTTCTCAATGGAGTTCAACAATTAATGTTATTTTTATTGTTATAAGATTTACTTATTATCCTTAAATGGATAGACTGTAAATAAAGAGAAGAGACAAAAAAAAAAACTTTTCTCGAGAAGTTAACTTTACCTTAACCATGGGTAACTAACCAATACTAAATATTTATCCCTATGAAAATTTAACCATAATAACTTATCAATACATATTTTAACTCTGGGTAGTTAACCTTAATATGAAATGTCAGAATAAAAACAAATGGAAAGACAAAAAATAATAACAATTTTTTTTTCAATACGGGAAAATTAAAAGTTTTTCTCGCGGTTTTTTGTGTGTTTCTGGTCGTAAAAAAAATAATACACTTGACCACGTCGTTTTTTTTTAAGATTCGCGGTCGCTAAATGCTATAAAATGATTGTGTCTTTTTGCATACTACGCGAGGTGATTTAATTAAATCCATTTGGTAAGTCTATAAAATAAAAGTGAATAATTTGAAATATTAATAGTATTTCGTGCTGATCGAGACATCCGCGGAAATATTCGCGCATAAAATTAAAAAAAAAAAAAAAAATAGTGGGAATTTTGTGATAGATTATTAAATTAAGACAATTTATGTGATTAGCACATCAAAGAGAGTAGAAAAATAATCGCTGTGCATGATTTTGTATCTTTTTGTAATTGCGAGTCAAAACTGTGGGTTGTCCAGGGGTTCCTCATATACTTTTAAAATATTTAAATCATGATTGGTTCACATTTCGTAAATTCGAGAATGATGTCTATGCGCTTTTTTATATTTAAGAATTAAATTCAGTAGTCTTGTACTTCATTCAGTAGTCTTGAGCTTTGATACATAATTCATTTTGAATTTGATACGCTGATTCCAAATGCTTAAATCTAAGATACCTAAAATTGATGGAATAATTGTTTTTCTGAGAGTGGTTTTCAAAAGAATTTTTTCCAATAACGGTACATAAATTAAAAAAATGTTGTCCTATGTATTTTAGAGAACAAAATTCATTCTTTACTACCATCGTCACAAAAAGTCTTACTGCCTGTTTTTATAAAAAGATCCGGACAAATTCGTTAAAACATTTGTGTGAAAAACACAAACTTAAAAACATTTTTCTTTAAATTTTTTTGCCGCATCTGTTCTGCATAGATGGTTTAACAAATTTGTGCAAAAAATTTGAAACAAATACGTTTTCAAATTAGTGTATTTCATACAAATTTGTTAACGAATTCTTCTGATTCTTGTAACGATTCTGATCTATCAGCTCTATCTCCAAGGGAACTTTGCTACCTATTGGTCCGTCCGTGCTCAGAGAGATTTGGGATGGAGATCTTGTTCCCTTAGATATAGAATGATTCGATATCTAAAAAATTAATCTTAGTAGCTATCATTAATATTCAAATTACCCAAAAGAAATTATATAAGAATTATGAAAAGAAGAAAAAAAAAAAAAAAAATACCAAAAAAAGAAAGTATGTTAAGATAGTGTGGAAGAGGCTTTTGCTGTTATGTACCCCTTCTGTCTTAACCCACCCATGACCTTTTTGCTGTCCATTTAAATTTACTGAACAGCCCACGATATCCTAATCTTTTAACGCCTGTTTCGTGGAATATTAAATAATAAAAATTAGCAATTCATTTCAATGAAACGATGTTTACTAACATTTGTTGAGAAATTTTATAAAATATGTTAAACTTAAAGTCATTATTTTTCGTCGTATAAGTTACTAATAATAAAAAATATATGTGACACGGCCTATGAAAAGGTGGCTTATGACTCAAAAAAGAAATTGCGAGAAACAGCTGTTAAAGATAAACAATGCATTTCTTCAGTTTCTTAGTAGTTTTTCTTTTGCATTATGAACGTGGGTGTATATAAAGAGCGATGTGTTTTTCAATGCAAAGCACAAACCAGTTTCTGACCGAAAAAAAATCGTGTGAGTGCTCAGATTTAAAAGCAATGCTGAACGAGTAGGACGTGTGTCGCTTGTATTTCTATGAAAAAGAAGAGAATGATGATGATTCTTTCGATGATGTTGGTATCAATTACGAGGACGAACTACAAGCATTGTTTCAAGCTGAAGATCAAATGGAATTGGATGAAACTATTTTTACAGTGGACTTGTGTATTACAGATAACGAAGAAAAGGAATTGGTAAATAAATTTATTTCGCAAGATTGAAATAACTATCTAGAATTATCAAAACATGAACTTGATTTGGTTATACTGAGCCATATCGAATCAGCAATGATGTGCACGGACAAACTTAGAGATGCTTACACAGAAATGACGAAATGGAGGAAACATGGAAGGCAAAAAGGCAAAGATGTTGAAAGGCATAAATTGAGGTTCACTTTTTATCTGTTTGCCTGTTTGCCGTTCATTTTTCCTTTTTGTGCATGCGTGTGGAAGAAAACGTTTTGAAAATTTACTTCGACATGTTCATACACATGGTGCCATAACACGGGTACATGGGTTAGCAAATAAACATCCAAAAAGCTGTTAAATTTATTGAGTATACAGCCGATCTATTGGCACTTCCACTGCCAGGACGTTTACCCAAATTCAAAGATGATCGCGTCATGAAGCTGCCATCTAATGAGACAAGGCTTCAGTATATCGTAAATACATTTCTTCACTCGGTAATGATGCACTTAAAATACACATGCGAGAGAGTTTCAACCATCTGACATCCAAAAAGCTGTTAAATTTATTGAGTATACAGCCGATCTATTGGCACTTCCACTGCCAGGACGTTTACCCAAATTCAAAGATTATCGCGTCATGAAGCTGCCATCTAATGAGACAAAGTATATCGTAAATACATTTCTTCACTCGGTAATGATGCACTTAAAATGAGTATTCGTTCCTTCCGACGCATATGGGCCAAATACATACCATATGTGACAGTTATGAAACCAGCAGATGATCTCTGTGATTACTGTCGTAGTAAGTACGCCATTGTTTACTTTTTGCAAAGTTGTATCTATTGTAATTAAAATTGTCGTTTTCTTCAAGAGTAAACTCAATATCAATTACGCAAGCCAAAAACGTTCCTAAACTTGAACGTGAAGAAAATCTTCATCTTTTTCTTGATCACTTACAAAAATCTCGGAATTAACGTGCATACTACCAAGAATGGTGTGACAATACTGATGATACTGTAAAGGTCTTATCATTCGATTTTGCGCAAACGGTCAATTATCCAGTGTCTCCTCAACAACCAGGTACACCCTACTTCAAAGCAACGAAAAAGTACGCAGTCTTTGGAATTACAGACGAAAAAGGAAAAATACAGGTTAGGATTTCATCGTACAAATTCAAATCATTTGTTTTGAAAGTATCTTGATTATTTTTTTTTTCGACAGTATAATTACATGATAGATGAGGAACATGATATTGGCAAAGGTCCAAACACCGTTGTGAGCATCCTACATTATCATTTGGAAACGTATTGCAAAAATGTCCAAACAATTGTACTTTTCTGCGATAATTGTGTTGGACAAAATAAGAATAATGTTATGATATCATATCTGCAATTGCTGCTGGTTCGAGGACTCAACACTACCATTTTATTAAATTTCCTATTGACGGGGCATACTAAGTTTGCCCCAGATCGGTTTTTCGGTATTTTCAAGGCCAGGTTATCACTAATATTGATACATATGAAGATTTGCTGCAGTGCGTCGTACAATCGTCACCAGGTGGCCATAATACAGCTGTTTCGTCGAAAATAGTCGTTTGGTATGAATGGGATAGTTATTTTAAACTATTCTTCAAGCCACTTAAAGGTATTACAAATTCCACCATTTTATAATGGGCAAAAACTCTTTGAAAACCAAAAAATTTGCTGACAGTAAAGATGTTGAATCATTTCAACTGTCATTAATCCCAGTTGATGACACCATGCCCGAAATTATTCAACCAGCCAGTTTATCTCTGCAGCGTCAGTTTATTTATCAGAATCTCGTAAGCTTGGTTTCAGACCCCACGAATGCGGATATTTTGGCTCCATTGCCATCGAAAAAAATTCCATCAAAAAAATCTGAGGATGCTTCACCAGCCACCAAAGTGGCATCGAAGGAACCAAAGGCTTCATCGTCAAAACCTGAACCGAAGAAGTCTGTAGCTTCATCTTCAAATCAAGATCCAAAAAAGAAAGAACTGAAGAAACCTGCGACTTCAACTGCAATAAAAAATTCAAGAAAACGTATGCCTCATCTCCAGAAGGAGATTCGAAAAAACGAGCAACTTCAAAGGTTTCAACAAGGATAGCGACGAAGAAAACTACTTAATACTGCTAAATAAATATTTTTTGTGCAAAACAGCTTTTTTTTTGGTAAAATCGTTTTTGCAGCGTTCAATCCTGTTTTTAAATTTCATTTATTATCTTGATTCTGGATTTTCAATAAAATTCAGTTTTTCTTTCATTTGTGCTCTTCTTTCTCTACATTTTTAGTACACAAATTAGGACTTTCTAGTTTTCACCACGTGAAAGAGCGTCTCAAAAACTATCGAAACCAAAAAAAAGTGGAAAAATTTTTTTGGGGTCATAAGGTGGCTTATAAGGTGGTCACATATAAAAAAATTATAAAAAAAAAAAAATTATAGTGTATTGTTTTAGCGATTATTTAATTAAATTTTTAGTTTTATTTGGTTTTAGAAATAATTATAGAAATAATTAAAAATTATTTTTGAAATGGAACTAAACGATGAAATTAAATTATAGAAATAAATAAAACTTATTTTTGAAATTTAACTAAAAATGAAATTAATTTATAGAAGTAGTTAAAAATTATTTTTGAAATCGAATTAAAAATTTAAATTAAATTGTAAAAAATGTATAAAAATAATTGAGTGAAAAGAAAATAAAATTCGGAATTAAAAATTAAGAAACTCACCAATTAATATTCTTCGTTGACTCCAGGCCTGTTGCCTTATGAAGTTGAAGATGACGTTCGAATTTTCACTCAATCAAGATCTTAGCTTGTTTTAATACGTGTTAAAGAATAATATTATTAATAATGTGTTATAGTGTGTGTAGTTGTTAATAAATTTGAATATAATAAATAGGTTAAATTAAGAAAAATTAATACACGTAAAAAAAAATCAACCAGCGAAAAGTTTTCAAAAAAAATAAAAAAAATGTTGAACAAATATGTGGAACTAAACGAAATAAAACTATTAAAATTATGGAATAAAACAGCAACAAATAAAAAAAATGAGAACTATGAGAATGAAGTTCAAATTAAAATTATTATCAGTACGACTTTGAAGTAATTAAATAGATTTAATTGAACCGAACTTAAGTGGGAATTAAACGAAATCTGAAATTATCGACATGATATCTAGTTCATCAAATCAATAGATAAATAATTTCCCTTTGCTTTTTGATTAACGGATACTGGGAATTATCCCTATTTTTTAAATTTATGTATTGTTGTGGAAATTGTTAGATAACTCGGTGAGCACTCAATGAAGAAAACCAGAGAATTCCGTTAAAATATTTCATAAAAATAGTAGCTGAATATGCAAAATTTTATTAGCAGTATGTCTTCACCAATTAGAATCCCTTTATTCGTTGAAAATGCAAACTTGATTTTATGCACAAAAAAAGAAATTTTACCTTTCTCTCCTTAAAATTCGCAGTTATACAATTATCTCGGTAATTAATTTAATTCTCTTCAAAATCTTTAGTTTTGCGTTTAGATAGTTATAGAATTAAAATATTAAATTTTCCACGTTCAATTATTCAGACACAATCCGGTTATTACAATTGTCTGTTCAGAAAATGAATGAAAATATTTGAAACATTTTAGACAATAATTTTCGGTTTGTTTAAAATTTTCAAATATTGTGAAACTTTCAAAATTTCAAAGTACTAAACAGTACATACAAAAATATTAAAGGCAGCACTCACATTCTTTTTACAAAAACACCCAGTTAAGCTATTTGAATGCCATTTTTATAGTATTTTAAAATACCCCTACGGGGAAAGGGACCGGTCCCAGATGACACACAGGATAGGTCCCAAGGGGGCGCAGACCGGTCGTTGATCGGTCTTTTTGTTTGAAAGAGACATATCACTTTAACATGGCGTTGTCATTGGAAATGACATATTGCCACAGTTTAGACACATTGTGGCAGTAAGGTGGTGTGTCTAAAAATAGCTTTTCAAATAATCTAATAAAAAATTAAGAATTAAAAATAATCTACTTGGCGTCGAAGTAGGGCTCGATAACACAACCTTCTGCTTGTAAGGCAAACGCTCTACCGTCTGAGCTAACGTTGCTTATGCGTGATGGCTGGCTGATGGTTAAGTTATATGTTTTTCGTTTCTGTTCAAATAAAAAAGTAAAAGAAAAAACAAACACACACACAGCAGATAAAAAAAACATGGAAAAGAAAAAAATAGAAAAGAAAACAACATTAACACACACACAAATATGGTGGAAGTGCCTTGAATATGCCCCGAATGACCGGTCATGGGATAGGTCCCTTAATGGAAGTTGACTTGTTTTTTGCGTTGGCCATAATTAAAATAAAAGATCAATTAAAAATTAGAAAATTACCTCAAAACCTCTGATAATATAAATAAAAATTTAAAAAATTCCCCTTAAGGTACAAAGAAAAGTTAAATGAAATACCAATTGTTAAAACTAAAACAGCTTTAACATTAAAAAAACGTTGAAAACACAAAACTTAAAATTTCTTAGCAAAACATTATAGAAATTTAAAATAAGAGCTAAAATAAGCAAATCGTGAAAAAATAAAGTTAAAAATAAATAAAAGAGTAAAATAAATAAAAACTATTTTTAAAAATATGGCGCGAATTTTGTTTTTATTTCGGTATCAGTCAATTTTTTTTAAAAGCAACAGTGAAAATAACGGATCAGAAAATACTTAGAAAATTAATTCATTTTCTTTTGTTCATATTTGTACTAATTTAGTAATATGCCTTCGGTTGACCGGTCACGGGATAGGTCCTTGAAGGGCAATTGACTCCTCATTCCCCGTAGGGACGTAAAAAGCTATTTTTCGCGTTCTTAATCACGATTTTCTCAAAATTGTTAGGTGATAGAAAATTCGGAATAGAGATTTGGAATCAGCAAGTAAAATACTAAAAGTATGTACCAAGCTTCTACCGACAGCGACTTTTCATTATTGTAGACGTGTATAATTCGTATTAAATTGTTTTAATTATTCAAGACAGATTTTGGCTCCTTGAACCAATAAAAAAATAAAATTTTCCTTATATGAGGCCAATTTCTGTAAGCTATCACAGAAACCTAAATCCTAAATAGCAAAAATTTGTGCACGATTTAAAGTACTGATGCAATTTTTGTAAGTTTTGGGAAATGCACATGGAAAATACTTATATGTATCATAAACGATTCTTAGTCAAAGTTTGGTTAAAGCTGCGCTTTAGATTTTTTTTATTAATTATCATTACAAGTTCAATTTATTAAAAAATCTTATGTAGGGTGAATTGTTCTAAAATAGCCTTGGTTAAGTTTCTTAACCACAGAAATTTTTATGGTTAAATTTTAGCATTAGTTAGAAGAAATGCTTGGTTAAAATTTAGATAAGTTATTCAAAAAATATGTTTACCAGAGGTTAAGGCGAGTAGAGGTCTTAACCAGGGTATAATTTGAGATAAGTTAACCGGCCTTAAACGTAAAATTAAGGTATCGGTTACAATAAGCTTGTTCGTTTACTTACTACAAGTTACTATATTTACTACAGCTGGAAAAATTCAATACAAAAAGTAAACAAAACTTTGCAATTGTAGTAAAAGTAGTAAAAAATTCGAGTAAACAAACACACTGAATATGTCTTCAAATACACATACACAGAGAAAAAAACCATAATTAAATCAAATATTTTTCATATTTGATTTAAAAATATTAGATTTTGAAAAAAACATTTCTAAAATAAATTTAAATGTACTTAAAATGAATTTAAATGTACTTAAAATGATATTTGTCAAAAAATAATTTGACGTATATTCACATTCTTGCAGACTCATGGCGAAAAATAAATGAACATTAAATTCGTGGTCGAAAAAATACACTTTTAATTAAACTTTTGTGAATATTCAATGTTTACTGTTAATGTTTTTTTTTGTAAATAAATGGTAAGTATTTGTAATTTTAATAATGTAAAGTAATATAATTATAGTGTCATAAATAGATTTTTTACTTTATTCAATATTTTCAAGAAAGCCATTGTTGAAGTTATCGTTTAATAAGTTGTGTATATATATTTTTAATTTCAGGTATTGTAAAAGAATTAGCTTGATAGCAGTATTGATCTTGGGCAATAACCATCGTCCTTGGGCAATCTTTGGTATTTTACTTCGTGAAAGTTGTGTCTTATTTGTAAGTTTATTTACATTGGAAATAAATTCAAAATGCTTTTGTTAATATTGCATTGCAATTTTTAAACAATTAATTTAAGTATTAAGTTTTCAATTATAAAAAGTATTAAAAAAATAAATTGTTTTTTTTGAAACAACAAATAAAATCTAATATGAGAATATCATATTAGAATTTGGACTTGAGATAGAAGAATATTCTAACTAAATATATGGAAATATAGAAAGTCCGAAAAAACAATTTTTGTATTTTTAATGCAAAAATTAAGATAATTGTTGAAAATGAGCATACCACGGCTAAAATCACATTCAAATAATTAATTTGTTTTGAGTTTAAAGTTAGTTGTTTTTACAAAATATAAATTGTTTTATTTTCAACAATTAAGAACACACAGAATGGAACGCTAGGAACCCACAAATTGGAATGCTAAATTTAATAATTTTTTAATTTAAAATAAGAATTTTTGTATTTAAAAAATAATAATTATAATATGTTAAAATTAATTTTAAAAATATTTAGAATAAGTAACATCATACTTTGTTGTAAATTAAAAGTGTTTTCATTTATTTTAAGTATGTTTCTACTTGAATTTAACATTTTTTTTCTTAGTGTAGTTAAATATATTTTTAGAAAATTCAGTGAAAATAAAAATAGATACAGTCGATTGTAAATATTAAGGGTGTGTGGCATTTTACTTGAAAAAAACTTTATTATAAAATAGAACTTAAATATGTGTACTATAACATCGTACTCACTTTCGTAACTCAGAGAAAAAAGTGGCAGAAATTAATGCTCGGGGACAAGTTTCCTTATAAAATTTTTCAACTTTCTGTTTGTGAGCAATAACACCCGAAAACTTTAATTTAAAATTACATCTATAAAAAATGTGTAAGTGGATGACAACATATTGTATACTATGTGTTTCTCTTTCTAGTGTATTGTTGTATTACCAACAGAGCTTCCAAATAATTAATTTTTTATAATTTTTTTTTTAGTTTTCAAGTATGAATTCTTAAATCGAATTTCATATTTAAAAATATTAAAAATATATGCAATAATGTGCAAAATATGCAAAAATATGCAATAAAAATCATAAAATATGCAATAAAATATGCACTTAAAAGCAAAATATGCAAAACTATGCATTTATAACAAAATATGCAAAAATATGCAACAACAAATCGATGCCATTTTTTTGCAAATTCTTTGATTCGGAAAAGTAAACTCATTTTTGGGCCACTAACTACAAACATGCATTTGCATGAAAGTCCTTGCCCTGGTCATCATTTATGCATCACACTGACCTCCTGATGACTTGAAAAATGCACATTTCAATAAAAGGTTTGTTTTTTCGAATTTTGTATAAATATTCCATACAAATTTAAGCATTTATAAAACTTTTAAGTAGGTATAAATTTAGCTTCTTAAAAATTAAGTAGTTATAAAAATGCTACCAAGTCTTAAAAATTCTTGGCTTTTCTCTTTCAACTCGACTAACACCACTTGCATTTTTGTGCACAGCTTTTTTCTCGTTTTACTGATCGGTATAAATTCTCTTGTATTCTCAGTCAAAGGTGTTCTCTTGTTCTGAATGGTCACATTGTTGCAGTAAGTATTTCTATTTTTAGTTATTTAGCAAAATGTTAGTCGATTCGATTAGTGGCTAGTGTTATTAGTTCTTATTTATTTATTATTTTCAACAATTGATCTCAAGAGTATTTATTAATAATATAAATTTTAAACTAATTTTTTTACAAAAAATAAAATTTGTAAATTGATTTACATTTAAAATAAAACCAACTGTCAATCTTGTAAAGATTTTTTGGTGGTTCAAATATAGATATTTAAAAAATCGGTAATATATACATGGGAAAATCTACGAAACAGGTCGATTTCAGATTTAAAAAATGAAAATTTTCAAATTAGTGGCACACATTTTTTTCTAGATTAAGTTATTTAAAATACATTAAAAAGAAGTAATCTGTTCGCGTGAATAATTTTTTTTGAGTGCTGAAAAAGTTATAAACAAAAAACCGCACACATTTTCGCTACTAAATATTTTTAAATTTTTGGATTTTTCGGGCATGCGACCACACATTTTCAAGTAACTTTTCCGTGCTGAGTCCGAATTTGGTTTCCAAATTTATCCAGCACATCTGGTTTTTGAGCAAATTGAGGTCAAAATTACCAAAAACCTTTTTTTTTGGCTATTTTTGAGTTGTTTTTGCACACTTTTACCTCGATTTAATGAAAAAAGATGACACAAATTTTTCAATCATCACGGTAATTTTATTCGAAAATGCATAGTCGCGCTATATTTCCATTATTGATTATAAGTAATGTTTTTTTAATTTTTCCGTCCGTCCAAATGTCTCTCCATGTATTCCTGTGCGCACGCTATAGGTCGCAAATATTTAAATTTTTTGATACAATTTGGTAGACCGATTTATATCGGCCCAAGGACGAAGTCTATTGATTTTGGTTTAAATCAGTCTATGTTTGGACTTGTGCCCATAAAAATTTCCCTCAAAACTGCAGCAAAAAATTGAATGGCACATCAACGGTTTAAAGAATTATGGGATCAAATATGTCTTGAATGGTACATATCTTCATTACTATTATTATCTAAAAGTGCTAAACGGATCGGACGAATTTCGAATTCTCTACAACATATCTTTCTCCAAAATTCGCTAAAAGGTTAAATTCAAATTGAAGGCACATCCACAATTTTAAGAATTATGGAGTCCAATATATCTGGAACGGTAGATCTTATCATAGCTGTCATTATGTGAAAGTGCTAAACAGATCGGATTTTATTTTTAGGCTTTACATCAATTTTCGCTGTACAATATGCCAAAAATTCAACTTTAAATTGACTAGCAGATAAAAGAATTAATGGCTCAAATCTGGCTTATATGATATATATCGCAATTAATATTGTTGTGTGTAAGTGCTAAAACGATCGGATTATCCGTTTGGTTTCTACATCACTTTTAGCTCCAAAAATTTATGAAAAGCTACAAAATTTAACCTAAAATGGGTCTGGACACCAAATTTATAGTACGATCCATTAAGCACTTACACACAATAATAGTATCACCAATATTATCGATCACGCAGGACTGTAACTAATTATTTCTCAAACTGCGAATGTGCCCTTCAAAAAATATCAAATTTCAAGTTGTTCACGCATAGAGGTGAAGAGATTATTATTGTCATATTTTCTTTATTTTTGAAGGCACACTTATTAATTTGATCTCAATTTTTTTGTTTACTTGCCAGTTATATGTCAGTATCAAAAAATTTTCAATTGAATTGAGGCTGAAAGCGCAAAAATTAAAAATGTCTGAAATTACTCTTTATTCAAAAAACAGAGTTACAGATTTTAAAGAACTAATATTTGTTCCTGGTTGAGGGCACCGATTTTTTTCAACAAGTGGGAGATTTTGTAACATCATAATTATTATCCACCAAAGGTTTTGGGCGATTTCCTTTTATGCTGAAAAAGTTATAACCAAAAGAGTTGAAAAACTCTTGAAAGTTAAAAGCAAAATTAGGGTAAATTAGGTTAACCATAGTTATAAATTTAACATTTATAACTATAGTGAAGTACTTAACTCTAATTATTTTGAGACAAGTTATCAGGTCCATGTGATTTGCTTAAATTTTTTACGAATAAAAATTAATTCCTTTTCATCAATTAAAAAGAACATCAAAAGCATCATAAAAGAAAACTTCCACCCTATGACAACCCTATGTATAATTCATTGGTTCCGATCCAAATTCTCACAATATCGAATCGAAATCACTGCTTCTTTTTCTCTTCTTTTGCTGATTTTTTTGCTGCGTAGTTAGATAGATTTGAAAAGACTTAATTTTATTCACAATCACATTTTTGGAAGTTGTGAAAAAGAACTGCTTTAGAAGCGGAAAATCAGAATTTAATGATAATTTGGAATCAATGAAAAATTTATTCCTTAAGATCACTTCCACTTTTTTTGCTGGGAAAATATAGATTGCTGAACAATTTCAAATCATCAAGGGTGAGACAAAATGTGGACCTCTTCAGCATGTTAGCAGCGTCTTCCGATCCACTTATTTCATCACTGCGGCATGTCAAATCACGAAAAGAGTTAGAAAATAATTATCCCAGCAAAAACATGGTAATGACAAGTCATTACCATACAGATTACCAAGTAATGATAGGTCATTACCTTTTGCATTACTTTAAAATACAAAATAATTACTTACCGATAATAAGTTATAGAAGTACTTGTATATTCGTGCAAAGTAATCACTTACTGGTAACTGATTAAATAAGTGCGGATTAAGTCTTTTTTATATTAATATTTTATTTATAAATTTGTTTTGAACTAAATAGGAAATTTTCAAAGGTAAAAAGGGTAATGACCACCCATGAATTTTTGGACATCGCGAACAAAAGTAATGTTGCGAGTAAATAGCCTTGTAAGTAGTGAAACCCTTTGTGTGCTACTTAATCGCTTAGTTACTCGGTAATGTCTGTTTTTGCTGAGATAGTTCAGAGTCTTTTAGATATACCTTCTTTTACGGATTGTGAGCAATATTTTACAAAAAATTTAAAAATAAATTAAAAAAAAAAAAAAATTTTTAATCTTTTCTGGAATAATTTTAAATCATAAAAGCCTTTAAAAAGAAACATAAAAATTTAAAAAAATATATTATTTTACTTCCTATAAAATTGATTTTTCCACAAATTACAAATTTGCTAATCCATAAGTAGGCACCTAAAAGGCGTAGAACCCCTTTCAGACACTCATTTCATAGGTTGATCAATTGTTTATCATATGCCTTTTAAATTTTTTGATTATCTCATTTGGTTAAAAAGTTGTGATTTTTGCAACGAAAAAACTCAAATAGCGCCACTGTGCGACTTGAGATAATACGGCCATTGATTTCTCGCGCAAAAGAGCCATTGTTTCGTTGGCTATGTGGCAAGTGGCACTATCCTGTTGGAAGCACATATCGTCCAGGTCCATATCCTCAATTCACGGTAACTGCTTGGCCGACCTCATTTTCGAAGAAGTACGGCCCGTTGAAGCCGCCAGCCCATAAACCTCACCAAACAGTCACTCTTTGTGGATGCATCGGCTTTTCAACAATCACTGGTGGATTCCCATTTGCCCAAATGAGGCAATTCTGCTTCTTAACGAATCCACTGAAGTAAAAGTGTGCCTCGTCGCTGAAGATGATTTTCTTTGTAAAGTCACCATTCACTTTTGCCTGGCTTCAACAATCTTAACGCGCTGCTCAATTGTGTACCTCTTCTTGGTTAAATTTGTCAAACACTGAAACAAAGAAATGTCAAATGAAGTTGGGCAAAAAACTTGACGTTAAGGTGTGACTCACAATTAACATCGTGCATTATGGTTGGATCACCCTTTAGCTTCGACTCTCAAAATTTGAGCATATTTGTTTTTTTCGCTTTAAGCGACGAATCGGCATACACAAAAAATAAAAATATCTACCTTGGTATAAAATGGTAATGAAAATCTATGTCTGTAATGCAAACTAAAATCAATTTCATTACAATAATGTGAATGTAATGGATATGAAAAAATATTTCATTGCAAATAATGAACAGAAAAGTAATGAACTTCTTTTCCATTTACATAAATGTATTGGACGTAAGTAATGAAAATGAGTAATGAACGTTACAAAAAAATTAAATACTCCCAAATTTTCTCTAGACACATGTGTCTTCAAAGAATATTTTTCATTTTGGAACAAATACAGAAAGAATTTAGGTTAATGAATTTAATAAATTAGAAAGTGATATTAATTCGTGATCTAAAATCAAACTAAAAACATTCATTTACCAAATAAAAGATCAACTATACAAATGAGGGGTATCATCCATCTTAAAAACACATGATACGGTGCAAAAATATAATTTAAATAACATACATTTAAATTTAACGGTTCGTTGTAATTCGAAAATCTGTGTTTATCATACACAGAGTTGAATAGAACCAGCTGAGATACTTGAAGGATTAAGGTTCAAAGCAAAAATGAGTAATAATAACAAAGGATAAAAATAGCATTGTTAGATTTCGTTGATGTTAGTCTAAGTTGAGTGGTTAACTTATTCGATTTGCTTTCAACTTTCACATAAGTAGGCGATTATCAATATTTAACCCATCAAGGCAAATGACACTGATGATGGCTTTGTAGAGAAAGTCGAAAATACGTATTCTGTATTGCTGGCCTTATCGAATTCTTTCAAAAATGTTTATTCTTTGTAATTTACTTGTGAAAATTGTATGATCTTTCTTTAATTTGAAAAATAATTTAAACAGAAAGTGGTATTAATTTATGATCTAAAATTAAACTAAAAACATTTATTTGTTTAAGTAATTTAATGAATCTGCTTCACAAAGTAATTGAAAAACGTATCTGTTTTGAAAAACGTATATGAAAATTATTTTTTTTTTTTTTTCGTAGACAAGAGGCGCTGCAATGACATCTAGAGTGAGTCGCAATTTGAACAGGACCGTTTTTTATTTACAATGTATATTGGCATATCCTTCTCATGCCAACGCAGCAAATATATTTTTCATTAAGTAGTATGCTGCACACACACATGCACATGATTCTTGTTATTATTTGTGTTGTTCATAACTTGAATTTTGACGATACATCACATCCTGTCTCATTATATGTTACACAACAAAAATTGTTGGGAAAGTTTCAAATAATGTACATACTTTAAGAGAACTCATGCTAAAAAGAATAACAACAACAAATTTTGGAAAACTTGAATTTTCTCAAGTTTACTGAAACTTAAATTACAAAAAACAGGAAATTAAATTTAACAAATATGAAAAATAGTAACATTATAATATTTATGATAGAAACCAGAATATCACGAAACAGGGAAGTGAAACTGAACAATTATTTTTGCTAACTGCCACAAATTGATAATGAAAAAATAATTGAAAAATTTAGGCCATAACTGAGGGAGCTGTTAACACTTAAATACATTTAATAGATTTTATCTCTTTACGAAGACTCAACTCTATCATTTTAAATTTATTTAATAAATACTTGTTGTGGAAATTAAATAATTAATACATAAAAAGTTTGGTAATACACTTTTTCAATATACTTGAGTAATTGCGCATTTTCTCAATTAATTACCTTCCATTTTCTTTAAACTTAGTATTCTTTTTAATTATGTTCTTATTATAATAAATTTTATCATTAAAATTATCCTTATTGGCGATAACTTGTGGGGTATTTTATAATAAAATTGAAGTAGATGAATTTGTGCTAACAATTCTTGTTTGATTATAAATAAAAAAAAATAACTAAAAGCATTTAAGTCTATACGCCCATCTACTTTTATAATTTATTTTCTGTTAGTCAGCAAATAACTTTTCATAATAGTCGAATTACAATTGCGACGGCAAACTGCAAAACAATGATAAAGATAATAATGACGGTGGTACGTGCTAGGATTTAAATACTTGAATATGTTGTTGGGCTTTACCGACTTTTTTTACCCACCAACATTTTTTTTGAAACAATTAAAAAAAAAGCGTGCTTCAGATCAAATAAACGCAAAGTTTTTTGACAGAAAATAATAGTTTTACCTTCCACAATAAAAAAATACTTACATATATTTTTGTCGAAAGATTATTCCCGATAATAAAAGAAACATCAACAAATTGGTTAGGATTTGGGTATTCAAAAACTTGATTTTAAACAACCGGGTTTAGACTTATCTGATTTTTTTTTTTTTGTTGAAACCAGTTTTTGTTAAAAAAAAACCGGTTTACTTAACCAGTTTTTTCGGGATTTTGTATTAAAGGTACTCCATTAGACTGTCTCACAAAAACAATTTAAAAAAGTGATTCCCAAAATATTTTCGGTCTAGCTATGAGATCTCACGAGCTGAACCGTTTGTAATAACGGTTATTCAGTTTTTTGAAGAATTTTGCTTTTTAGCTAAAGACAACAATATGGGTATCATGTGAAAAGTTTGTTCAAGGCGCATGCAACGATATATGTGACGCGCAAAATAGAAAGGACCGATCCCATGCCCTCCCTTTCTCAGGAGGGCATGGGATCGGTCTCATTCGATGCTCAGATGTTGTCCACATCAAAAAAAAATTGATTTTTTTACCCTTAGGTCCCTTTTTCTATGCGCTGTCACATATATAGCATATAAAAAGTAGACCGTACAAACCTACAGGCAAAAAAAAGTGCGCCGTACACATTCAAATATAAACTATTTTTGCAAGGCAATTTCAAAACAAAAAAAAAAAAAATTTTTGCCAACGCCCTTATAATTTTTCGTTGTAGCTTCGGCATTTACAGTCGGATTTTAAAGTGTGATATATCGATTTTTTTGCCTCGAGGAGACCAGTGTTTTGCTTTAAAGAAAAAATACAATGAAAAAAATTAAAAAGGCGACCCCTACGTTCTGCAACAAAAAAAAAAAAAAAAAAAACAATTTCTGCTGTATTTATCGAAAAACTTCATTAGCAAAAATTTAATGATTTTTTGAGAGCGTTAATTTTATGACATTAGGGCGGTATATTTGGGTGGTAGCAACTGAGATCTGGTGAGTAAATACTACAACGAGATACTTGAGGTCAATGGCCCTTAGAGCAAAATATTGGTCCCCTCGAGAGAAAAACATCGATGTATCATACTTTAAGATCCGACTGTAAATGCCAAAGATATAACAAAAAATGTAAAAAGGCGATCCCTACGTTCGGAAAAATTTTTTTCAAACCTCCTTGCCAAAATAATTTAGATTGAACGGTGCACGGCGAACGTTTTTCTGAGGTACGGTCTAATGTCCAGACATGCCCAATTTTAAGGGATATTCTATAACAAAATTTAAGTTTTTTGAAGAGGTTTGTTATTTAAATGCCAAATTAACACAACTGAACCTCTAAATGAACAACTAAACCCCTAGCGAATACGTTTTTCAGATTTTTTTGAAATTTGTGCTAGTTCGCGTTTTACCAGAAAGTCGATTGGTGGTAAGCTCTTTGTTGTAAACAGGGCAATTGTGTATCAAAATTTTTCAATAGACAAGTACATCATCGTTGTGTGGAAATAATTTAAAATTTTGCAAATTTAATTATTTTCTTGTAGATTTTTAGTTGATCTGAAGATTGTTACAATGAGTGTTATTTTTGTTCGGTTTAAGATCAAATATTACAAATTCTAAATAGAATTTACAATTTTTATTTTACAACCAATAGAGAAAAAACTTATGAAAAAAACTAAAAATTGTAAATTCTATTTGTGACAGCGCATAGAGAAAGGAACCTAAGGGTAAAAAATCAATTTTTTTTTTGTGGACAACATCTGAGCATCGAATGAGACCGATCCCATGCTCTCCTGACCTTAGGTCCCTTTCTATACTTAGGTCCCTTTCTATTTTGCGCGTCACATTTAGAATTTGTAATATTTGATCTTAAACCGAACAAAAATAACACTCATTGTAACAATCTTCAAAACAACTAAAAATTTACAATAAAATAACCACCTTGTCTGTCCAAATTGTTAAGTAATATTCCTTAATTGCAACATGTTAGTCATTTATACGGCATGTTGTGTTAGGATGTTATACACAAAAACAAACAACCGTGTAAAAGTTTCTTTGCTTTAGTTCTAATTTCTATAAATAGAATTAAAAGCTTGAATGTTAAAAAGCACGAATCATTGCTTTACCTTTCGAAGGAACTTCAATAAATAAGCACAACTATAACATAGGGAAAAATAATAGCTTTGTTAAAGACATGTGGTTTTCGTTAGTTATAATAATGTAAAATGGATAAGTAAAAATGTTTGAATTTACTTCTCGAAATGCATTTTTTTGAAATTTAACATATGGGCATTTCCATCATGTCGAACGGGACCGTCGTACACCTTTAAAGTGAAAAAAACTCAAAATAAAACGGATTTTTATTTTGACAATAGGCTTTACTTATATCTTTTTATTAGCCCTACAATTGGTGCTGAGGTTGACTTTTAGCAATTTTTCGTTTTCAAGATAATTGTAAAAAAACAAGGCATTCGCACGGGACAAAAACAGAAGTGGTTTTCGCGGCTAACAATTAAAATGCCGATTTCAGCGAAACCTGAAGCAATATTTCAATGTGACTAATTTTACACTGTTGTGCATTGATGTCCTTTAAAAATGGTTGTAATTTTACCCAAAAACGATTCATATTATTTTTTTAATTTAATTTTATTCACTGTCGCACGTGCCATGTCGCACGGGACATTTTTTTCCATCATGAGATTTATGTTGTTTCTGTTGCTGTTTTTACGAAATTATATATAAACAAGCTTAGTAAAAATGTTTTTAAATCGACAGAAGTATTCAAGGTATTTATTTTAATATAATAACCAAAAACAAACTTAAAAGAAATATGTAGTATGAATTAACCCAGCAAAATTGTCGGATGGAAAGAACCCATTGTAGAACAACTTGTACGTGCATGCAACCTGTTATAATTTATGTTCTATCATCGGTGATTTTTGTTTGAGTTTGTCCCAAAAGCAACAGGTTCTTTTCCTCCAAACTAGAACAGGTTACTTTGGAACCGGTTCTAGAACCAGTTATAGAACTGGTTCCGCGACAGTGAAACCTTCCATTTTGACTCCCAGGAATCAGTTCTAGAACCTGTTCCACGTAACCGGTGGTAAAAACACCTGTTCTAGAACAGATTCAGAGGAAACCAGTTCAAAAAACTTTTGCTGGGAAGTATTTATTTATATGAAAATATAAAACACAGTGTTTGTTTTGCTTTTACTTCTTGACCATGGTGCATGCCAATTTTAAAAAAAATTAAAAGTATGTATTTATATAAATAAATCATTTATATAAGAAAAAAAAATTTCAAATTTTTAAATTTCACACTTACGATGTCGCACGTGACCAACTGTGTATAAGTACCAAGATCACAATTCTTCTTATTTTTCGGGTAGGTTTTTTTTTATTTTAATTGTATAAAAAATCTCTGTTTGTAATCAATATTTGATGAGCTTTCTGCGTGTACTTTCGACGCACTGATAACAAATGTTGTTTTTCAATGTCGCACGGGACATCGAAATATGCGACAATGCAAATCAAAAACTTACAGTTATTTTCAATCGCATTGTTTATTATGCATTCTTTTATGACTCTTTGTACCTTTAGAAATATTTTAGAAAGCAAAAGTCAATGCATAACGTCTCTGTTTAAAAACTTTTATCAAAACAAAATGTGCAATAGAAATATCCAAATAAGAAAAGATGCGCTTGTGCGACTTTGCATTCGAATACCTCGAAATGGGTTATGAATAAATACGAAATCTTTTTACGTTATTTAAATTTGATTGTTTCCCTATGAAAATATGATAAAACAAAGTGTTTTCAAGAACTTTTAATATTTTAGTCTCGGTGGACCTTTCGGTGGAAATGCCCATATATATACAAAAAACTAAAGTCTACATTATAGCCTAGAGAGGACCCCATAAAGACAATATGATGATAGTAATGCGGTGTCACTTGAAAATGCATTAATTGTCAACCATTGGTTCTAGGAAAGTTTTTTTCATAAGTTTTTTCTCTATTGGTTGAAAAAAAAAAATTGTAAATTCTATTTAGAATTTGTAATATTTGATCTTTAACCGAACAAAAATAACACTCATTGTTTTAATTATTTTCTCGCGGAGATCTGTACCATGTCTGCCGGCAAAAAACCCGCTTTTGGGATTTATTCTGTTAAGTCACATTTTCATTCTTATATAAACTAGAAACTGAATCCGTTTGCAGATTGAAGTAATTCAAAACTTTATAAAAATGTAGTCCAAAGCACCATGGGAAATGCATTTAGTTTGCAAAATTCAAAATTATTTTCATACAACGATGATGTACAGTTACGAGCATAAAAAATGCAACACTACGCTAAATCATCTAAGTATGATTTGATTTCTTCTAATGGTTTTTTATTTGCGCTTATATTTTGATATTATATTCGTTGATGTGTAGTTTTATATTTTAAGTGGTTTGATTTGCATTTATTTATGTGCATTAGTTTTCACGAACCTTTTTTTGAAACTAGTACCTATTTTGTGCGAGCAAAAAATGCAACGAAAGAATGTATCAGGTAAGTATAAAAATTTTATTTATACACGAAATTTGAACTGAATTAACCCTTTCGGTACAGATTTTGATTGGCTAAACAGTTTTCGACCAAAGTTTGTGGAAATATAAACCTATGCCTAGGAAATACTTTTTGTTTTGTTTTTATAGCTTTATCGCGCCTCCTAGCGGAGAAATTTTGCCTAAAAAATCAAATTTTAACACGCTGCTGCTCCCAAACGGGTTAAGATTTTTTCTAATTTTAAATTTTGTATTATTTCCACGACAAAACTTTATACAAAACAAAAAGAACTTTTCGAAAACCTATAAAGCTCGAATTTTAATAACTTTTGGAAAAAATCCCAATTTTGGACCGCTTCTTAAAATTTTTATATGGCAACCCTGGTATAAATATTTTTAGTAAATTGAATTATTTTTAGAACAAAAATGTCAAATTTCATACCAAAATTAAAAACACAGACAAATATCTGTAAATTTGTAATTTTATATAGACGCAATCTTCATGTAACAATCGGTCAAATTTTGAAAAAATATATTGTTGGACAAACAATTTCTGAATATTCCTATAAACCCAGAAGCTCTCCTAATAAAACCAGACAAAGAAATTTAGAAAATGGGCATTTCATATATTTTGTAATAACTAAAGATCCAAAATTGCAAAAAAAAACCTAAAAAAATACTTTTTTCAGAAGGAAATATGGCAACCGTGTGCCGATAATTATTTTGAAATTTTGCAAATGATCTGCAAGACATTAAAAAACAATTATCAATTAAAATCCAAATCGTTCCTCTAAAATGGAGGTTGCCAGATACACCCTAAGTTTATGATTCCATATGGCAACAATATAGCGAAAGGGTTAACCAAAGTTAACTAAATTCCTTATTCTTTACAAAAAAAAAAAAAAAAAACTATCAAGTGATAGCCGTGCAGCTATTATTACAGCGCTTTGGGAAAGAAAACCTGTACATGAAATCGGAACTATGTTTCAAGGAAACAAGTCCACTATGTCACGAACTGCAACTCGGCATTAGTCTCGCGGTTATATTCTTAGGAAAATAGGAAGTGGAAGACCCCGAAAAACAATTAAAAGGCACGACAGAAATATGATCTCTATTGTTAAAGCGACTCCAATAAGACCGCCGCAGATGTTAGGCGTATGCTTCAGAACATTTGGGCGCAACCGTAGGAGTCCATACCGCACATAGACACTTAAAGGAAGCAAACTTGTTAGCAAGACGTCCAGAAAAAAATACTAGTTCAGAACCAGTTATGTACTAGTTTATTTAAACCAGGCAACTAGTACGAGTTCTACCGCCTCTCCATACAAACAACTGTAGAATTTAACATGGAGATGTCATAGGGATGGGGGCAATTGTCCCCAAACTCCCACTTTGGTACTAATTGTATAACTAATTTAGAAATTACAATTTAAGGACGAAAAATAGGGAGCGAAACTGGTGCTAATATGGCACTCGCGGAACTAGTTCCGAAGTTACTCTTTAGAATTAGTACTGTACCAGTTGGTTGTATATGAATTATATAGATAAAAAACAGAGGGTTTTCCTTTGATAAAACGCAGATTAGACCGATAGTTTCCTCTTTCTGAGATAATTATATCCATTTACTCTAGATTGTAAGCTTCGTTGGAATGAGCGCGTAAAAAAGAAAGTTACTGAACTAAATCTTAAATGGAACAAATTGAAATGGCCTATGGAAGAAAATCTACACTTTCCATTGAAAATAAAATACTATTATACAACCAATTGGTAAAACCTATTTAGAGCTACGGAATACAACTCTGGGGTTGTACAAGTAACACTAATATTCAACGCTTTCAAAATAAAGTCCTTAAAAGTATAGTTAATGTACCTTGGTATGTTCGTAATGCTGATATCCATCGTGATCAGGGCATAGAACAAGTACGGGATGTGATTCGCAAATTCGCTGGAAAACATTATAACAGGCTCAGACAACACGAGAACCCTGAAGCTTTAGCCCTAACCCATATAGATGGCCAATCCCGAAGACTTAGACGTAGAATACCAGCTGACTTGGTTAGACTTTCGCCAACATTTTAACATAAAAATATTAAGAAATTGTTTCTTGCAAATTGTTTAATAGTAATCTATTGTAAAAAAATTGCTTGTTAGTTATAGTTAACGAGTTGTAATAAATAAAAAAAAAATTTTACCAAATGAAATTTAAAATATTTTGTGTTTAGGATTACTATGACAATAAAACATTTTAGTGTTTATTTTCAAACTCAGAATGTATTATGTATTACAAACAAAGGTAGTATTTCAAAACTCGTATTTAAATTCAATCTTTTGAAATCTCTGTACAGATTCAATGAAACTATTATTATACAAATTGTTAAAGATTATTGTTTTGGAAGAAAAAGAAGAAGCTGTACCGGTTATTATAAGTAATTTACTAAACTAATTATGGATTGACTCTTTGGCGCCAGTACTGTACCAGTTGCTTTACACCTCAATTCAATTCACAATAAAAAAAATTTACGTGTTTATTTACAAACTCCGATTTATTTATTAAGGCCCTGTGCGAGGTGGCTTAATAAATTCTAAACTAAATACAAATTGACAAAAAGGTTTAAAATTTCTTTGAAAATTTTTTGAAAACTTTTTAAAATTTCATAGAAATTTGGAAACCTTTAAATGCAAAAACAAATTAATAATTTCAAATCTTATATTTTTTAAACAGTCTCTACATTGATCGTATTTAACTAGTACACAACTGGTTCAAAGTGATTACTTTGAGAACAAGTTATGTAATTACTAGTCAAAGAACTAGTATGTTTTAGAACTAGTTCGACCATTTGCTACTCGGCATTAGGCTCCCCGTTATGTTCAGAGGAAAATAAGAAGTGGAAGACCCCGAAAAACAATTAAAAGATCTCTATTGTTAAAGCGACCCCAAAAAGACCGCCGTAGATGTTATGCAGTATGCTTCAGAACATTTAGGCGCAACCGCCGGAGTTCATACCGCACATAAACGCTTAAAGGAAGCAAACTTGTTAGCAAGACGTCCTGAAAAGAACCCCTTCATAAGTAAAGTATATACAAAGAAGCGTCTCGATTTTGGAAAGCGTCATAGGCACTGGGCAAAAGAACAATGGACAAAGGTTTTATTTAGTGACGAAACAAAATCAAATTTATTTAGATCCGATGGATTGATGTTCATCGGCAGACCACCAAAAAACGGTACTTTCTTAGATACTAGAAACAGCGCGTTAAACATCCCAGTGTAGAAAATCATTACCAGATATGTGGTTATGTAACTACATACTTGGTAATGGTAACTACTTACTTTTGTTATTACATTTCTTATTACCTTTATATGGCGATGTCGCGAAAAATAATGAGTTGTCGTTACACACCAGCTTACGAAAAATCAAAAAATATATCGTTACCTATGTGCTTACCAGTACTGACAAAAATAATGAGTCTAAAAATAGATTTTCAAAAAAATTAATTATATAAAAATAAATATTTTTTATTGTATTTTTTCTTTTTAAATAAAATTTGCTGGTGCGGGAATCGAACCTGGGTCTACAGATTACCAGTCAACAGCTCTACCATCTGAGCTATATCGACGTGTAATATTTAATAGATAACAACATACAAGTAAGCTTACTCGCCAACATACAAAAAATCAAAAATATATGGTTACATATGTATATCCTTACCAGTGTTTAGAAAATATTGAGTCTAAAAATAGATTTCAAAAAATTTTCATAAAAATCTAGAAAATTATTTTCTATTTGAAATAATGATAAAAATAAGTCATTATCAGTAACTCATTATTATATATATATATATATAAGTTCCCGTAGTTCCTATACGGAACATAGGGCCATTTGTGGTTTCTGTAATCTTAAAAATTTAAGATGAGTAGCTGATTGGGCTAAAGCATCCGATCCTGGAGCTGGGGCTGCCAGCAACGCCTCCAGGCAGACAGTGGATTCGGGATTAATTACCACATCCACGATGCGGTCATGCTTCAGTAAATATTCATGTCCATTTACCTACTTACCTGAGACGTTAAGATGTACTTTAACCATTCAGGCTACATGACCGAGCGCCTTCTCACACTAGCTAGCTATCAGAGGTATCTGAAAAGCCATTGCCCGGGAAATACTTGGTCTAAGACCGGAAGTAGTGAGCTGCTTGGACATTCAAACTCATTATTATATGTTTTAAAATAATGCAGAAGGTAAGTGGGTGTCATTACTGGTAGTCCAAAAAATAATGATATACCTAATGCTGTGGGGTATGGAATCGTTGTCTTAAATATAATACACTAGTTTAAATTTTTATTTTGAGGTGTATTCGCTCGTGATGGTGTTGGACCAGAAGTCAAAATTGAGTGAAGAATAAATACAGATGGTTACTAAAAGTGCACATGCTTCCTCACATGCAAATAAAAATGGCTGCTGGAAGTATATTCTAATACGACAATGACCTTAAGCACACCAGTCGCTTAGCTAAGCAATCTCTAAGTAACAACGGTGTGGAAGTTTTACAGTGGCTAGCACAGTCACCCGATTTAAATTAGATTCTCTATGGGAGCTTGTAGACATCGAAATATGAAAGAAAAAACGTTAAAATTTAAGGGATTTCGAAATTGTTGCCAAACAGGTGTAGCAAGGCATACCTTCACAAAATTGGTTTGCCTTCACAAATGAAAGGAGTAATTAAAAATAATGGCATTTCCACTAAATAATAAAAATCTAATTAATATGCCGAATTTTTTAACAATTAAAATCCATTAAAGGGTGAACACAGCAAAATTGAGACACTTTGGAAAACTTATAACTTACTCAAAAAAATGTACATATTTTGAAATTCAAATACCCAGAGTATTTAGGATATGACCTAAATTTCATGTATGAGAAATTTCATTCGAATTTGACTTTTAGTTTCGTCAAAAATGATCACCGAGTTAGAAACGAGACAAATTATTTTGCACGAATATATACTCGAATTATGCACGAATACGCACTCGTGCAAAAGATGATGGCGCGTGTGCGACGAAAAGTCCGATCAGTTGCATATGGAACAAAAAATAACTAATATTTTAATATTTTTATTACCTTTAAACTTCAAAGTATTCGAATTAAAAATATGTATTTCAAAGCCATCTAGTTTTTTCTGGCATTAGTTTCTAAGTGTCGCAGTTTTGGTGTGTTCACCCTTTAAATGTAAAATATAGGTCCATATATTTAGTTAGAATATTCTTCCACCTCAAGTCCTAATTCTAATATGATATTGTCATATTAGATTTTTATTTGTTGTTTCAAAAAGGGTTGATCATTTTCATGATAGACAATACAATTGTTTCGTAGATATCACTCTACTCTTCAGTTGTCCGCAATAAGAAAATGATAACTTTCGTACTCAAACCGAGACATTACACAAGGTACAAAAAATCAACGGGACGAGAATTTTGTACTTTCGTATATGAACTGTCTGATTTGGTAAAACCAGCTATAAATCAACTCCTTTTTGAAAGCAACAATTACATAAAAGTACCCTTTGGGTACTATTTATATGTATGTCTGTTGTCAATACATTTTGTAAAAACAACTAATTTTAAACTCAAAACAAAATAAATATTTGAATGAGATTTTAGCCGTGGTGTACTTATTTTCAACAATTATTTTAATTTTTGCATTAAAAAATACAAAAATTGTTTTTTCGGACTTTCTATATTTTCATATATTTAGTTAGAATATTCTTCCACCTCAAGTCCAAATTCTAATATGATATTGTCATACTAGATTTTTATTTGTTGTTTCAAATACAGAAAGTCAGAAAAAACAATTTTTGTATTTTTTAATGCAAAAATTAAAATAATTGTAAAATATAGGGTTTTCCAATAAGGACTTGACAACTTTTTTTTTAAATAACATACGTCGCGTCAAATGGTCCATCGGCTTCAATTCTTGAGTCAGCTTGATCTTGTATGGGTGTAAACCAAGATCTTTACGCAAAATTCGCCATAAAATGGTCTTGGCGATGCCCAGTTCTTGAGAATGCCGCGGAATCGACTGATTTGGATAGTTTGCTACGGACGCCTGAACGGCAGCGATATTTTCGTCACTTCGACCAACCCGTTATCTCACTGGCATGGCAGCATCACACAATGAATATGTAGACTCAAATTTTTACGCTAAACTTGTTATTGCTTGTCTACTAGGGCGAGAATAACGACCGTAAATTCGAGTTAACGCTCTTAAAGTTGCAGTCACCGACTCCGAATTTCGGTAGTACATTTTTATAATTGCATACGTTGTTCGTTCGTGTACTTTACCATGATGAAAATGTTGAGTTTACTAAAAAAAAAGGAAAGTAACTGTTAGATGATAAGTGAAATAGTGCGTTCACAAATTAAATTCAAAGTTATCAAGTACCTATTGGGAAACCCAATACATAAAAGTTGCATTTTTTTTGCTCGCACAAAATGGACACTAGTTTCATGAAAAAGTTCATTAAAACTAATTCACTTATATGAATTAAAATCAAAACCACTTAAAATATGAAACTACACATCAACGAATATAATAACAAAGGATAAGCGCAAATAAAAAACCATTAGAAGAAATCAAAGCATACTTAGATGATTTAGCGTAGTGTTGCATTTTTTATGCTCGCAACTGTAATTGCCAATAGGAAAATTTTAATACACATATTGCCCTGTTTAGAACAAATCGAATTTCTCGTAAAACGTTAACTAGCACGAATTAAAAAAAAATCTGAAACACGTTAATCACTTAAATTGACTAGGGGTTAAGATGTGTTAATTAGATATTTTTACAAACCAATCCGTACAAAAAAACTTAAAAATTCCTTTTTTTGGAGTATTTCTTAAAATGGGACTTGTTTGGACATTAGACTGTACCACCTTACAGGCAAAAAAAGTGCGCCGTACACCCTCCAATATGAAGTACTTTTCGCCATTTTACATTTTTGGTTATATCTGGCATTTACAGTCGCATCTTAAAGTATCGATATTTTGAGGACCATTGACCTCAAGTATCCCGTTATAGTATTTACCCACCAGATCTCAATTGCTACAACCATAATGTACCACACTAATGTCAGAAAATTAAAGCTCGAAAAAATTATTTAACTTTTGCTAAGGAAAATTTTCGGTAAACCCAGCAGAATTATTACCAGGACAAATTTAAAATGTCACAAAAGGTCGAAATTGACATGCAAAACAGCACTAGAAAACAGCAAAATTGGCAGGAAACAAGACAGTGTTTCCAAGGCATGCCAGCTGCAAGTACTGGTGACTAACACTTGGATTTTCAATAAAACACACAAGTTTTAAAAAATTGTTTATTTGACAATGCGTATTTGTATTAAAACTCATATATTACATACATGGGCAAATGCGACCCGTCAACAAATTTGTGGTTTCTACATATATTTTTGAGCCAACCAGCTTTATTTAACATAAAAAATGGTACATTTTGACACCATGCTCTCAAATAGGTTAATTTGTATTTATTTTTTTCAGAAAATGCTTTATTAAAGGTTTTTATATCGATTTTAATGCCAAATGGCACTTTTTATATTTTAAAAATTTGGGGTCATTTTGACCCCATGTGCGTATAAGGGTTAATTTCTAATTTTTTATTACTGTGTATAAAATTTGGTGTTAACGGGGTTAATTGGACAACTTTCACCAAATTCTGCAAGAAACAACACATTGTTTTAATATACTTCCAGGAAAAATCGAAAAATTTCAAATATTTCACTTTTGACCTTTGTAAACAAAGGGTTAACGTTGTCGAAGTTTTACAAAATTTTTGGAAAACAATCTCACGTATCAGAAGTAAAAGAAATCGGAAGTGACTTTGCTACAGCTAGCTAAAAACACAAAAATTAATACTATTATCTAAATTACAGTACAACACTAAAAATGCATCGGACATGCGACATATCAATTCTGATACATTTTAGGATGAATATCACGAATGTGAACACCAAATTTCAAAATTAGCTCTAGTTTTTAAAATATTTGAAAATTTAACTTTTAGCAAAAATACAGCTTTTTTTTAAATCTTTCTTATTTATTCATATACCTAACTAAACCACGTACAATTTTTTATATGGTTTAAAAATATAGACTTTGGGCTTTTAGAAACATATCAACATATTTTGATTAGGTAAAGGATCTACGATATAATTGCAATTAAAATGAAAAATTCACTTATTTTCCTATTTTCCAAATTTAGTAAAATCCTTTAATAAGATATGCAAAATCTTTACATATGACGTAAATACATATTCCACTTAATTCCTTTTATCAAAAGAATTACAACTTCTGCATCAACATTTGCCGAAAATTCAATCTGAAATACACATTTTACATCTTTTTTATTTCAAATAAATTTTATATGAATTTACTATGGCAAAAGGAAATAAAGTTCATTTTTGAACATGCATATTTTAAAATCGTTATTTTTTCGAAATTTGCACTTCGATTATCTAAAACTTCGTTGAAATTGATTAGAAAATATATATTGATTACATTTTTGAATGGTTTTATCTGGGTTTTATGTTTTTAGATTTGTCACAGACTCCTCAATTTTTAGGTATTAAAAAAGTCAGTATTTTTCAGGTTTAGTCAATATTAACTTAAAATTAAAACAGAAAATGCGAATTTTTTTTGATAAATTAACCCTTATGTGCGCGGCAAAAAAAAACACCTTCTATAGCGCTGCAACGTACCCGGGTACCTATATGGAAGTTACGTAGAAACCAAGCATTTTCGCACTAAATATCTAGTTATATAATACACTAAATATCTAATACATTGGCAAAACCAGAAATTATAACATATTACAACAATACTAAAGGAGGGGTTGATAATATGGATAAATTATTGGGTGAATATACGTGCAAACGCAGAACAAGTCGATGGCCGTTGTCAATATTTTTTAATGCTATTCATATAGCACTATTAGCATCCTATATGGGATTTAATACCCAACATAAGTCTACACTGATAGAATTTTGTGCATAGTATTAATGAATTTGTTCATTAATCCAATGATTTTTTTCTTTAAAAAGTCCCCAAAGAACGCGTTCATTAAATTAATGAAACGTATTCATTAAATGAAATCTAATTGAAAAAAATATATTTTTTTTGCGTTAATTTTTTATTTATTGTTTATTTTTATTTATTAATTTTTATTTGTACATACCCAGTCAGAAAAATACAAACGGGAAAGCGGTGGCAAAGCACTTTAACAGGTGGTACAAGTACTGGTAAAAACTGCTTTCCCATTCCCAAAATGATAACATCATTAGACAAAAGGACCGGCTGTTCAAAAACCGCACTAGAGGAACATAATTTTTAAACGTTGGCAAAACGCTGGCAAAACCAATAAATAGGTGGTCTGAAAATATATTTTACAAAATAAAATTTTAGAAAAGTTCATATGTATTTTTTTTGGTCCTGCCGTGATTTGAACCCAGGCAGTCAGATTGGCAGACGATTGCTCTACCCACTGAGCTAACGAGACATATTAATATTTGATAGCTAAACACATAAATGAGTGATAATAGCTGGAAAACTACTGGCTGTGCCAAAATGCTAGTACTGGGAAAAAATTTTTTGTAACTAGTATGCCAGTGTTGGGAGGGCAAAAAAAAGTTGGTCTTGAAGGAGCTTTCCCACAAACAAAAAAATTAATTTTATAAAACAAAAAAAATTTTAAATTAAAAAAAATCCAAAAAAAAAAATTTTTTCTTGCAACCGGATTTGAACTCGGAACCTCCTGCCTACAAACATTTTTTAACGAAGCGTCAGCATTTTTATAAAATCATTGGTCTACCAGTGAATTGATTTTTGTACGTCTGATAGCATTGGCTAGGTAGCACTGAATAACCACTGGTTGCAAACCTTGGCATATCACTCTAAGCCAATTCTTTGCCCGTGGTTTTTTTATAAACCACCGAAATTTTTGTAAAACAAATACTGGTAAAACGTTTTTTGCAAACGCTGGCAAAACGTCCCAAATGAGTGTTCTGCCAGTCATTTATTTTTAACACCGTGGTAACCCAGTGGTATGCCAGTGCTTGATTTTTTGTACCACTGGCGATTTCTGACTGGGTATATTTCTTTTTTGTTTCTATAACGTTTTTGACATCTCCCTGAACTCGACTTGAACCCGCAATCACCAGAATGTAAACATTACCGCGTTACCGGTTCATCTACACTGATAGAATTTTGTGCATAGTATTAATGAATTTGTTCATTAATCCAATGATTTTTTTCATTGAAAAGTCCCCAAAGAACGCGTTCATTAAATCAATGAAACGTGTTCATTAAATGAAAACTAATTGAAAAAAATATATTTTTTTTGCGTTACTTTCTTTATTTATTTATTTTTATTTTATTAATTTTTATTTGTAGATATATTTCTTTTTCGTTTTTGACATCTCCCTGAAGTCGACTTGAACCCGCAATTACCAGAATGTAAACATTATCGCGTTACCGATTGATCTAAATAGCCAAAACAAAATGATCTCATTATTTGGACCTTTATATTTAAATAATTTCAGTTTGCAACCCTAGCGTTCATTACTGGAACATTTATCTATTTTAGTAATTAGCAAATTCAAAACCCTTATAAAAATTATAGGATATCTTACGGGTTAGTTGAAAATATATAATGAAAAAATTCATTAAATTAATGAATTTTTCATTAACTCAATGAAATTTTTTCATTAAATCAGTGAATTCAGATTAATGAAATCGATTCATTAATAGTATGAACGAAAATTCTATCAGTGTAAATAGCCAAAATAAAATGATGTAATTATTTGGACTTTTATATTTAAATAATTTCAGTTTGCAACCCTAGCGTTCATTACTGGAACATATATCTATTTTAGTAATTAGCAAATTCAAAACCCTTATAAAAATTAATTAAAATTAAATCTTACGGGTTAGTTGAAAATATATAATGAAAAAATGCATGTAATTAATGAATTTTTCATTAATTCAATGAACATTTTTCATTAACTCAATGAATTCAGATTAATGAAATCGATTCATTAATAGTATGAACGAAAATTCTATCAGTGTACTGATCGTCGTAGAAAATTTAAACATTGACTTGTGTCAGGAAAATATAGAACAACGAGCAAAAAATACAAAAATAAGTTCACAGTTGTCAACAGAATCTGCGATACAAGTGTTTTGTACAAAAGACTTTGAACCTGTTACATCGCCCATATCCATACAAACAAAGGACAAAACCGGTCGTATTCCAGTAGTAGGAAGTTGGCACGTGTGCTCGCAACTACGTATAAGGCAGAGAAAAACTCGTAAAGCTTGTTTTGGCTGTTCCAAGCCAATCTGCAATGAACAATCCATTAATCGCCCAGTGTAGAAAATCATTACCAGATATGTGGTTATGTAACTACATACTAGATAATGGTAACTAGTTACTTTTGTTATTACATTTTTTATTACCTTTATATGGCGATGTCGCGAAAAATAATGAGTTATGGTTACACACCAGCATACGAAAAATAAAAAAAATATATCGTTACCTATGTGCTTACCAGTACTGACAAAAATAATGAGTCGAAAAATAGATTTTCAAAAAAATAAATTATATAAAAAAAAATATTTTTTATTTTATCGTTTTCTTTTTAATAAAATTTGCTGGTGCCGGAATCGAACCTGGGTCTACAGATTGCCAGTTAATAGCTGTACCATCTGATGATAAAAATAAGTCATTAACAGTAGCTCATTATTATATGTTTTAAAATAATGCAGAAGGTAAGTGGGTGTCATTACTGCTAGTTCAAAAAATAATGATATGTCATTACCGTTTCTACACTGGGCGTCCAATGTGTACAAAATGCTCGAACGATCTGCACTAAAATTGTACTTGTTTTGTTCTCATTATTTATTTGGGCATAGCTACTAACAACTTCAAAAAATATCCTTGCAATGGTCGTACTCCCATATAAAACGCGTACAGGTACCTTGGTGCGCAGTTAAGGTTGTTAAGAGTAAATTGGTCCATCACGCAAACTACAAACAAAATTTTACATGGAACTTTGCAAAAATACAAAATTTTTTGAAAGTTAGTAGTTCTCAAGAAGTTTCAGATCTGCAGATTATCAATTTCAATGAAAAAATTTTGGTCAAAAACGCCAAAGGTACCCGGGTATCTTGGTGCGCACATAAGGGTTAAGTAACATGAGATGTTGACTAAAGGTACAAATTCAAATATTAGATATTCCTTTCATCGCAGATTATTTATTAACGAAGTCATGTAAAAAGAGGATTTTCAATTTTAAATGCATAGGGAATGTTATTGCAGCTGTCACAAATTTTCAAATGTTGAAAGAAATAGCGTTATTACTTTCAATTCATTATTTTTTTGCAAAACGTTTAATAAAAAATTAAATTTTCCTACAAAAATGTTTTTGCAAATCTTTCTTAAACTATTGCTAACTTTAAAATTCGTGATCTGCTTCTCAAAGTTTATTAAAAACGATGTGTCGCAATCCCAATGCATCAAATTTTTCTTATTTTGTTGTACTGTGTTATTGGCCAAAATCACACTTTTCTCTAAAATTTTCAAATTCAAAACTCCGTCACTGTTAAGTTAAAAGAGGGATATGTGTAATTTTCCGTAGAATTATTCTCTAAGGTGTATTTAATAAACCCCTGTGCGTTGACCACTTTTTTTATATTTTGTTGAACAAAATTTTAAAAAGCTCAAAACTAGAGTTTTTCAAATTTATAAAAAAACAAATCCAATCTTTGGCCATACCTGGGACTACGTTATTTTTGATCTTAGAAAGGAAACTAGAGTAAGTTTAACATTGTAAATTTTTGAAAGATATATTTTTTCTTTTACGATTTTCATAATTTATCTCATTTTAGCCCCACAATGTTCTGAGGAAATTGCAATTACTAAAATATTTTCCAACCGATATTGGATTTTTATACATTACCAGAAACGGAACTCAGTCTAGATTTTGATTCTATTTAAAGTTTTTAAAAATACAGTTATTTAAGTGCGTTTAAAAAAAAAACCACAAAAAACAGATTTTTTGGCTTGTAAATCGTATTTCAAACTTCAGGGCCGACGTGGCACGTGTTCATGTTATCCGATCACCTTAATTTCTTGCATGGTGTATTTTTATACCCAAACGCACATTTCTAGGGGGGGACGGCCTTAAATCGCAAGTTGACATAACAAGGTCCACCCTAGTGCCCATAACTGCTATATTAAATTCAAACAATTACGAATAAAAATTATAAATAAATAATAAACTGTTTTACATACGAGGGGTACTATTTATATTTCGGAAATAGCAAATAATAACAAACATTTTTAAATGAAAATGGCTTTATTGTTTTTCAAAATATTCTCCTTGATGATCAATACAGTTTTGCATTCGTTCAAACCATTTGTCATAGCAGTTTTTCCATTCGTCTTGAGACACCTCCAAAACATGCTTTTTGAAAGCTTCAACTGCTTCTTCTGCGCTCGTAAATCGTTGGGTGTCAAATCAGGTCTGTACGGAGGATGAGTCATCAATTCAATTTTTTGACTGCTCAAAAATTCACCTTTTTGACGAGATGTGTGAGAGCTCGATTATCATAACGGAGAATGATTCTTCTTTGGCGGTTGGTTTTACTAGTTTCTCCGAAGATTTCCGGCAAACAAATGGTCGTGTACCACTCAGAATTGACCGTCATACGTTGCTCAAGCGGAACCGTCATACGTTGCTCAAGCGGAACATGACCCATTCGGCCGAAGAAACAGGAACATGACCCATTCGGCCGAAGAAACAGGCGACCATTTCCCAGCAAAATCTTTCATTACCAAATAAGTGGTTATATAATAGAAATTCATAGCTCCGCACAACTTATTTTTTGGCGTCTATTTTTGTTTGGCGTGGTCGTTTTTATAAGTAGTCACGCTTACCCGCTCGCTTACGAAAAAATGAGAAATAAGTAGTTATGACATTTTGAATAATAAGTGGTTACACACATGCTTACAAAAAGTTGAATTATAAGTGCTTACTTGATTGCTTACTTGATTCTTAAAAATAAGGAGTTAGTCAAATACTATTAGCCTAAGGAAGTACATTCAGAAAAATTTAAGTTTTCTCTAGTGTGTAATTTTAGGACTCGTCATAAAAATTTAAACATAAAACATATTTACATATAATAAATAAAAATTTATAAAATTTAACTGTGTAAAAAGTACTTATTTAAAATATTACGAGTAAGTCATTATTTTATATTTAGAAACAATGACTATAATAGGCCGTTATTAGGAATTCATTATTTTATATTATAAAATAATGCAAAAGGTAATGATGTATCATTTTTGGTAATGCAGATAGTAATGAGGTATCATTACCAATATTTTGCTGGGTTGCTTCGCTGTGCTTCTTCCACGAACAACTTTTGTTGGATTTCTCTCGTCTTGGAATACCCACACGGTCGATTGCAGTTTTGTTTCCGGCTCATACGCATATATCCATGATTGGTCACATGTAACGATTTTATACACGTCTTTAGAAGCACCACGGTCGACCTTTTTAATCATTCCCTTACAATAATCGACGCGAACCTTTTTTTGAGCGATTGATAAATTATGGGGTATCCAACGAGGGCAATTTTTTTTTACAACTAAGTGTTCATGCAGAATCCAATGTATTGAAGTGGAACTAATGTGCCAGGATGCCTCTATCTCACGATATGACACATGACGGTCTTGCATTATCAGTTCACGCACTGCATCGATGTTTTGTGGCACAACTATCGATTTTGGACGCCTTCACGGAATTCGTCGGTGACCGAACTACGACCACGATTGAATTCACTATACCAGCGATATACTGCGGTTTTTGATGGCGATTTATCGCCATATGAAGAACTGAATTCATTGACACATTCTTGTGGAGATAATCTACGTTGAAAGTTGTGAAAAATAATCCAACGAAAACGTATCGAAATAGTCTGGGCTGCCAGATGATTTTAATAGAAAATCGGCATTTTCGGCACTTTGATTTTAAAAAATCGGCGAAAAATCGGCACAATAAAAAATACATATTTAAGTAATATTTAATATACTTTTCTTAAAGAAATATATGAAAATATCAATTCAGTTTCAGTATCTTTGTCTTTAAAAGTAGCTTAAACGTTGCAAATTGTCGTTAGTCATCGTCAGAAAGTTATTAATTGATATTTCTAATATTTTCTTCCTGATAAAAATAAAAATAAGTTAGAATAAAAACTTTCTAATTTATTTTTACTTTTAAATTTTTTTATACAAGATATAGACAATAACACAGTTATTAGATAAACATCAAGAAGTATGTTTAAAAACATGCATTTTTATCAAATAATGCAAAAAGTATGCATTTGTACCAAAATATGCAACAAAATATTCATTTGCAGCTAAATATTGAAGAATTCTTATTTACAGCAAAATATGAAAACGAGTAAAAAGGTTAAAGTCGGGCATGCCGACTATACAATACCCTACACCAGTCTGGGTAAAAGCCAACTAATGTTTGGATCCGAAATTAGAATGGGTTAAAATGGGGCTCGTGTCAAAATTTTCTATAATGTGAGTCAGCGCACCAAATTTCATTAAAATATCTTAATATTTGCGACCTGCAGTTTGTAACCAAGCCAATTTTGGGGGGACCCTCATATGGGCACTAGATCTAAACATGGACCGATATTCACCAAAATCAATAGGCTTCGTCCTTGGGCCAACATAGGTCTATGTACCAAATTTCATCAAAATATCTTAATATTTGCGACCTGCAGCGTATAAACAGTATAATTTTGGTAGGACCCTTATATGGGCACTAGGTCTAAACATGGACCGATATTCACCAACGTCAATAGGCTGCGTTATTGGGCCAATGTAGGTCTGTGTACCAAATTTCATCAAAATATCTTAATATTTACGACCTGCAGCGTATAAACAGTATAATTTTTGTAGGACCCTTATATGGGCACTAGGTCTAAACATTGACCGATGTTCACCAGAATCAAAAGGCTGCGTTACTGGGCCAATATAGGACTGTGTACCAAATTTCATAAAAATATTTTAATATTTACGACCTGCAGCGTATAAACAATATAATTTTGGTAGGACCCTTATATGGGCACTAGGTCTAAACATGGACCGATGTTCACCAAAATCAAACTTGTTCGTCCTTGGCCTAATATAAGTCTGCGTACCAAATTTTATCAAAATATCTTAATATTTGCGACCTGTAGAGTGCGCACAAGATTGCATGGACAGACGGACGGACAGACGGACATCGTTAAATCGAAACAAAAAAAATTCTGAACCGATCGGTATACTATAAGGTGGGTCTACGACCAATATTTTTTGGTGTTATAAACATCAGCACAAACTTATAACACCCAGACCACATAGTGGTGTAGGGTATAATGACCACATAGTGGTGTAGGGTATAAATACGCATTAACAAATCGATGTCATTTTATTGCTTTAAGTTTCTAGATTCGCAAAGAAATTTGGTTAACATTACCTTTTCACTACTAACGACAACAAGCATGTATTTACATGAACTCCGAGCCCTAATTATTACCAATATATTGGCCTTTTGCCTTCACAGTTCTATAATACTTTTACACAAAATATGGTATATTGTTTTTCTTCTCTATTAAATGTTGGCAAAACATTATAAGACATTTTTCATTTTTACGCAAGAAAAATCATAAGCTTTTTGAATTTTTTTCAATTATTGTAAAGTCATCACCAGAGAAGACAGAAAAAAGCTAATTTCGATATGTTTAAAGCAAAAAAATGTTGTAAAAACAGCAAAAGGCAAAAAACTTGCAAAAACAAGAGTTTTAAAAAAATAAATAATTCAAAGTTAAGAGAAAAAAAAATTTTTTTGTGAGCAAAAAAAGAATTTTTGGGCAAAAAATTAAAAAAAAAGCAATTCAAAGTTCAAAAATCTTAAGAAAAAGCTATTTTAAAGCTAAAAAACGAAAAATCCAAAAAAAGCAAAAACAAGCAAATATGAGTAAAACAAGCAATAAAAAGCATAAAAAGCAAAAACAGCAATTTTGTCTTCTCTGGTCATCACATATGACACAGGTAGCTCATGGTAAATTTTTGAACAATATCAAAATTTGCACAATAATATTGCGTTTTGTATGAGTACCATTAGCGTCAAATTCTTGCTTTTCAGATTCATTTATAAAAATAAAAATTCTTTAAGGATTTTAAAGAAACAATTATTTTCTTTTTTATTAATATGCACTGTAAAATTAAAATTTCGTTTTTTCGGGTTTAACAAAAAAATCGGCATTTCTGGATCAAAAATCGACAATTCGGTATTTTAAATATTTTTTAATAAAAAGTCGGCAAAATGCCGAAAAATCGGCAATTCTAGCAGCCCTGCTTGTACATCAAAACCTTGTGAGTACGTTTATGCTAAAAATGTAAGATTTTATTAATGTGTTGCCAGATTTCAGTTATTGAGATTAGTGTTGCCAGTTCCCGAAATATAAGTAGTACCCCTCGTACTTTTTGGTATGGAAACCACCAAGAACTTTGAAACTTATACTTTTGAAATGCAAATAGATTTTTCTCCAGAGCACTGCGCACTGCCAACTTGTAAGCTATGTAATTCAAAATAAAATGGCTGCAAAAAGGGCGCATGTTCTGAAGCAAACCTTTAGTGTTAAATGTTTCGTTAAGTTTTTACAAATGTTACAATCTGAAAAATTTTCATCGCAAATAAACTAAAATATTTGGTGAGGCCAGATTGAACATTAAAATAAATTAATTAAAATAAAAGTCTGGGCAATTTCGCACGGCTCTCTAATGTCGTCGCCATAACAGCCTCTACATTTTCCGGTATAACTCGTTTGGAAACGCTAGCTAGCAATTGAACGTGTCGTTCTGTTTCTTGTATGTGTGATGGAATTTTTGGATCATTAAACGGTGGATCATCTTGATTTAAATATTCTTTCAAAGTATCGTATGGAATGCTTCGCGTGAATGGTGGTTCAAATACGTCATTTATGTCATTCATATTGATCATTTCCGTGAAACTTGTGCAATAAAAGTTTATATCTGGTTTTTTATAAGCTCTAAGTCCCGTTGGGCCGTCAACATCGGTTCGATAGCGTAGAATTATCTTGATAGCACAGTCGCGCTTTTCTTTGCTATCATCAAACAACATTGATAACAAGATATTTTCCGAATGCGCATAATATGAATTATCTGTAATTACTTTATTGACAATTTTGCGTAAACGAGGTTCTAGAAATCTTGACCAACTAATGAATTTGAAAAATAATCTACTACCGTACACGACAGAGCTGTAATACTTGATATTGAAGTACATTGGCACATAACATGTAATTATAAATTCAACCAGTATTCTTAAATTTTCATATGGATTTTCCGTTGTCACATATAATCGTAATAGTCTAGCGGCCTTGGTGAGCCACCGAGAATGTACAATTTTCCCTGGTTTGATGTTTGCCAGATCCACTGAAACCACGCCGCTAGAAATTGCATGGGCCATGTCGTATAGGTACTTGGAATCGGTGGAAAATTCAATTTTTTCTGGAGCAGGGGGGATATTTTTCAACTCAATTTTCTGAAAGCCGTCCACCACCTGAAAATATATAAAAATAAAACAATTAAAAACGGTTGACAATTATAATAAATGAGTGATAGCAATAACTTACCGGAAGAGTTTCACAAGTTTCGATTTGACGGCTCAATTTTCCGGTTGCCGATCTTGGTCCAGTGCTGGTTGATTTATCCAAAGCTTCAAACAAATGCCGAAACGGAAGTTCGTTGAAGTGTAGAAGGCAAACGAATCAATGCAATGGTCTTTTTAACAGCAATTCGAATCGTCGTATAATTCCACCGTTTGGGCCAGTGTTTGTTGGCTCACCGTCAGTGCATATGCCAATTAATGCATCCAGTGATATATTTTTATCGTTGAAAAAATCATTTAATTTGGTTGTTTTGTATTCAGCGGTTTCATGTTCCAGTCTTACGTAACCAATCAATTCAGAATTCGGTTCTCTCAAAATAACAAGATGAGGTTCTTTTACCATTCTAGTATGATACTTCTCATCAATTGTATCTCTCGTTAAAGTATCATCTTTTCTGCCATCGAATGAAAATGCTAACAAATTGGTATCATCTAACCGTTTGCGAAGCACTTCTTGTCTGCATTTCTCTTTTTCTCGGCGAACTTTCGATTTATCCATGATGAGAGGTTTGCCATGGATATCTTTCATTTTAAAATCTTGGAAAAGAGCTGTTCCCATTGCTGATGCTACTCTATCAGGCACGCCAAATCTGTCACATACCAAGGCAAAGTTAAAACAATCGTATCTCTGTGTGTATTGTGAACTTGTGCTTATATCCAAATCTTCTTGAACCGGTGGCGGTGCGTATGTTGAATCATCGGGATCTTGGTATGTTGGCATTGATGACATAGACGTTGCTCCTTGCTCTTCAATTTCCATCGCAAATCCATCCATTGTTAGACTTCTCTGATTATGTTGATCGTGCATAAACTCTTTGAGGCGTTCGGGAACCAAACCGCATGCACATGGAGCTGCCTTCAAATCGCATTTACATGTTCCAATGAAAAAAATTGTTTCCAGAGATTTTACATACTCTGTAAATTGTTGGGGTTTGTTTCTTCTCTTGATTTGCTCTTGATATTTGTCAAGCAATCTATTCAATTTATTACATACACTTTTTTTCAGCATTATTTCCATACCAAGTTTTTCCCAAATTCCAATCAACTTATCTTGTACTTGAATAGTGAATGCTTTATAGGACAACTTTTTTTGTTCGCTCAAGTAAAAATAATATCTCAAGATATCCAGATGGGTTGGTAAATTAAGATCAGTCAAATCAGTAGACACACCAAAAACAGTAACATCATGCCTGGGTATATGACTCATTGGGTTTTCGATAGTTGTTGATGTTGTTATTGCTTCATCTTGCGGTGTAGAGGATGGTGGATTCATTGTAAACTTCTTGATTTGGAATGATTTTTTTTTAAATATTTTTTTATCTCAAATTAGCACTTCACACTTCGAGTTCTTCACAACGACTTAATGCATTCACAAAAACTGTTGCGTTATATATGGTCTAGGAGACGAGGTAATAAGAATGAAATGGTAATTTCAATTCTACCTGTAACCGATTTTGTTGTCAAAACTGCCCATAAAGTACTTACATGTAAATTAAACGTTAATCTGACTACAAATTCTGTTAAGCAAGTGCGCCTTTTATTACTTCTGGAAAATCCTTTATGATAATTTTATGCTCAATTCTATCTGTAACCGACTTTGTTGTCAAAACTGCCCATAAAGTACTTACATGTAAATTAAACGTTAATCTGACCACAAATTATGTTAAGCAAGTGCGCCTTTTATTACTTCTGGAAAATCCTTTATGATAATTTTATGCTCAATTCTACCTGTAACCGATTTAGCTTAAGTAAGTTTACGACATGCAGCTGTGTCTTGTGGTGGCTTAAAAAACCCACACAACCTATTTTACGACCTGCAACAGAACGACACGTTCAATTGCTAGCTAGCGTTTCCAAACGAGTTATACCGGAAAATGTAGAGGCTGTTATGGTGACGACATTAGAGAGCCGTGCGAAATTGCCCAGACTTGAAAGCAAAAAGACTTCAAACAGTAATTTTTTTTATTTTCTTTTCTATTACTAAGTTAAATTAATTTTTTCATTTACATATGTTCTGACTAAATAAATTTCTAAAGAGAAAAAATAAATAAAATAATAAAAATAAATAAAATAAATAAAAAATAATAAAATAAAGTGCCAAAAATGGTGATTTTTTAAAATGTTTGTATGGGGAACCCCCCAGGGGAGTTCCAGGGGGTGTGCCACTGGCATGGGTGGATCGGCCCTCCAAAGTTAGTGGGGGCGGTCATACATTTGGACTCGATTGGGGCACTCTAAATGGGTCAAAGTGGGATTTTTCAAAACTTGACCCTACGGGACAAAAGTCAACAGTTGGGGGGTAGTAGAATTCGTTTTAGAGGTATGGTTCCTTCGGCAAAGTTTCTTATTTTGATCCCTAGTAGGGCGGGCGATGATAGTAGGGCGGGCGATTATTAAATCGACCCGCCCTACTATACAGCCATCGCCTAAATTCTAAAGACGGACTTAATTGCTTTAATATAAGCTGAGTTAGGGTGGAGTGTTTGAGTAACATCTAATTTTTTATTTTTTTTTTTTTTATTATTATTTCTTTATTTACAATCTATCCGAGGATAATAAGCAAATTTGTTAAATATAAGGTACATCACAGAGGCTATGTATCTGCAATGAGATACATAGTATAAAATATATTATATACAATTATTGTAATTATATTCAAAGTTAATTCATAGAGATAATTTACAAGGATTTTATATATATTTACAACAGAACAGTCAGTATTAGTTTCTAAATGGAAGATCTAATATATGAAGACGTTTTAATCTACTTGTTTCATTGGTGCTGTCTAATAATGATACTGCCACAGGATTAATATGATTGCTAAGTCTTTCCAGATACCTCGTGCTGGCGATTCTTAATTCCTCTTGAATTGATGGTATTGACAGATCTCTCCTAATGGCCTTGTTTGTTATAAACCATAGTGCATTAGTGATTAGCCTGAGAGACATCTAATTTAAAATACTGCCCATCTTTTATTTGTGTTCGATTTTGGCGCAGTGTGAATTTCGGCGCAGATTTCCCGGTCGATTTACGCCAACTTGCCAAATACTAATGCGTACCTGAAAAGGAGCCGGAAGACCTTGCAGTACACTTTCCGCCGATATTATCGCCGCTGTGGCTGAAGATATCTTAGAAAAGTCATCAACGATCTGAAATTGGCCACTACGCGTTCTCTGCAGCGAATTTTGGTAAAAGACGTGAAGATGTTCCAATACAAATTGCAGGCAATCCATCAGCTGCTGCCTGCAGACTGCCAATCGCGTCTAAACTACACTCAAGCTCTCTTGAACTTTAACGAGGATATTGTGGTGTAATAGTTACACATAAGGTTGCGCGTTCGATCCCCAGCAGCGGCAGCGTGCTCTTTGGGTGTTCCCATAGCACTTAACCCCACCGAAGAAAAATACCATTACAGGGCTATGAACTAAGTTATAAGTTTCAACATCTCGCACAATTACGATGTTGCGATATTTGAACCCTTCCTCTTGCACCACCTTTCACTTCTTCACTATCATCTTTCCAAAGAAAGCAACATGTTAATTAATAGGAAGAATTTCCTGAGTGTTTAAAACAAAAAAATGCAATGGACTATTTTCTGTCCAAATTTGTCATGAGCGACGAGGCCCATTTTAATCTGAACGGGTATGTATACAAACAAAGTTTGCGCTTTTCGGGCACTGCTAATTCACGTATCATTCACAAAGAGCCATTAAATTCACCCAAAGTCTCTGCATGGTAGCCATTTACGCCGTAGGTGTCTTCGGGCCTTATATTTTTGAGGACACCGTAGGTAACTCTTTTTTACTGTGATTGGAGAGCGATACAGAACCATGATCACGAGTTTTATTGCCGCAGTTGATGAATTGCGATCAGAGGACAGCTCAACTTCACATACAGCTAGCGTGATAATGGACGATTTCAAGGATTTGTTTTCGATGATTTCCAGTGGCCAGAAAGATCACTCCATTTAACCGCTTCAGACTTTTTTCATTCGGGATTTTTGAAGGCAGGGATAACAAGTCATAAACTCTGGAAGCTCTGAAAGAGAATATCCGAAAAGAAATCCAGAACTTATTGCCCGAAGTTCAATCCAGAACGATGTAAAATGCAGTAGAAAGAGCCCAAGTGTCAATAACCAAGGTGGCGCCCACTTGTCCGATATAGGCCCGTTAACTTATCTCAATTTATACCCTGGTTAAGACCTCTACTAGCCTTAACCACTGGTAAACATATTTTTTGAATAACTTATCTAAATTTAACCAAGCATTTCTTCTAACCAATGCTAAAATTTAACCACAGAAATTTCTGTGGTTAAGAAACTTAACCAAAGCTATTTTAGAACAATTCACCCTACATAAGATATTTTAATAAATTAAACTTGTAATGATTAATAAAAAGAAATCTAAAGCGCCGCTTTAACCAAACTTTGACTAAGAATCGTTTATGATACATATAAGTATTTTCGATTTGCATTTCCCCACTTTACCAAAACTTACAAAAATTGCATCAGTACTTAAAATCGTGCACAAATTTTTGCTATTAAGGATTCAGGTTTCTGTGATAGCTTACAGAAATTGGAAAGAAATAGGAAAAATTTCTTTTTTTATTGGTTCAAGGAGCCAAAATCTGTCCTGAATAATTAAAACCAAAAATGGTGACCAATATTGGAACAATTTGACACGAATTATACACCTCTACAAAATGAAAAGTCGCTGTCGGTAGAAGCTTGGTACATACTTTTAGTATTTCACTTGCTGATTCCAAATCTCTATTCCGAATTCTCTATCACCTCTCAATTTTGAGAAAATCGTGATTAAAAACGCGAAAAATAGCTTTTTACGTATTTTAAAATACTATACAAAACGCATTCAAATAGCTTAAGACTTTTTGTTACGATGGTAGTAAATAATGAACTTTGTTCTCTAAAATACATAGGACAACATTTTTTTAATTTGTGTACCGTTATAGGAAAAAATTCTTTTGAAAACCACTCTCAGAAAAACAATTATTCCACCAATTTTGGGTAACTTACATTTAAGAATTTGGAATCAGCGTATCAAATTCAAAATGAATCATGTATCAAAGCTCAAGACTACTGAATGAAGTGCAAGACTACTGAATTTAATTCTTACACGCAAAGAAAAAACATGGTTGGGATGACCATATTCGAAGAGCATCATATATTTTTGGGTTTATGATTGCGACAATCATATTATGAAATACCTTTTATTCTAAACTGATCCCAATATTATAATATTATAGTCCTGTATATCATACTATGATCCCTATAGTTTTTTCCCAGCATTCTCTTGAAGATGAGTAAAAAAGCTGTGCACGATTTGTTTTATTCACAATAGTATATTTATTTATTCAATGACTAATTTATAAACTTAAATAATTTAAATTAGTTTTAGTTATCACTTATATATAACTAAAAATAAATTATGGAAACATCTGATAACAGCGCGTAGAAAAATATTGTTAAAAATACAATTTTACAATGCATCCGAAATGATCATAACACGCTCTCAGTGATCATATTGTATTCCTAATGATCATAATATTTTCCTCATGATCATATTATTGTAATGAAAATAATGTTGTGATCATTTGGGATCATATTATGATCACCAGGAACATATTATAATCAGTACGTAAATATTATGATCATTTCGTCGTGCACTTACTTTTTTTTTTTTTTTTTTTTTTAATTTTGCACTTTTTTAAATTTTTTTTTCGTACAAAACTAAAATCTATCACACTTCTTATTACAGACGCTCTGAATAAAATCAATTACTTTTTTCACTTAATTCATAGCACTAAACAATTTATTGCATAATAAATAATAATTTCATTTAAGTATTGCTTGACAATCTAAAACAAGTCTGACGCTAACTTATAGATGACGCTCTTAAAAATATATACTGATCATCTCATGGTTGTCGAAACTATAGCAATGATTGTGAACATGATTTCTCTCAACTCAGATAATAATATGATTGCAATTCGAAGAGAAGAATATGATTGTCCAAATAATATATGATTGTAGACGAGAGAAATATTTAGGTTGTTCATAAGGGGTGTGCTATCTGTTGTATCGTTGTATCGTCCTAACAAAAAACAGAGTTGTTAAAATTTTTATTTGTGTTTAACAACGATTTTCTATTCAGTTTTCTATCGGTTAGCACACTCAAATATAGGACACTAAACATACGTAAAAATGTTGTATCGTGCTATTCTCAAATGTTGTATTTTTTCAATTTAATTTTTAATAACTCTGTTTTTTGTTAGGACGATACAACGATACAACAAATAGTACACCCCTTGTGAAAACCCTTATTATGATAATCGACAAAAAGAGAGATTTTAACTATAAAATGGTTATAGGTGACCATATCATTTGTAAAGTATGATTAATACATTAATAATTTGATTGCAACAACCATGTATGGCAGTAGTGACCATAGTTTGGTAGCTGTGATCATATTGCAACCATATCTTTTCTCTGCGTGTAAATATAAAAAAGCGCATAGAAATCAATCTCGAATTTACGAAATGTGAACCAATCATGTTTTAAATATTTTAGAAGTATGTGAGGAATCCCTGGACAACCCACAGTTTTGACTCGCAATTACAAAAAGATACAAAATCATGCACAGCGATTATTTTTCTACTCACTTTGATGTGCTGATCACATAAATTGCCTTGATTTAATAATCTATCACAAAATTTCCACTATTTATTTTTTTAGTGAATCTTTCCACGGTTGTTTCGATTAGCACGAAATACTTATTAATAGTTCAAATGATCCACTTTTATTTTATAGACTTACCAAATGGATTTAATTAAATCACCTCTCGTAGTATCAGTGGCGGTTCCAGCTTTCGATTTGGGGGGGGGGGGGGGATTTTAAAATTTTGGTTATTACTCATACGTCACGTGTAATCAATAGGGTTGCTATATCAGCCGAAACATTTATCATTAACCACTTGTCAACTAATTTTTGCCCACTTATTGTTCCACTGAGAATATTGTGACCACCTTCGTATTGATTACCTTTGTGTGATAAAATTCATGTTAGTATGAAAAATTCGGCTTAGACAGAAATTGAGTAATTTTACAGAAGTAACGAAAACCTTTGTAGTTTCTTTAGAACAAACGATTATGTGCCAGAACTAAGAATTAATTTGTTCTAAAATTTCACTTAAGTAAAAAAAGTCGTTTTTAGTTCTGATTATCAAAATATTCTTTTTATTGGATGGATTTAAAAAACTTAAATTATACTTTTATTTTAATATATAAATATATTATATATATTAGAAGCTCTTCATCTCTCACCAATTTTTATCTATCCTCTATCTTCTTTTGAAAGAAAGTAGCAAATTAATTAATGTGACGAATTTCTTAAGTTTTGCTTCTTTTTAAAAAACAAAAAAATGCAAAAGTAAACATATCCGAAGAAAAACCTAAGATTTATTCTGATCGTTCAGTACAACACAAGTATTATATGCATGATATTAATGAATTTTGCATAAAACCAATGATGTTGCACTTGAAATTTTCCCTTGAAACTTTTGATTGCATTAAAGAATTTTTCAAAGATGTGAAAAATTTCATTTTATTTATTAAAAGTTTCGTCCACTCATTGAAAAAGTTTTAATAATTCGGAATTCACAAAATATATAAAACTTTTTCATCAAATTTAAGAAATTTGATGAAAAAGTAATTGTAATTGTACCCTTTATCTAATTGTACCCTTTATTACCTATGAAGCTAACGTGTATGGGAATCTTGATGCAATATCGAAACATAAATTGCAGATCGTTATCAATAATTGTGCAAGGTACGTTTTTAATAAAAGGAAATACGATCGAATATCTCAATATTCTTTGCAAATTTTGGGATGTAGTTTAACATCATATTTAAATATTCGAAACGTTATTTTTTTACACAAAATATTTTACACACGACAACCACACTATTTATACAACAATCTGACAATTGGAAATTCTGCACGCATGTGAAGTACAATTCCACCTGATTATAAATATCTCTCCTCCTCTAGAATGTTTTTTGTCGGTGCTATAAATCTTTGGAATAGCCCAGCAAAATATTGGTAATGACACCTCATTACTATCTGCATTACCAAAAACGATATATCATTACCTTTTGCATTATTTTGTAATATAAAATAATGACTTCCTAATAACAGCCTATTGTATTCAATGTTTTTAAATATAAAATAATGACTTACGCGTAATAGTTTAAATAAGTACTTTTTACATAGCTAAATTTTATACACCCGACTAAAAAAGTTTTTATATAATCTTATATGATTTGATATAACTTTAAATGTTTATATGCGTGGCTTTATATAACCATATACATTTATATTAACGCTTTGGTTTTATAAATATGTTTGATATAACGTTATATATAATCATATGCGATTTGGTCTCCAGCCATATATTAAGAGATCTGCAAATATAGTTCATACATAATTTTATATAATGGCATATAAGCTTTTATAAACCATATTATATCAAAATATATAACAAAGTTAATAGAAAATTGTATTAATTTTATATATAATTATATCTGACATGATGTCTAATTATACAAAATTTTATAAAGTTTAATTGCAATTTTTAAATTAAAAAATAAAAATTAGAAAAACATATGTTTAAATAAATATGGTTTAAGTTCAGTTATTTTTTCCGTGAAAAAAAATTAATTCTGAAAGTTATTTTTTTTATTTTATAAGACAGTTGTTCCGACAAATTTTTGTAATGTTTTATTTTGTCAGCTATTTCCAAGTTTATTAACAAAAATTTTTCTAAACATTAAGCATTAGTATTTAATATGAATGAAAATAAGTGATCTCAACAATATTTACTAAAATTTTATTTGAAAATCTTCATCAAATTATATGTATTAATATATAATTTGATGAAGTTAGATAGACCCATTTTTCGGATCAAATTGTATCAGGTTAGATAACATGCTTATCTCGCTTGATATAATTATATATTCCAATATTCGGATCAAATTAGATATGGACGTATATATGGGTTTATATATGCTGATATATGATTATATAATATCTTTTTTAGTCGGGCATTTTTATTTATTATATGTAAATATGTTTTATGTTCAAATTTTTATGACGAGTCATAAAATTACACACTAGAGAAAACTTAACTTTTTCTGAATATATTTCCTTAAGTTTTTGCCTAACTCCTTATTTTTAAGAATCAAGTAAGCAATCGGATAACCACTTATAATTAAACTTTTTGTAAGCATGTGTGTAACCACTTATTATTCAAAATCTCATAACTACTTATTTCTCATTTTTTCGTAAGCGAGCGGGTAAGCGTGACTACTTATAAAAACGACCACGCCAAACAAAAATAATGAGTTTAGACGCCAAAAAATAAGTTGTGCGGAGCTATGAATTTCTATTATATAACCATTTATTTGGTAATGAAAGATTTTACTGGGAGTTTACCTTATAATCTTAAATCCGATCACCGTGTGTTTGTTTTTAAAATGGCAGTCATAAAACATTATAATAGATAATTGATTGTTTAATCTCTATATATAAAAGAATAACGTGACTGACTGACTGACTGACTCAACATCGCCCAGCCCAAACCGCTGAAGCTAGGAAGTTGAAATTTGGTATGTAGGTTCCTCTTTCGGCGTAGACGTCCGCTAAGACGGGATTTTTGGAAATTCCTACCGGAACGGGCAAAAAGCGGAAAGTCTCCCCCTTGGCGGCCTGCCAAAACCCCTTTGGCTAGAAAGCTGAAATTTAAGATATGTGTTCCTTGGAGTATGGGCTAACTTTTCTGAAAAGTACTTTCTGGAATTTTGGACAGGGACGTTGTAAAAATGGGGGTGAAAAAGGGGAAAAAGGCCCCCCTTGAAGGTCTGCCCAAACCGCTGGAGGTAGGAAGTTGAAATTTGGTATAAAGGTTCCTCCACTATCGTAGACATACACCAAGACGGGAGTTTTGGAAATTTTTACAGGGGACGGGCAAAAAGTGGAAAAAGTCTCCCCCTTGACGGCCTCCTCAAACTGCTGGAGCTATGAAGTTGAAATTTGTCCGTTGAGACGGCATTTTTGGAAATTCTTATCGGGAGGTGCAAAAAGGGGACAAAAAAGTACCTTTTTCCAAAAAAGTACCTTTTCCCAAAAAAAGTACCATTTTCCAAAAAAAAGTACCTTTTTCCAAAAAAAGTACCTTTTTCCAAAAAAAGTACCTTTTTCCAAAAAAAGTACCTTTTCCAAAAAAAGTACCTTTTTCCAAAAAAGTACCTTTTTCCAAAAAAAGTACCTTTTTCCAAAAAAAGTACCTTTTCCCAAAAAAAAAAAAACCTTTTGCCAAAAAAAGTACCTTTTTCCAAAAAAAGTACCTTTTTCCAAAAAAAGTACCTTTTTCCAAAAAAAGTACCTTTTTCCAAAAAAAGTACCCTTTTTCCAAAAAATGTACATTTTTCCAAAAAAAAGTACCTTTTTCCAAAAAAAAGTACCTGTTCCAAAAAAAGTACCTTTTCCAAAAAAAAGTACCTTTTTCCAAAAAAAGTACCTTTTTCCAAAAAACGTACCTTTTTCCAAAAAAAGTACATTTTTCCAAAAAAAGTACCTTTTTCCAAAAAAATTCCTTTTCCAAAAAAAGTACCTTTTTCCAAAAAAAGTACCTTTTTCCAAAAAAAAGTACCTTTTTCCAAAAAAAAGTACCTTTTTCAAAAAAAAGTACCTTTTTCAAAAAAAGTACCTTTTTCCAAAAAATTTACCTTTTTCTAAAAAAATTTACCTTTTCCAAAAAAAAAAGTACCTTTTCCAAAAAAAGTAACTTTTCACAAAAAACATACATTTTTCCAAAAAAATACCTTTTTCAAAAAAAGTACCTTTTCCCAAAAAAAGTACCTTTTTCTAAAAAAATGTTCCTTTTCCAAAAGAAGTACCTTTTCCAAAAAAAGTACCTTTTTCCAAAAAACATACATTTTTACAAAAAAAAAACATTTTCCAAAAAAATACCTTTTTAAAAAAAAATACCTTTTCTAAAAAAAGTACAAATAAAGTACTTTGTTAAAATAAAGTATCTTTTTCCAAAAAATTTCGTGTTTCCAAAAAGTACCATTTAAAATAATATATGTATAATTTCAAAAAAACTACTTTTTTTCCTCCCCCCACGGATATCTCCCCTAAAACCAGGTTTCTTGATATTCGGCATAGGCGTGCGCTAAGACGGGATTTTTGGAAATTCCTACCGGAACGGGAAAAAAGGGGAAAAGTCTCCCAATAAACAGTCTCACAAATTGGAAAAGTGCCTGCCCAAACTCCTGGAGGTAAGAAGTTGAAATTTGGTATAAAGGTTCCTCCACTGTAGTAGACATCGACTAATTCCCTATAGGATATCCCAAAAGCAAATTCGGAATGTGAGTTCTTCCTTCTGTGTAGGCGTCCGCTTAGACGGAATTTTTGAAATTCCTATCGGGAGGGGAAATAAGGGGAAAAGTCTCCTCCTTGACGGCCTGCCCAATCCCTTTTGGCCAACCTAAAATTTTAAATATGTATTCCTTGGAGTAGGACTAACTCCCCGGTAACGTAATTTTTCAATTTGGAACAGGAACATAGTAAAAATGTTGGTTGAAAGGGAAAAATGTCCCCAATAACGGCCTGCCCAAACCGCTTAGGCAATGCAGTTGAAATTTGGTATGAATGTTCCTCATCCATCGCAGATAGCCGTGAAGATGGAATTTTTGTAAATTCCTAAAGGTAGGGGCAAAAAGAAGAAAACCCTCACCTTGGGGGCCTGTAAAAACCCCTTCGGCTAGAAACCTGAAACTTAAAATGGGCTAACTTATTACAAAGATACTTTTTTGAATTTTGGACAGGGTCGTTATAAAATGGGGGCTCAAAAAGGGCAAGTGGCCCCTTAACGACCTGTCCAAACTGCTGGAACTAAGAAGCTGAAATTCGGTACTTAGGTTCCTCTTCCAGCCTAATTCCAGCCGGGAGGAACAAAAAAAGAAAAAGTGTCGCCCTTGATAGCCTGGTCAAACTGCTGGAACTAGGAAGCTGAAATTCCCTGTCGATGGATTTTCGGAAATTCCTACCGAGAGGGGCACAAATAGTAAAAGTTGGCTAGAAACCTGAAATGTAAAACATATGTTACTTGGAGTATGGGCTCACTTACCGGGAAGGTGCTTTTTGGACAGGGACATTGCAAAAATGGGGATTAATGAAGCGAAAAGTGCCGCTTAAAGGCCTGCCCAAACCGCTGGAGGTAGGAAGTTGAAATTTGGTATTAAAGTTCCTCCTCTATTGTAGACATCCGCTAAGATGCGATTTTTGGAAATTTCCACAGGTAGGGTCAAAAACAGGAAAAGTCTCCCCCTTAACGGCCTGGCCAAACTGCTGGATCTAGGGAGCTTAAATTCGGTATTTGGGTTCCTTCTCCAACGTAGACGTCCCCTAAAACGGTATTTTTGGAAATTCATACCGAGAGGGGTAAAAAGGGAAAAAACTCCCCCCTTGATAGCCTGGCCAAACTGCTGGATATAGAGACCTAAAATTATGTATGTAGTAGGTTCCTCCTCCAACGCAGACGTCCTCTAAGACGGAATTTTTGGAAATTCCTACCGGGAGGGGTAAAAACGGAATAATTCTCCCCCTTGATGGCCTAACCGAACCCTTCGGCTAGAAACCTGTAATATATAATATGTTTTCCTTGGAGTATGGGCTAACTTATCGACAAGGCATCTTTAGGACTTTGGACAGGAACGTGGTAAAAAATGGTGGTTCAAAAGGGGAAAATTGCCCCCCCCCCCTCTTAACGTCTGCGTCTTTAGCTAGAAACCTAAAGCTTAAAGAACAAGTGTATATGGAACACTAAAATTAAGAAACTAAATAGGAAACGAGTGGAATTGAAACACTAAACAAGTGGAACGAAATGGATATAAACGTTGAACGAGTGGAATTGAAATTATAGACAATGCAAATGGATTGGAAGAGGGAATTACCTGTTCAAACACTATCCACGGAATATGAAACTTATGTAGCATTGAAACATACTCTCGAAAAAGTTAAACAAATTTTCTAAAAGAGAAAAAACCTTAGAAAAGGAATGGAACTTATATATTCCGATATTTAAACTTCATGTAACGAAGCACCGGTGGAAGAAACCGACGCAGTAAATTTTCCAACTGAATTTGTGAATTTACTTGAATTGCCAGGTCTACCTTCACATAAACTGGAATTAAAAAAAAACTTTAAGGCACGCTAACAACCCTGCTTTTCGTTATTTATTTTCATTCAAAACAAAAAATGAACAAAACTACTTACGGGTCTATCTACCTAAGTTCGTACTTTACCAAATTATCTTAACATGCACACGTATATTGCAATTTATTATGGATTCATTACTAGCAATCCACTTTCATGAGAAAAAGTGATCAAATATTTATTTATTTATTTTAAACCCATTGTTGTGCAGAATTATTTATTTGTGGTGACTGGGTGAAGGCTTTTACTATATAAAAACTGTACTTTAAATAAAAAGCGAATTTAAAAAAAATTGTCGGGGGGGGGGGGGGGCGCAGCCCCCCCCCCTAAAATTTAAGGCACGCTAACAACGTAGCGGGCTGCGCCCGCTAGTTTTTATTATCATTCTTTTTTATGTTTTTCTTTTTTTTCTAATTTTATATTAAAATTGTTTTTTAATTTAATTTATAATTACCATATTTGTTAAAATTTGTATTTATTTATTTATTTTTGCTTAACTTTTAAAAATAATATATCTTACATAAAATTTATAATGTCTGAGATACTGTTAAGAGACTAAAAGTTTTATTTGTGTCAAAAATTAAATAAACTTAAACTTTTCCATTTACTTTGTAAAGAAAACTTCATTGGTTTGCTGAAAAATTCCATAAAAACTCGTCCAGTAAAATTCCCTCTTTGTATTTATTTACTTTTATAAAAAATATTGCGGATTCTGAGGACTGTTTCATAATAAAATCTCTGACAATTTCTTTAAAAAATGTTAAGATTCTAACAGCAATTTATTACGATAACTTTTAGATTTTGAGAAATTCATCCCTAACATTCAAAATACTCTTTTATAGAAATATTACTCGAATTGTGAGGACTCTTCCATAGAAAACCACTTAGATTTCCTGGATATTTATATTAAAGAACTCGTTTAATTAAGGCAACATTACCGTATAAGAAATCCTCCATCCATTTTTCTATATAAAACTCCTCTATGACTTGCTACATTAAATCAATGAAATTTCGCTGGAATTCGTCCGTTGAAACTTTTCATTGATTTTATGCAGTTTTTCATAAAGTTTCAACAGCAGTTTCAAAATATTTATTAAAAATTTCATACAGCCAATAAAAAAGTTTCATTTAAAAGGGGTTCATAAAAATTACGAAGCTTTTCATACACTTAAAATAATACGTCAGTGAAAAATATGTCAAACGGGTTTTAAATCAATTTGACTAATTTTTAACAAATTTTTAGTTGAAACACTGATTTGGATAAAGATTTTAGTTATCTTCATTTAACACAATACTAAAAATCCTCAGTATTTTAACTAATTTTGAGTATTATTACCCGGTAAATGTCCCCACCGATTTTTTAAAATGGCCCATATCTCTTAAACTAAGAGAGATAGAGAACAATTGATGAAAATTCGACTACTCCTAACCATATAATACCCCGGTGAAAAGTTATCTCTATTCAAGAATGGAACGTGGTGGGGTCTTGGGCCCTCGGGAATTTTTTATTAAAATTATCCACTTCTTAAAATTGCCCATATCTCGAAAACTAAGAGAGATAGAGCAAAACGGACAAAATATTTGCTCCTTAGGAGTGCCCGTAGATAATATGGACTAGGCCCGGGGAAGGCCCCGAGACCCTAAATTTTACCAAATTTTGCGACTCAGTACAATTGCAAATAAAACTGTAGTTTTATTAATTTTTTACTTAAATTTATATAAAAAAGATTTTAAAGTCAACAGATTTTATTTTAAGAAATAGGAATAAATTTTGTTAAAGTAACAAATTTTTCTGTTCAGCCAACAGACATAATATTTTGAGTGTATAATTTAAGAAATTTTTGTTCCACTTCAAGAAAAAAACTTCTTTAGCTTAGTTAAAATTTTCATTAAAACTTAAATTTCTCTCTGTGTAGGAGAGAACAATCTAAGACTTTTTTGTTATATGCACCACGAGGCTTGTCTAAATAAAAATTAATTGATTACTGAGAGCTCTCATATGTCATTTTTTGACACAACACACTAACTTCGAGAACCATGAAACTGTTATGCTCCATAAAAAGAGAATTATTTATCACAATAATCAATTTCTTGTAAAAAATTTGTGTAGAATTTTTTTTTTCGCGCAAATTGTAATCATAAAAAATTATGACTATATTTTGAAGTTTCAGTGTATCTACATACGATAATTTTAAAAGAGAAACAACTGTAGAGTCTGCAAAATAAGAGTCCCCACCTAAAAAAATTGATTGCGAAAATGTTTCTTTAACAAATTTTTAAAAATTTCTTACTGGAAGCTCATTAATTTGTTTCGATTTTACATATAAACAAAATGTTTTTCACGATAAAGTGTTTCATATGAAAATTGTGTATAATTTTTTTTCAGCAAATTTAATATATAAGACTATTATTTATCTGGTGAAAAATTTACGTGTTTGTTGGAATAATATCTTTATAAAATAAAAAATGTTTTCATTCACAATTTAAATAACCATTTGAGTCCTTTAAAGTTGAAGTTCGAGTGAAGTTTTTTCAAGGGAAAAGAGGAAAAATTTCTAAGGTTCCTGTAAAAATGTAGTTTTTGAAGCGTTCGCCTTAAATATAGAATCTTTGATCTTTACAACTATATAATCTTCTATAAAAAAAATGTCCTTACGAAAAACAATATCTCAATTGATTTTTAATTAAAGTTAATTCTTAAAAAGATTATTTTTATAGTTTGATAAAATTTTTATAAAAAAAACTTCTCAAACGAAAAATATCCCAAATTTCCTTTAGGAAAATTTGCATAATCGTATTTATTTGTAGTTTTTTTCTTAAAAAAAATTTGCCAGAAAAAGAATTAACTTGAGTACTTCGTTATTTGTGTATTCCTTTTTTCGTATTTCATTAAATATTTTGTATTTTTTTTTTTAGAATCTGATGCATCTGAGTATAGGGGAGACTTTTTGTTAAATTGCTTTAGAACTGTTTTGAACTTCGGAAAAATTTTGTTTCCATCTTGCTTCCTGTTCTAATTTTTTTTTCTTTTTCCTTTTCCGCTTTTTTCTTTTCTTTTTCCTTTTTTTCTTTTCTTTCCCCTTTTTTTCGTTTTCGATATCGGTTTGGAGGGGGAAATTTCCCATTCCCCCCCCCCCTGAAACCGCGCATGCGTAGTAACCAAAAAGCCACAATCATTTTATAGCATTTAGCGACCGCGAATCTTAAAAAAAACGACGTGGTCAAGTGTATTATTTTTTTTACGACCAGAAACACACAAAAAACCGCGAGAAAAACTTTTAATTTTCCCGTATTGAAAAAACAAATTTTTGTTATTAATTTTTGTTTTTCTTTTTGTTTTTATTCTGACATCCCGAGTAAAAAAGTTTTGATATAACCATATATTATTTTATGTAATTGCATATAGTAACTTATAGTTACATATGGCCACATATGCTTTTAAATTCAAGCAGATATACTTTTATATAGTCATATGTTAGATATTTTTTCCTCAAAGGTTTTAATATGGAGACATATGTGATTTTATATTATTACATATTGGCCTACATATAATTGTATGTGCTATATATAAGTACATAAAGTCACATATAAAAGACATTTTTACATGTACGTTTATATATAATTTAGTATGACACTATACATAATAATATAAAACTATGTGGATCCATATAAGAAATCTTTTATAATTTGTATTAGTTATGATTATATATTGACGAATATGAACCCATATATAACTTATAACGTTCTTTATAAAATCATCTATAATTATATATCATCCCACATAGGCAATTTTTTCAAAGTGATTTTATATAAAAATATATAAAGTCCATATAAAACCGTATTGTATTATATTTGGTTCCATGTTTTCAATGATTTTGAACTAGTTTTAGATTTAGTAATTACTAGGGATTGGCGCGTGACACGAAATGTTCGTGAGTCACGTTATTCACACGTGATCGTGAGTAATAATTACTATACTTAAGTGATTCGTGCGTGAGCGTGAGTAAGAATAACCCGTGATTGATTCGTTTGTGAGTTTATTTTTTGCATCATATGTTTTTAGTAATTTTTACTGTTTTGCGTGAGAATTTTCTGATTGTAAGTTTAATAAGTAAGTTAATATAATCATGTGTGCTGAGTAAAAAACGAAATGCTCGTGCGTGAGTAATGTTTTTTTTTAGCATGAGTCAAAAATGGCTTACGCATCGCACCCATAACATTAACAACACTGAAGCTTTAATACGAAATTCTCTATACTATAACGTACACTTGACTGATTTCTTATATCTTGGTTGTATATCATAATCCTATTAACTTTAAAATTTCAGTGTTGTTAACTTTATTTTAAAATTACTAAATTAAAATAAATTTTTTTTTCATGTTTATTGCACTGGCATGATAAATCTGGATAAAAGTAATGGAAGATTTATCGAAATTATAAGATCTCCAGCAGGCCTGGGGTTAATCATTACATTTTGTAATTAATTACACATGCAATTACACAATTACATGTAATTGTAATTGAAAAAAAACTCATCTATACTTACATATTCGGCCTTATTACGAGTGTCGTAGTCATAGTCGAAACTAAGTCGAATTTGCTGAAAATTCACTAAAAACGCAACTTTTGAACAATTTTTCAATTGTATTTACCATATATAGCACTCAGATTTAAAAAAATCCAGCATCAGAGTTTCATTTCTTTATAATTTCCATTATATACAAAATCATTTTATATGGAGTCGAAAATTTCGACTACAAATTCCACACTCGTAATCAGGCCGATTATTTGTAATTGCAATTCAAAAAAACAACAATTACAATTACAAGTAATTGAAAATTTTTTTTTATTTAAAAAAATTATTTTTGTATGTATATTGTTAGATATGGTCCTATATAATATGATAAAAAGTATAAGGTTAATATTTAGATATAATTGTATCAAACTATGTCCACTTTTATAACATTTTATATAATTTTATACAAAAAGATATAATTTGATGTAATTGGATGAGGACAAAATTCGGATACAATTGTATCGAATTGCATAAAATTGTATCAAATTGTACCAAATTGTATACAATTGTATACAATTCGATACAATATGATACAATAAGACGTTCTCATTTTTCGGATATAATTATATCTAATTACATAAAATATTATATATAATTAAATATAACTTCATATGGCTCCATATCAAATTTTTTTTACTTGGGATTTCATACTAAGGTTAACTACCCAGAGTTAAAATATTGATAAGTTATTATGGTTAAATTTTCATAGGGATAAATAATTAGTATTGGTTAGTTACCCATGGTTAAGGTAAAGTTAACTTGTCGAGAAAAGTTAATGGGCCATAATATTTAAAAATTAATAAAAGAAAGCCCAAAGAAACTTTTAAAAATTCCGGTGAATGTACATGCTAGCTTATAATGTTAGCCAGTGCAGAAATGGTAATGTGGTGTACCATTACCTTTTGTACTACACTCAAAATAATAAGTCTGTTGGCTGAATAGAAAAATTTGTTACTTTACCAAAATTTATTCCTATTTTTTGACTTAAAATAAAATTCGTTGATTTTAGCACTTTTTTGTTAAATTTAACAAATTTTATTCAAATTTAGGGTTTCGGGACCCTCCCCGGGTCTAGTCCATATCATGTGAGGGCATATAAGGGCACTCCAATGCAGCAAATATTTTATCCGTTTTACTCTATCTCCGAGGGTCCAAGGCCCCGCCAAGGTCCATATTTTTAGATGGAGATAACCCCTTTCACTAGGGTATTATACGATTAGGAGTAGTCGAAATTTTCATCAATATTGCTCTATCTCTCTCAGTTTTCGAGATATGGGCCACTTTAAAAACCGGTGGGGGAGGGGAAAGAAATATAGCTATCTTTATAACTTCGGATACACTGGTGGCGCCATCTACCGGGAAATAGCAGTAACATGAATATATTATATTTTAACAATAAATTTTGTAGAATTTAACGAATGGGTTCTTAAAAGTTAGTTGTAAATAATTTTGAAAATTAACACTCAAAATTAGTTAAAGTACTGAGGTTTTTTAGTATTGTGTTAAATGAAGATAACTGAAATCTTTGCTTAAATCAGTATTTCAACTAAAAATTTGTTAAAAATTAGTCAAATCGATTTGAAACCGGTTTGACACATTTTTCTACTCACTTATTATTTTAAGTGTACCTGTAATAATACAGTATTACTTTTGGCATTACTTTAAAACACTTTATAATGCTATTAACTATATTCTTCTTCTTCCATTATTTCAAATAAAAAAATAATGCGTTACCTCTAGTGGCTTATTTTTATTATTATTTAAAATGAGCAATCCCCTATAACTTATGTATGTATGTATGCTTATCCTTTTTTTTCCATAAGTACCATATTTACGGCAAATAAGTTTCTATGTGTAAATTAAAAATAAACGCTTCAAAAACCGTTTGTCATTAAAACTTTTCATTTTAATTGTAATTTGCTGTTACAATGCGTAAAAAATAAAAAAATTACAAAAAATATATTATACCCTGCCCGCGTGGACTTAAAAATATATTTTGCTTAATTGTTTCCTTTAAACATTAAAGCATTTGTAATACAGGTTCGAGTTGTATACGATAGTAGTGTGATACTCATACACCATAGTAAATTATAAAAAAGTTTTTAATTACATAAACTTAAAAGAGAAAAAAGAAAGTGCGAAAGAAATATACAACAACACTTGTTTATACAATAAATACCTGAATGCTGAAATGGCAAAGCAAACAACGGCAAAGAGTATATAAAATAAAGAGTATGTAATTCTTTTAGTTAGTGAGAAAAAAATATATATAAAATATGGCTGCCAATAGGAAATCAAAGTTTATTCGCGTATTTTTAATAATAAAATGATTTTTTCTAATGTTGCTATTGATAGATTTCGTCAAATTTATTATTATTTTATTTAGTATAAATAAAAACTTTCAATTCGTCTTTGGTTTTCCTTAAAATATAAACAATAATACAATTTAATAGAAGATCACCGATGAAGCCAGTCCATAAAAAGGCAGAAACTAGATCTAGTCTGATTTGCAAATTTAATGTGTTTATAACTTTTGAGGAAGGTTTATTCTTCTTCTTAACCTCAAACCTACTAAATTAGCCTGGTTTTTGTTTTGCATGCACAAGCTGTTAACATAGGCTGAGAGAATTACATAGCCATTGCCAACAATAGCAACAGAGAAAAATTCATAGAATTTTTTTTACTTAACTGTAAATTAATCTCAATATTTTCTAACACCTGTTTGTTTTAATGAAATTCTGAAAGAAAACATGTTTACTTTTATAAAATATTTATTATGCTTATACTTTAATAATTTTTATGTTCGTACGTTTTATAGTGTTGGTAAGGGTTTGTATATAAAATACAACTACAAATTAATGACTTTGTAAAGTTTCACTGTGTTGAGAATAAAGAAACAATAAATTTTTAAGGCATAGTAATCTGTTCGGGTTTCACATGAAAAAAGAATGTTATGTTTTGTACCACAGCAATAATTTTTTACAAAGATTAGATCAGTGTGAAAATTTTGGCTTCATGAAAATTAAAGTGTTTATTCATAACCATTTTATAAAGTTAAAGCAGGTTTATGGAACAAATTTTGTATGAAAAATTTGTTTTGTAAATCTGTGTAGAAAATCCCAGTGTAGAAAATCATTACCAGATATGTGGTTATGTAACTACATACTTGGTAATGCCAACAAATTAGCTTTATTATTACATTTCTTTTTGCTTCTGTATGGCGATGACGCGCAAAATAATTGGTTACACACTAGCATACGAAAAATAAAAAAATATATCGTTACCTATGTGCTTACCAGTATTAATAAAAATAATGAGTCTAAAAATAAATTTAAAAAAAAATAAGATTTATAAAAAAGATTTTAATAAAATTTTCTCGTGCTGGACTCGAACCTGGGACTCCAGATTGCCAGTCAATAGCTCTACCATCTAAGATATCTCGACATGCAATATTTGATTGACAAAAACATAATTGACTTGCTGCGCGCAATTTAGCATACATGTCAACATACCAAAAAACAAAAATATAGATTTCTAAAAAATTTACAAAAAATCACTACTTTATGTTTGAAATAATGATGAATGATAAATAAGTCGTTATTGGTAACTAGTTATTAGTTACTCAATATTATATGTTTTAAAATTGTACAGAAAGTAAGTTGGTGTCATTACTGGTAGTCCAAAAAATGTTGATATATCATTACCGTTTGGTTTTATGAACTATTTATGAATTAATAGCACTTAAATTTTTTAAGACTTTTTTTAAGTAAGAAGTGACATCTTGGGTATATGATTTTTTTCTTATAAAATTAAATAAATTGTACACTTTTAAAATTTAAATTACAAATCATGCACTGAAAAAATAAAAAAGTGTATAATTATCAAAATACTTAGGTAAAATACAACTTCAAAGTATTTTGTGTATGTGAGTAAAAAAATGCATACAAATTTAAACATTTTTATCAGCTTGCCTTAGTTTTTGATCTATTCCATTTTCACTCACTTCAAATTACGTTAAGTTACCTAAGTTTTATCTTTTGTAACTTATAACAAATTATATTTTAATTAAAAATTATGTAAGTTATCAGAAAACTGTACTCGCAATATTTTAACGAAATTCCTCGACAATCATAAACTTTTTATTTTTTGAGTGTAGTGTGGTAGTGCTGGTAAAAATATGAGTAGTGGGTATCGAGTATTTGTCTTTTTTTTTTTTTTTTTTGTTACTCGATACTCAAAACTACTACTCGATATTTTCAGAGTTGCATTTTGGACAGACAAAATATATAAAAATGTGACTCCGCTAAAATATTTACCACAAAAATGTGACTTTGCTAAAATATTTGTCACTAAACTACAACTCTGCTCAAAGAAACAAATCAGGAGTAAAATATTTAAAGTTATATGTTAAAAAACTATGAAAAACGCAATGAATAGTTGATGAAAAAGTTTAAAAATATGGTTATAAATTTAAATATTGAATTCCTATAATCATTTTCAAAGAATTTTACTAAAAATTTCAAATTTAAAAACCGTTAAAAGTATTGAGTAGTATTGAGTATCCAAATCAAAAATATCGACTAGTATCGAGTATTGAAAAGTAACCGAATTTACCAGAACTATAGTGTGGGTAAGACTCTATACCAGTGTCGCCCAAACACTTGTTAGAACGACGAAGATTAATCGGCCCGAACGTCAACGATACAAAAAACAGAGATCGTAAAAATACAAAAAAAATCATTAGCTTCACGTCTGCTGTCAACAGAGTGGGTCTATATCGCTTTCTTTGACAAAAAAAGTACACAGATAATATTTTGCAACAACCAATGAAATTAAACTATATGTATGGTATATAACTTTATAGAGTTTAAAAATCTTTGCATTATAATTGTTTATATTAAAAATAATTACCACACAGAGATTTTTAACTTTGGTCTATTTAATAAGAATTAATATAAACTATTTTGATTTTTTTTTGTTTTTTTAATTTAATAATATTTATAACATGACTTATCTATTTTTTTACACAATAAATTATTCGCAATTAATTGCTTTTATGTTTATTTCTTTTTTTAATCGCTCATTGCTAAAATTTAACACATAAGAACATAAATAGTAAAACAATCCAACTAACAAAACCAAGTGATTTTGTTCAGTGCAATAGTTACCAATATATTCTCTTGTTTTTTGTAACCTAAGTAATATATTCTCATTTCTCTTTGTGGGCCACACTGCTCTATACCTATACATCTCAGCAAACAATTTGCATTTACAAAAAGTTTACAAAAAGATTGGAAAAATTGGAAAGTTTACAGTTGCATATTAATAATTCCTTGTGATTTCAATATTTTGCATATGGATACTCTATGGCAGAGGTCGGCATCACCTATCATAGATTACATAGATATTTTACTCTTCTTCTTCTTTTGTCAACAAACGCATTTTTTCACATACAATCAAATATTTTTGTATAGGTATAGAACGTATGTCCAACACATTCTCTAGAGTTACGTGCACTGACAGCAAATGTCAAAGAGTAAGAGATCTATATAATCAATGTCACCTATGCCAACAAGTATAAACCTATAGAGAGACTACCGTCCTCACCAAATTTTGTTGTTATGTGGCGAACTTGGCAAAGGCTAAGAAAACATGTTGATAATGTTGTTAAGAGAAAAAATTAGTCGGAAGAGCATTTTGAGAAACATTTTTTCGTTTTTTGCTTTTGAAAAAAACTTCTTTGATCAGTGTTGTCAAGTTTTCAAGGGGTTTTTTTAATGAATGTAGTAAATTTTTTTCAACTACTGTTTTTAATAATTTTTGTTAATATTATTTTAAAATTTTTTAAATAATTTATTTTATTATACAAATAATATATAATTCAACTTATGTTTTTAATAATTTTTTTAATATTTTTTGAAAATTTTGTAAATAATTTATTTTATTATACAAATAATATATAATTCATTTTCACCGTTCTTGTTAATTTAAATGTATATTATTTTTGTTAAAATAAACTATATTATAAAAAATAAAACAATATTAACTATCAATATTAGTTTTAAAAAAACCCAAAATTGACACTATTGACAAATGTTTGTTGGCACGTTAATTTTTTCCATCTTGAAGCAACATTGGAATCTCTTAAATCCTCTTAAAAATTTGAAAATTCTCTTAAAAATCTGAAAAAACTCACTCAACCTCAATGCTTATTATATAGGGAAATGTTAAAAAAAAAAACTCAATCTCTCATTTTTTTACAATGTTTACCAACATGTTTTGTTTTCTTTCCCGACTTCACGAACAAAAATAAAGAGTAAAGGTTAACAGAGGAAGAGTGGTATAGAAACCCACTGCTAGTACCAGTGGGTTTCTATACCACTTCTATACCAAATTGCATCCCGCAATTTTTTTTACAAAAAACAGACTAGATTAAACACAGAACCAATTTACCAACTTAAAGTACTACAAATCATAGATGGGCACAAGTACATTAAGTACAAGTACAAGTACCATGGTACAAGTACCAAGTTTCAAATGTACTTTGTAATGAGTACCAATTACTAGGGAAGTACTTGATACTTAAGTACCAATACCTTAAAATGTACTAGGTACTTGCTAAGTAAACTTGGTACTTGCTAAGTCCAAGGTACTTGCTAAGTACACTTGGTACTTCCTAAGTCCTATGGTACTTGTTAAGTACTTTTGGTACTTGCTAAGTTCTATGGTACTTGCTAAGTTCTATGGTACTTGCTAAGTACTATGGTACTTGTTAAGTACCTTTGGTACTTGCTAAGTACTATGGTACTTGCTAAAAAAAATGAGAGAAAAAATGACTGCACCAAAGGTCAAAACCCACTACCAATACCCCGATACAGAAACTAAATTTTGACTTGCATTGCTAGATTTTAAAATCGCGTTTTTCTCGAAAACTAAGCCTCGTAGAGAGAAAAGGGCTTTTATTTGGTATATCGCCCAAATCTCGAAAGCTGAATGAGTTAAATGAAAACGGACAACGGTTTTGGAACAAGGAAGTCATTGTGAGTTAACTGTGTAAAAATTAGTGCGAAAATCGCTAAAATAAAATTTTAATCGTTAATATCTCCCAAACTAGAAGAGGTAGAGGAAAAATGACTGCACCAAAGGCACCATAAACGCACTGCCTATACCCCGATACCGAAACTACATTTTGACTTGCATTACTCAATTTTAAAATCGCATTTTTCTCGAAAACTAAGCCTCGTAGAGAGAAAAGGGCTTTTATTTGTAATATCGCTAGTATCTTTAAACTAAATTACTAATTTTTTTTAAATTTTGACTATTTGGGCAATTTTTTTCAAATATTGCAGATTTTTTTAAGTTACGACGATTTTTTTAAAACTTTCATAAAATTTTTCAATTTTGGCAATTTTTTACAAATTTTGACGACTTTTTGAAATTTTGACTATTTTGGTAATTTTTTCAAATATTGATAACTTTTCAAGACGATTTTTTCAAAATTTTTACGATATTTTGCAATTTTGTCTAATTTTTGACTTCTTTTTTAATTTTGACCATTTGGGCAATTTTTTCAAATATTGACGATTTTTTCAAGTTAGGACGATTTTTTAAAAATTTTTACAAAATTTTTCAATTTTGGAAATTTTTCAAATTTTGGCGATTTTTCTAATTTTGAACGATTTTTTTTAATATGGCGCTTTTTTTTATAATTTAGACGATGTTGATAAATTTTATAGATTTTTTAAAATTTTGTCGATTTTTTAAATTTTTTTAAAAAAATCTGCATGATTTTTTAAATTTGGCGATTAGTTTTTCAAGTTTTGCGTTTTTATTCAAATTTTTGCCATTTTTTTAAATTTTTTCCAATTTTGTCAATTTTTTTTTTTAAATTTTGACGATTTTTTTAAAATTTTTCAATTTTTTTTGTTTTGGCGATTTTTTCTGATATTTGAAACTTTTTTTTCAATTTCAGCGATTTTTAACATCCATGTAATACCGTTAACGTGCCTATTCCTACGATAGGTCTGCGAATCTTAGTTGTGACTGTATTCCCCATGTATTTGTTATTGCAAAGTCACAACAAATTATATTTTTAAAATTTTCACTTGAAAACTTCAAAAAACTTAAGAATTGGTATCGACACAATCATAAAATTGACAAATAAAATCTGAATTTTTTGAATTTTATTGTTGCTTTGTATGAAAAGTTGTGACTCTCAGTCTTAAAAATAGTCTTATGACGGCCACAACTAGTCAAAAGTAGGAATAGGCACCTAAAATGCACAAATATACACATAATTATTGTGAAACTTGACGAGTGCAATAGTTTTGAAAACTACTATAGTACTTAGTAAATACCATAGTACTTAGTAAGTACCATACATACTTAGTAAGTATCATAGTACTTAGTCAGTACCATAGTACTTAGTAAGTACCATAGTAATTAGTAAGTACCATAGTAATTAGTAAGTACCAAAGGTACTTAACAAGTACCACAGTACTTAGCAAGTACCATAGTACTTAGCAAGTACCAACGGTACTTAACAAGTACCAACGGAACTTAACAAGTACCAACGGTACTTAACATGTACCATAGTACTTAACAAGTACCATAGAACTTAGCAAGTACCCGTAGTACTTAGCAAGTTCCACAGTACTTGTTAAGTACGTTGGTACTTAGAAAGTACCAAGTAACTAACCAAGTAATTGTACTTAAGTACATTCAAAGTACTTGTACTTATTTTTTTTAAGTACAAGTACCAAGTACTTGTACTTTACTAGTACTTAAGTACTGAGGTACTGATTACTTCCCGACTATGCTACAAATACTTAATACCCACGTGCAATTACCAAAATCAGAAAATTAAATCTAACGGTAACGATATTTCAATTATTTCGGCAACGGTATTTTTAGGGTATCGATATTTCATTTATTTCGGTAACGGTATTTTAAGGATAACGGCATTTTAGTTATTTCGGTAACGGTATTTTAAGGATAACGGTATTTCGGTTATTTCGGTAACGGTATTTTAGGGCTAACGGTAGTCAGTTGAAAGGGTTTAGAACCGGTAACGGTATTTTAGCGGTATTGCCTGCCAACCCTGATATAAACACCAATATAAATCTACGTATGAATGATATTTACAAAATCCTTTCTTGCATAAATTTATTTTCTGCTACTCACTCACTTAAACATCCAGTTGTTGTAACACTTATTTACATGGGACATATTTTGAGGATTGGATCAAAATGAACAAAACTTCTTCCAAATTACGGGGTTTTGATAAGATTTTTCGCAGGATTACAATATTTATACAATTTTTTTTTGTTTCTGTTATTATTGGTTACAACATCTGCTCAGCCCAACTTTAAAAATTCTGAACTTGAGTGAGTAATAAATGTCACCTATTTTTATACAACAGTATATAAACAACTGAGACTTCTAAGTCAGTATGCACTTATACTGTGGCATTTGTGAAAGAAGATTTCTTGTCAGCTTTTTTTTATGTCTGTAATTTTGATATTACTACAGTAGTTTTGATTTAACTGCCTTTTGCTTAAGTGCACATTTGCTATAACTGCACACAATTTTGGTTTCGTTTCTATTTTACAAAATTATGTACGCAATTGTCTTCTTTAATACTGGGGTTACACGATCAATTTTTGGCTTTCAAGTTTCAATACTCTCACACTTTTTTACTAACACACTCACACTTTTCCAAATACATATTTGGAAAAGTGTGAGTGTGTTAGTAAAAAAATTGAAACTTGAAAGGCAAAACTTGATCGTGTAACCCCTATGTAAGTGCACACTTTTGGCAGTTTTACATAATTTTCATAAGAAAGATCATCGTTAGCTACGTCTTGTGTTTTGCTTTGTTTTTCAATTCTAGGAAAAAAACACACATAAAATTAATGTGTTGTCAACTTTTTTTGTGACAAAAATATCCTACTTTAGTCGTTTTTTAACCATAAAAAACGCAAGATCTGGTGCAAAGCACAAAGTTGTCATCATTAGCTTTATTTGTTTTGTTTGTTTTTAGTCTGTATTGGTATACCTGCACATTAAGGCAGGTAAACAATTTGACTTAGCTGCGTTTTTGGCTTACCTGCACAAAAATGCTTGCAAAAGTAGGTTGTGCAGCTAAATCAAAATTACTGTATAGTTATTTGGTATAGTTTTATTTTTGCATGTGGTTAAACACACAATTGCATTCGAAATTAATTGTTCACATTTGTGTCTTGTCCAGATATAAGAAATGTAAATAAATTTGGAACAGCACGCTTGTCATTAGAAATATATAATGGTAATTTCTTAATAACAACAACAAAAACAATTGTGGAAAATTATCTCTGCCTATGTTGGTGTGTGTCTAAATCTGTAGTCAGATATACAGTGGTGGCAACGAATTTATGGACATTCAAGTTTTTTTTTAAATTTTATTGTTGTTGCCTTTATTTTTAAAGATCAAAATAGTGGCTAAATTCGCCATGAAAGGCAAGGAGATGGTTCAGAAAATTGTACAGAATTTTAACGTAATGTTTGTTTTTTCATTTTGTCACTTGTCTTAAGTGGGCGTGGCTTTTAACGAAAAATTAGCGATATCAACCTTTTATCAAATTTCATAGTAAAATTTAGGCAGTACTGATCGGTTTTGTACAAACTATATATTTTTGGAAATCCCAGAAAATTTCCTTAAGTCTTGCATTATTTTTATCTACAAATAGTCGCCAGACTTAAAATTGCAACACTTTAAACATGACCAAATTTTTCTTTGCTTTTAGCGATTTTAAGAGAAAGTTAACAACACTGAAATTTTAACAAATTCAAATGCAGATTGCAGTAAAAGAAAAATTTTGCAAAATTTCAAATATATTGTTTCCACCACATTACCATTACCAAATAATTGTTAACGTAATGTATCGCCATAGAGTTGGACTGGTTACTTTACACCTTACTTCACTGATGAATTTTACAGGCGATGAGCCTCAAAGTAATGTGTGATTGTTACACTTACAAAAAAACTAATTGTATACTTACAAAAAAATTAAGAGTAATGGGTTACCTAGTTGCAGATAGAGATTAAAAAAGTAATTGGTTACCCATATGATTACGAAGAGGCTGAGAATAATTGGTTACGCATATAATTATAAGGACTGAAATAGTAATCAGTTACCCTATAACACAGTGCAGCACTAAAATCTTGAACCAATTGAGACCCCCAAAATCTAAAAGCTTATGATGGTAGAAGAAAAACCCTAGCTGGGTTTTGAATTATTAGCTAAGGTTTTTTTCTAATTCATTTTTGAAGTTTTCGACTGGGAGGAGGATTTTAGTACATTTTTCAAAGAACATGTACTGATTCTTAAGTATATGTATATCTCGTGAACTATTCGAAATATTGCTTTTCTCTCTTCAGCAAATTTTTACCTCTTAATTAGATCTAAAAATTTTGCCTTGAGATAAAATCAAAAAAAAAAACAACAACATCTTACTCAAAACAGCAAAACTGTCAAAAAACGTAAAATTTCATTATATTTTTCTATGGTTTTTCACACTTATTTTAGAAATTGCTACGAACTCGACCAGACAATATATGACAAAAAGATAGCCAAAATCAAAACAAACAACTCTTTTTTAAAAAGCCGATTTCATTTGATGACTCCTTCACATAGTTATAGCCCCACAAAGTCATCAAAAATTCAATAAGAAATCAATCTAAAAATATAAGAAAACGAGTAAAAAGGTTAAAGTCGGGCATGCCGACTATATAATACCCTACGCCAGTCTGACTTAAAGCCAACTAATGTTTGGATCCGAAATTTGAATGGGTTAAAACGGACTTGTGTCAAAATTTTCTATAAAATCATAAAAGAATAGAAAATCGATCCTATCTAGAATCAATAGGCTTTTGCCTTGGGAACATGTAAGTCAGCCAACCGAATTTCATTGAAATATCTTCGTATTTGCGACCTGCAGCGTGTAACCAATTTTGGGGGGACCCTAAACATGAACAGATTTCAACCAATATCAGTAGGCGTCGTCTTTGGGCCGACGTAAGTCGGTGCACCAAATTTCGTCAAAATATCTTAGTATTTGCGACCTGTAGAGTGCGCACAAGAATGCATGGACAGACAGACAGACGGACGGAGGGACGGACGGACAGACGGACATCGCTAAATTGAAATAAAAAAAATTCAATATTAGTATTAAAACCCGGTCAGACCGGATTTTAATACTATTTACAAAAGGCAGGTTTTTGGTACTTTTTAGCATAATATACTACAAAATATAAAAATTGCTAAAATTCTGTAAATTTTATATAAAAAATCGAAAATTTTTAAAAATTTAAAATTTTTTTAAAAAATTTTATGAAAAATCGATATCTTATAAATTTTAAAAAAAATTGATAAATTTTTAAAAAATTGACGAATTTTTAAAAAATTAAATTTTTAAAAAAATTTAAAAATTTTTGAAAAATTGATAAATTTTTGAAAAATCAATAAAATTTTGAAAAATGAATAAAATTTTGAAAAATCGATAAAATTATAAAAAATCGATAAATTTTGAAAAAATCGATAAATTTTTGAAAAATCGATATATGTGACGCGCAAAATAGAAAGGGACCTAAGGTCCCCTTAGGACGTAATTATGACTTCGTTGTTCCAAAACTGTTGTCCGTTTTCATTTATCTGATTTAGTTTTCAAGATACGGGCGATAATTCAAATAGAAGCCCTTTTCTCTCTAGGAGTCTTAGTTTTCGAGAAAAACGCGATCTTAAAATCTAGCAATGTAAGTCGAAGTTTAGTTTCGGTATCTGGGTAATATGGGCGGGTTTTGACCTCTGGTGTAAACATTTTTCCTCTATCTCTCTTAGTTTTCGAGATATGGACAATCAAAATTTTCTTAAAGCAAATTTCGCATTTATTTTTCATTTTTTATAACTTACTATGACTTCCTTGTTCCAAAACTGTTATCCGTTTTCATTTATCTCATTTAGTTTTCAAGATATTGGCGATAATCCAAATAAACGCTCTCTTCTCTAGGAGGCTTAGTTTTCGAGAAAAGCGCGATCTTAAAATCTAGCAACGTAAGTCAAAATTTAATTACGGTATCGGGATACTGGTCGTGGGTTTTGACCTCTGGTGCAAACATTTTTGCTATAGCTTTTTTGGTTTTCGAGATATGGACGATCAAGCGATTTTCGCATTTATTTTTCCACTCATAACTCATTATGACTTCTTGGTTCCAAAGCTGTTGTCCGTTTTCATTTATCTCATTTAGTTTTCGAGATATGGAGGATATTCCAAATAAAAGCCCTTTTCTCTTTACGAGGCTTAGTTTTCTAGAAAAACTCGAATTTAAAATCTAGCAATACAAGTCAAAATTTAGTTTCGCTATCGGAGTACTGGTAGTGAGTTTTGACTTTTGGTGCAGGTGTTTTTCCCCTAGCTCTTCTAGTTTTCGAAATATGGACGCTTAAAATTTTATTTAAGCGATTTTCACATTTATTTTTCCGCAGATGACTCACTAAGACTTCCCTGTTCCAAAACCGTTGTCCGTTTTCATTTATTTGATTTAGTTTTCAAGATACGGGGGATATTCCAAATAAAAGCCCTTTTATGGCTTTTTTTATAAAGGGCTTCTTAATTGCAAAATTAAGACCACACACTGAGAAGAAGTTTACAGTTCTAAGTCAGATTTACGTCTAGATTATTTCTGCAAAATTTACTGCCCAGAACAAAAAAACGCCGTACATGGGACCGAAAAAGACCGTGACATTTTCATATAAATGTATGCAAAGTGCAGGACTTTGTCAATTCAAGAGCCAGTTTCGGAATATTTTTGTTCCACACATTGAAAAAAAGTTTACAATTCTAATTCAAAATTACATCTAGGCTATTTCTGCAAAATTTTAGGCCTTAACTGCCAAGAACAAAAAAACGCCGTACATAGGACCGAAAAAGACCGTGGCATTTTCATATAAATTTATGCAAAGTGCAGGACTTTGTGAATTCAAGAACCAGTTTCAGAATATTTTTCTTCCACACACTGAGAAAGAGTTTACAGTTCTAAGTCAGATTTACGTCTAGATTATTTCTGCAAAATTTTAGCCCATAACGACCCCGAACAAAAAAACGCCGTACATGGGACCGAAAAAGAAATGTATGAAAAGTGCAGGGTTTTCTGAATTGAAGAGCATGTTTCTGAATATTATTCTTCCACACATAGAAAAAAAGTTTACAGCTCTAAGTCAGAATTACGTCTAGATTATTTTCCCAAAATTTTAGCCTATAGAGATCCAGGAGAAAAAAACGCCGTACATGGGACCAAAAAGACCGTGGGTCTCTCATATGAATATAATACGAAATACGCATTATTTTGTTATACATTATTATAAATATCCATGAATGAATCGATTTTTACAAATTTATCAATTTTCTAAAATTGACTTTTGTGAAAGTTATTAAATTTTTCAAAAATTTATCGATTTTTCAAAAATTTATCGATTTTGTAAAAATTTATCGATTTTTCAAAATTTTATCGATTTTTCAAAATTCTGTAGATTTTTCTAAAATTTGTCGATTTTTCAAAAATTTATTGATTTTTAAGAAATTTATCGATTTTTCAAAATTTTATCGATTTTTCAAAAATTTATTGATTTTTGAAAAATTTGTCAACCGGGTAGACCGGTCGACCGTAAAACCGGGTAATGGGGGGCTCTAATGGTCAGAATAATATAAGAGGTACCCATTACTAAATTCAGCAGTAACATTAGTTTTTTGCGTTTTCATTGAACGTTTGGGCACATAAATACCACAAACGTAACAAAACACATTCAGCTTACAACACTTTTCCATATAAACTTTTTCTTTCTGCAATGTATGCCGTATTATTTAAATTCCCCAAATTTATTTAATTCGAACGTGCCATCAAAACAATGCAAATTTTTTGACATTTGAAATATGCCGTTATTTTGCATCAAACAATCACTCAAATAGGCGGTGTTTACATGGTACAGATTTCTCTGCGACATGTGGACGGTGTTTACTCGGTGCATATGTCGCTGCGACATGTCTTCAATCAAAAACTCAAAGGGCCCCAAAAATTTTCAATATTTATTTCTATTTTGTACCTATTTCATTTAAAAAAGTATAGCATTTTTAACTTCGATAAACATACAATTGAAAGTGATTTATTGGTTTTTTATTGAATTTTTGATGACTTTGTGGGGCTATAACTATGTGAAGGAGTCATCAAATGAAATCGGCTTGTTAAGAAGGGTTGTTTGTTTTGCTTTTTTTTGTCATATATTATCTGGTCGAGTTCGTAGCAATATCTGAAACAAGTGTGAAAAACCATAGAAAAATATGACGAAATTTTACGTTTTTTGACAGTTTAGCTGTTTTGAGTAAGATGTTGTTGTTTTTTGGATTTTATATCAAAGCAAAATTTTTAGATCTAATTAAGAGTAAAAATTTGCTGAAGAGAGAAAAGCAATATTTCAAATAGTTCACGAGATATATACTTAAGAACCAGTACATGTTACATACAGGGTTGTTCTTCTACTATCATAAGCTTTCAGATTTTGGGGATCTCAATTGGTTCAAGATTTTTAAGTTGAAAAATGTGCTACTGTGTAATGTTGTTGTTGTAGCAACGAATCATGTAATAGAATATGTAAGCATATTAATCTTCTTCTTCATCTTCTGTTGACTCAGCTACTCAGCTAGATCCAGACCCAGGAACCGGGCCGCCTCAACCGGGTGGGTCCATAGTGACGTGGGATCTAGGTGAGTCGGGTTTGCCGTGCAGCCAAAGAGGTGGTTTACGTCGTGAGGACCTCTTTGGCATGCGGGACATGTGTTCGGGATGGTGGGCTCGATCCGAGACCAATATGAATTAAAGCGTCAACACCATCCCGAACGCAATTGCGCGAGGAGGACTCTCGTAGATCGTGGGAGAGTTTTCTCCTCGTTTTCTGCAATAGGTGGGGGACGACCTCCAAGAACGATATTCATCCGGTAAGAATTGATGGCGTCATTTACCGTGTCCCGATGAATATCGCTTATACCTGCCCTGTAGGATGCTTCGTCCAGCGTATCTCTCATGTAACGCTGGACCGTGCCCTCAAAGATACGAAGGTCCTTTCTGACATGCCTCGGGGGGGGGGGGGGGGATCCACCTCCGTAAGATGGTGATTCGGGTGGTTCCTCCGATGACATCCCAGCAGGAACTGCTTCGACAGCATATGGCAGTGTTCCTTTACTGTTAGGACTGTGCAGATGTTGAATTGAGGACATTTGTAAGCATCCAGTAATTGTCCTGAGGGCAGAATTTTGGCAGGTTTGGAGCTTTCTCCACTGGGTATCACACTGGCGCAGCATAATTAACCACTGACCGGCCAATTGTTTTCTAGGTTGCCAACAAGGTTTCTTTGTCCGTACCCCAAGAGCTGCCGGCTAGCGACTTGAGGACCTTGTTCCTACTGTGCATCTTGTTGCAAATTGCAGTGGTGTGCGCTGAGGACATAAACAGGCTGTCTAATGTGACCCCAAGAATTTTGGGGTGGTTAAGTGTCGGAATTCGCACGCCATCGACTACTACTGTGTAATTATTGTGTGTGATATAGTAACTGGTTACCCATTAGCTTATGTTGAGTTACACAGTAATTGGTTACCTTCATATTTACGAAAAGTTCAATAATAAGTGGTTACACATATACTTAGTAGATTTTCAAAAGTAAGTGGTTACACACATACTTACTGGATATTAAAAAGTAAGTGGGTACTATTTTGCGCGTCTCATATACTTACTGAAAGGTAAAAAATGAGTCGTAGGTATTAATAAAAAATAAATAAAATTTATGATTTATAAAAATGACAAAGGAAACTTAAATTATAATTCAGTCGTAACGAATATTTTTAAATATTCTAAAGTTTAACTTGTATTATAAAAACTATTTTGTATACTTATGATTATTCAATGAAATATTTTACATTCATAAGGTATTACAAATTTTAAATTGTGTAATTTTGTGTACTTTCTGATTAAGTATTTTAAGTCCACTTTAAACTACAGGCAAAAACTACACCATTTTCACTTGTTTTCAGAAGTTATCAATTGTATTTCAGATTCATCAATTGTATTTCAGAAATTATCAATTGTATTTCAGAAAATATCAGTTGTTTTTTAGATTTCTCAATTGTATTTGAGAAATACTCAATCAATTTTAAGTTTTATCAATTGTATTTCAGAAATTATCAATTGTGTTTAAAAAATTAACAATTGTATTTCAGAAATTATCAATTGTATTTCAGAAATTACCAATTGTATTTCATAAATTATCAATTGTATTTCAGGAATTATAAATTGTATTTCAGAAATTATCAATTGTATTTCAGAAATAATCAAATATATTGCAGAATTTATTGATTTATATATATTGATTTTTTGGCTCAATATTGAGGACAGTTTCTAAAAAAAACCTTTGTTTTGGAAAAGACGATGTCTTGGAATTATTTTTTGACTTCTGATTTGTGCTTAGGAGGGCAAAAGTCGCTCTAAAGTATGTATAAATTTAATTAATTTAAGCAATTAAATAAGTACTTACGAAAAATAACTTCGTAGATTTTCGGAAGAGACTTTAAGCTAGCTTTGTTGTGAACACCATCTACGTTATAATTAAGTAAAAGGTTTTGAGCTATTATTACAGGTAACCCCTTAACCTCTCCTTTTTCGCAAATTACCGTTGTTATAGTTTTAAACTGAAATTTTAATAAATTATATTATTATTAAAAATCGACATACATACATATATATTTTGTTTATTAAATTACCATTTCATCTTTGTTACTTTCATTTATATCGCACTCCCATTTTTGTAAATCCTCATCGGTGCTTATAGGAAAAAGTTTGGCATACTTTGGTGTTTTCCAAAATGACTGTATAATTGTTTTCAAGGAAACTTTGCTTTACGCCAAACTATTATTTATAACATTGTGTTGATTTGTAATAGTATCTAAAAACAAAAAAAGTTATATTAAAATTGTTCGGTGTAGCGAAAAAAATCTCTTCAAAAAACTGTTTCACGCAAGAACTTATGTCGCGTTTACACCTACATCATTATCCCGATAGTTTTAAATTAACCAGAGAGAGAACTTTGTTGGATGGCAAATAATGAAATTTTGAAATCTAATGCAAATTTTCTTCATAAAGTGATTTCTTAAAACCAGGGACGTGACAGTTATAACTTTTATTCAAAAAACTGATTGTTTTACAATTATTTCTTGTTTGCATATTTTTAATTTTCTGTTTATTTGCTCTGTTTGATTTTTATTTTTAATTCAAACAAAAACAATCCAAACACGATTTTTATTTTTTCAAAAATAATAAAAGTTATTTTGTGATTTTTTTCTTTATCAAAAAATAACAATTAAGAATATAAATCAAAAGCCATAGAACCAATGACTTCAACAATTATAATATCCTGATGATGTCAACTAGTGTTAATAAAATATTGAACAGTGATTTAAAGTGAGTAAATATGTATATTCCAGCAACTTCCGGCATTCAATTTAAGTCAATTTTTAATTTTATTATCAAATAAAACAGTTAGTGCTTAATTTTTTCAAAAAAAAATCATTCTGTAACTTTTATAAAAAGTTTTAAAATAAAAATCAAAAAACAACAGAAATTTATAGAGTAAAATATAAAAATTGAAAAAATTAAAATGTTTGCCAAACTTTGTGATTTTTTTGTGCAATATGATTTATAAAATATAGTGCATTATTGAAATATTATAATTAAACAAATTTGGGTTACGACTTTTTAATAAATATAACAGTTATTTTGGGTCTCTGCTTAAAACTACACTGAGGGAAAAAAGACGTTCTAAAATTGTCAACGGGTGGTATCAAACTGACAACGAAACGTTGACAATATTTTGACAACATCCGTTCTCAAAAATATACCATACGTTGTCAAATTGAGAACAGAATGTTCTTGAATTGTGAACGAAAAAATAAAAAATAGCATACGTTGTCAAATCAAGAACGAAATGTTCTCAAATTGTGAACGAAAAAATAAAAAATACCATACGTTATCAAATTGAGAACGAAATGTTCTCAAATTGAGAACACACTGTTGACAAATCGAGAACAATACGTTCTTGATTTGACAACAATGTTGTCGATTTATTGCTTTTCTTATAATTTTTTCATTAAATTATCAATTGTTTGTGAAAGCGGTACGAAAAAAAAATTAAAAATGGAAAATAGTGAAAATAATAATAATAGTCAAGAAAATATGTTATTAAGTGCACTTGGTATTGATGAAAGTTTTGTTTTTGGACAAAATTCAAACAACAGTGGAACTGCAGAGTACATTCATAATGAGGAAATTGTTGAGACTTTTGTTTTTGAACAAAACTCAAACGTTTTGGTACACAACAGTGGAACTACAGATGACATTGATAATGACGACGAAAAACTTGAACTTTTTCTTAAATCCATAAATATGTAATGTATTTTTGATTTGTTAAAAGGTAAGTTGTAAACAAAAACAGCAATTGAATAGTTTTTTTTTTTATTTACTTTTATTTCAGCTGCCAATGTCACTTTTAGAAGCTTGCCCTACATAAAGAAAGAAGACCTAAAAGAAGTAGTGCCACACTTTGGGCTCCGTGTTGAATTTAGGGAAAAGTTGTTTTTGTGGAGAAAAACAGAGGTAATATTATGTTACAATTTTTGTTTAAAAAGAATCTTAAAATTTTGTTTTTAGTTGGGGATCGATGATGACACCATTTCAGTACCATCCAAAGTGGAGTTATGGCTTAATCAAAATGGAAGCAATACAATATCTTCAACTAATTCTGTTGTTGGTAAATCTCTTAATAAGGTAAAGTAATTGAAAATAGTTATTTCTATCAAGTACAACCAACAAACATAATTTATTACAGGATTTAAATTCCTTGTTTAACGAATCAACTAGAGGAAAGGTTTTAGTTGAATATGTTAAACAAAATCAGCAATTAAGTTGTGAACAAAGAGAGGAAATTATAAATATTATTGTTGAAGACATCATCGCAAACAACACTGTGCTTCACACCAATGATTTTGCACGTTTAACTGAAGAAATTTGTTCAATTTTTCCATGCGAAAAAAATATGAAGGTAATAAAAACAAAACAAGTAAAAAACTAAAATGCAAAACTTTTAAGAAAATTTTAACCGATCTCATAAAACGTCTATCTTATCTTTTAGGATTACTATTACATTCCAAGAAAAGGGAAAAATAATGCAGGTGGAAAGTTGTATTCTAAATATAGAAACAAATGTTTAAAAAAAAGAAAACTTATGGCTTATGTTTATAGTTCCAGTCCCACAACAAGTAAAGTATCTATCAGTGAGAATGTAGAATTTGATGAATCAATTTCTATAGCATTGAAAACCTCACTTAACAGAGATAGTGCGGATTGGAAAGACGTTTGTGAAAAGTGGAAGAAGACGTACCAAATGCGTCAAAAGGATATACACAATTTATCGAGTCTTGAGTTTCTTCAAGCTTGGTCAAAATTGTCCGATTCTCGAGCTCCGGAGTTGGTAAGAAATAGTATTTGTAATTATATCTTTAACTTTTGCTCAATTTGTTACAACTTATAGATAAATATTGACTTCGACATCATGTACCCAAACAAAGGACACTTGCTGCTTTCAAAATGGGAAATTTTCAAAAAAACAATTCCTAAATTTTACGAAAAAAAACGTTCACAATGAATTTTGTAAACAATTACTTTCCGAAATTACTTTGTCGACAAGTATAGGTATATATAAAAATTAATATTTTTAGTTTTGTATTAATTATACATCTATTTTCCCTATTGTTCTTACAGATTCGCAGGATTTTATATACACAGTGCTGCTAAACGCTGTTTTACCTTCCCCAGCAAGATTTAAAAAGCAAAAAGGACAACGAAATAAGAAAGTAACAATAGTTGACTATCAGGAAAGCCTAGTTTTGCGATTGACGTGTATGAACGATTATCAGAGAAAAATCAATGATGTCACAAGCAAATATTATTCAGCTGGATTAACAATACAGCCATTTATCATCGTGGAGGGGTTAACCGATGTAAATATTAAAGGTTTTTATGTATTTTTCAACAACAATTTGCTTAAGCTAAATTCATTTATTGAGTGCCTGGACACTTGCTTTAAGATTTTTCAGACACTTTCGTTAAAATATCCGGAAGCTTGCGAACAGCCATGGCTGTTTATACAAAAATTTTTTTTGATATTAATAATAAATTTGATTTCAAATCCGCAAATATAACTTCTCTTATACATTTTTTAAATAATAATAATTGACAACTAAACAAAACGTTTTACGTATATTTTCGCTGTCAACAAATGTTTGACACTCCAACCATTTTAATAGATCATTTTAAAATCGATCATAATTTATCGACAAAAATGTTAAAAATTAAATGCGTACAAAATAGCTGTGATCAAACATTTAATACATTTAATTCGTTACGCCGGCATTTAGAAAAAATACATCCTATCAAGGTTGGTTACCGTTTCAGTTTTAATATAACGGTAATTGTCAACCACGCCTAAACCAAACTGCATATCAACGTTTTAAAACGCTGATACCATTAAAAGTAATTGTCTTTATATTTACCCATTTTTATTTCGATATTTTATTGGTTTAATTGCGTAATATATGCATATTAACGTTATAATATCGCTAAAATGCCAAAACAGCAATTTATAACGGTAATTTGGGAATAATAAGAAATTGAAGCGGCAAACCAAGAAAATAAAAACGCCAAAATATGAAGACAATTGCCCTAACTGATATCGAGGATATAAAATATTCAAATCAATTTTAGTATCGGCATGGTAGATAATTACCGTTATTTTAAAAATGAAACGGTAACCAACCCTGCATCCTATTAATAAAAGTTCAAATTCATTGCTTAAATCCATAAAAGATTTATGCTTAAAAACGCAAGAAGAAAATTATATGCCTCAAAACGAATCTATTTCACATGAATTTTTAATCACAAAGAAAACGGAAGATGTAACCATAGAAAATTTGAAAATTAGAGCCTTAAGTTTTTCTTTAAGTTTATATCAACAAAATAATTTGCCTAGAAGTCTAGCTGCTGAGCTTCAAAACATGGTTTCAGACCTACTATCGTCTATATCAACTGCAATAGAGGGACTTTTAAATAAAAACGAAATCAAGGAAGATTTTAAGCTGTTACTTAATTTTTGTCAAAATCCATTTGAAGAAATTAAAACAGAATATAGGCTGTTTAAAATTTTAAAAGAACTTAAATTGTACCAGGACCCAAAAGTATTTTTAATTCGTAATGAGATATCTGAGGTAGTTGTTAATGGCAATCCTACATTAGGTCCAAAATCCGCCAACATATATATAATGCCTTTGCAATTTATTTTTCAAAAAATTTTTCAAACTCCAAAACTTTTAGATTACACATTGGAAAACACAAAAACATTTTTAGAGGGAAACATTTTTAATAATTTTGCAAGTGGAGAATTGTTTAAAAGTAAAGTACAACAATTACAGTGTAATCTAGTTATTCCTTATAATATTTACTTTGATGATTTTCAAATAAACAATCCACTAGGCAGTCACACATTTTCTATATGTGGATGTTACTTAAATTTTCCATCAATGCCGCAATATCTTTTGTCTAAACTAGAATATATTTTTCCGGTTGCTTTCATTTCGTCTAAAGATTTAAAAATAAATAGAAATGAGAGATCACTCTACCATTTAACAGAAGAGTTAAAAAAATTGGAAGATGGAATAGAAATAGTGACTGGGAGTGAAGTACGCAAATTACATTTCATTTTAGGCCTAGTTATTGGTGACAATTTAGCAGTAAATAGTTTATTAGGTTTTGTACAATCCTTTAATTCTAAAAGATATTGTCGTGTTTGTAAGAGAACAAAGACACAGATGCAATGTGATACTTCAGAATGTCAAGATTATTTAAGAACTAATTTAAATAACCAACAAGATTTATTACAAGACGACTTTCAAGAAACAGGAATTAAAAATATATGCGTTTTCGAAAACATTAATAGTTTCTACGTCTCAGACAATTTTTGCTTTGATGTTATGCACGATATATACGAAGGCGTTTGTGTATACGATGTGTGCAATGTGCTCCATGGATTAATAAAAGGTAAAATTTTAACTTTAAGCGACATTAATAGCAGAAAATCATTATTTAAGTATGGGGAAATTGAGATGGGTAATAGTTCTATACCTTTGGATTATGATAGATTAAAAAAATTTAATTTAAAAATGACTGCAAACGAAATTAGTTGCTTTGTTCACTTTTTACCCTTAATGATAGGAGATCTAATTCCCTCAGATAACAAACATTGGGCAGTTTTCACATCTTTGTTGCAAATAATTGATTTAATTTTAAAATCCAGCTATGAAAATGATGATATCGTAAAATTAAAAGAATTAATTAGGAAACACCATTCACTTTACACGAATTTGTATAGTTCTTTAAAGCCGAAGCATCATTTTCTTGTCCATTATCCGACTGCAATTAGAAGATGTGGACCACTAAAATTTCTTTGGTGCATGAGATTTGAAGCAAAACATAAAGAAGCTAAAATGTATTTCAATAACACCACATCAAGATTAAACCCTTGTTCTTCTTTGACTTTAAAGGCTGGACTTAAATTTTCAAGCTTTTTTTTTAAAACATAAAAATTTTTTGGAATCTATTTTTACTCTTAATTCGTCTCGAATTGTTAATTTAACTGAAGAGGATTATTTCCACAATATTAGTACATTAAATAACATAAATTTTAAGAGTTGTGAAATAAGTAGTGAAATTATTTTTAAAGGGACTCATTATAAAGAAAACTATTATTTGGCTTCGAATTTAAAATGTATTGAATTGTTTAAGATTAAAAGTTTTTTGATTGAAAATCGTTCAATTTATGTATTATGTTACTCTATTAATATAAGGAACTTTGACTTTCATTTTCAGTCGTATGAAATTGGTTCCCCAAACAGAAACATTTATATAAAACCAATTATAGACTTTATATCCCCTCCATTTCATTTATATGCAGTGAATAATGCTAAAACTTACTTTAGAGTTAAATATGTATAATTTTGTTTGTAAATAATATTAAATAAAATATAAATAAATTTAAATGTGTATATCTATTTTTATATTGGTGGGGTTCGCAATGGGTTATTTGTTGCCAGAATGAGAACACTACGTTGTCAAAAAAAGAATGATTCGTTGTCAAAGTGAGAACCATATGTTGTCAAAACAAGAACGGTTTGTTGTCAAAATGAGAACCATGTGTGGTCAAAATGAGAACTATGTGTTCTCAAAATAAGAACAATTGTTGACAAAACGAGAACCAGGCGTTCTTCGTATTTTAACACCATCCGTTGTCAAAGTAAGCACAAACGTACTTAGCTCACTATTGACAACGGATGGTATCATTTTCGGTAGTTTTATACCGCTTTCTTCCCTCTGTGTAATGACTAACTTCAAACTTTTTATGAAATTAGTTTTTTAATGGAAACTCTTCATAAAGTGTATACAAGTCATACATGGGAATTTTTCATTACCATTGAAATTTCATTACCATTAGTTCATACTAATGACAATGAAAAAAATTTCATTACCATTTAATGGTAATGAAATATTTTTCATTAGAAAAATCATTACTAATGGTAATGAAATCACACTAATGTAAAAAAAAACTAATCACAATTGATTAACAAACCATTTGTTTATAAAAATCTTAATATATAACATAAGCTACAATCAGGGATGGAAAAGCCCTCAAGCGAGCCAAAAATATAAACATTTTTCTAAAAAGCTAAAAAGCGGAACGCACATGCACATGTGCGCGCACATGGATGCAAAAAATCGCTGAAATTAAAAAAGTTTCAAATACCAGAAAAAATCGCAAAAAAAATGCAAAAATCAGAAAAAATCGCCAAAATTTGAAAAAATGCCAAAATTGAAAAATTTTGAAAAAATCGTCATAACTTGAAAAAATCGTCAATATTTGAAAAAATTGCCCAAATAGTCCAAATTAAAAAAAAATCTTCAAAAATTAGACAAAATCGCAAAAATTGCAAAATATCGTAAATATTTTGAAAAACTCGTCTTGAAAAATTTTCAATATTTGAAAAAATTACCAAAATCGTCAACATTTCAAAAAGCCGTCAAAAATTGGAAAAAATCTGAAAAATGCCAAAAATTGAAAAATTTTGTACAATTTTGAAAAAAATCGTCATAACTTGAAAAAATCGTCAATATTTGAAAAAATTGACCAAATAGTCAAAATTTAAAAAAAAAAATCGTCAAAAATTAGACTAAATTGCCAAACTTGCGAAATATCGTAAAAATTTTGAAAAAATTGTCAACATTTGAAAAAAATTACCAAAATCGTCAAAATTTCAAAAAGTCGTCAAAAATTGGAAAAAATTGCCAGAATTGAGAAACTTGTAAAAATTTGTGAAAATCGACAAAAATTAGAAAAAATCGCCAAAATTTAAAAATAGTCCAAGTTTAAAAAACGATATTTCCAAAATTTATTTCTCGCATTTATTTTTCCATGTTCCGTTTTCATCTAACTAATATAGTTTTCGAGATACGGGGAATATTCCAAATAAAAGCCGTTTTCTCTCTACGAGGCTTAGTTTTCGAGAAAAACGCGATTTTAAAATCTAGCAATGCAAGTCAAAATCTAGTTTCACTATTGGGGTATTGGTAGTGACTTTTGACCTTTCGTGCAGTCATTTTTCCTCTAGCTCTTCTAGTTTTCGAGATATGGACGATTAAAATTTTATTTAAGCGATTTTCGCACTTATTTTTTCACAAATGACTCACTATGACTTCCCTGTACCAAAACCGTTGTCCGTTTTCATTTAACTCATTTAGTTTTCGAGATATGGGGGACATTCCAAATAAAAGCCCTTTTCTCTCTACGAGGCTTAGTTTTCAAGAACATCGCGATTTTAAAATCTAGCAACGCAAGTCAAGATTTAGTTTCGGTATCGGGGTATTGGTGGTGGGTTTTGACCTTTGGTGCAGTCATTTTTCCTCTAGCTCTTCTAGTTTTCGAGATATGGACGATTAAAATTTTATTTAAGCGATTTTCGCATTTATTTTTCCGCAGATGACTCACTATGACTTCCTTGTTCCAAAACCGTTATCCGTTTTCATTTAACTCATTTGGTTTTCGAGATATGGGGTACATTCCAAATAAAAGCCCTTTTCTCTCTACGAGGCTTAGTTTTCGAGAAAAACGCGATTTTAAAATCTAGCAATGCAAGTCAAAATCTAGTTTCGCTATCGGGGTATTGGTAATGAGTTTTGACCTTTGGTGCAGTCATTTTTCCTCTAGCTCTTCTAGTTTTCGAGATATTGACGATTAAAATTTTATTTAAGCGATTTTCGCATTTATTTTTCCGCAGATGACTCACTATGACTTCCCTGTTTCAAAACCGTTGTCCGTTTTCATTTAACTCCTTTAGTTCTCGAGATATGGGGGATATTCCAAATAAAAGCCCTTTTCTCTCTACGAGGCTTAGTTTGCAAGAAAAACGCGATTTTAAAATCTTGCAATGCAAGTCAAAATCTAATTTCGCTATCGGGGTATTGGTAGTGAGTTTTGACCTTTGGTGCAGTAATTTTTTTTCTAGCTCTTATAGTTTTCGAGATATGGAAAATTAAAATTTTATTTAAGCGATTTTCAATTTTAGCGAGAAATGAATTTTGGCGATTTTTTCAATTTTGTAAACCGAAATTTTGGGGATTTTTTCTAATTTTTGACGATTTTTCAAACTTTGAAGATTTTTAAAATTTTGACGATTTTTTTCCAATTTTTATGATTTTTTTCAATTTTGGAAATTTTTTCAAGTTTTGACAATTTTTTCAATTTTAACGATTTTTAAAATTTTTGACGATTTTTTTAAATTTTTGACGATTTTTCAAATTTTGACGATTTTTTTCAATTTTGGCGATTTTTTCGAATTTTTGACGATTTTTCAAATTTTGACGATTTTTCCAATATTTTCCAATTTTTGTGATTTTTTTTCAATTTTGGAAATTTTTTCAAATTTTGACAATTTCCAACCCCTGCGTTCCTCGGAAAGCTTATCTGTCAATGGTAATTATTTTTTTTAATTGATACATTATCAATGGTAATGAAATTAAAAACCATTGTCATTATTCAATGAAATCAAATTCCAAAATCATTAACATTAATTTGAAACAATGGTAACGAAAATAATTTCATTACCATTTATATCAATCAATGTTAATGAAATCGTCAATTAATTAGTCCACCTAATTCATTAGTCCCATGTATGATACAAGTTTTAATAAATAAAATTATATTTTTTATGACATTTTATGAAAACATTATTAACTCAATGAAAAGATTGAATGAACGAGTTCTAGTGAAGATTTACCGATTTTATTTTTACAAGTTTGTATAAAACGTAAACATTTTTTTTAAAATAATTTTTGAAATAAGAGTTTAAACTCTTTTCTTAATTTATATTAAGTTTAGATTAAACTACGCATAGTTCGTATTTAGTTACTTGATTACTTACCTAAAATAAGTTTTCGAAATGTTGATTCCTCATTTTGCATCCTCTCAAGGGTACCTACAATATTCAAATGTTAAAGTTAGAAGGAATAATAACGCTTGAAAATTATTTAAAACATACTTACTTTTGACTTGATTCATATCATTTTGTAATAAAACAACTTTGTCTAAAAGATCTGATTTATCAACCTTATGTTTTTTAGGCGGTGGTGACATTTTTGGGCAATTTAAAAATCCTTAATTAAAACAGTTATTTTTCAATAAAAAATTTTTATTTTTTGGGGAAAATTTTTTAACAAAATTTTTTAATGCATACACGGGGAGAATTTTGGTGGATGCAAAATAATGCAATTTTTCAGTAAACTTATGAAACTTTTCCTCATAAAGTGAATCAAAAATTTACTAAAATTTTGTATGAAGCCATATTTTTAATGAATCTTCTTCAGTGAGTATATGAAGGTTTTAATAACTAAAATGATAGTTGCCATAACATTTTATTAAGATTTGCATTATTTTAATGGAGGAGTTCCAGTGAAATTTCCTTAATTTAAGGCGAAAATTCATTAATATCACAAAGTTGAATCTCTCACTGTAAAACCTTTTGAATAGATTCAAAAACAAAATTTGTTTTACCATCTACACACCTTCTCTCAGAAGGACTTTGGAGTAAACGTGAGCGCGTGAACAGAATTTAGCTTGACTCACGAAACACACACTTAAGTGAAACCTTAATTTACTCACGTGAATGTAAAAAGAAAGAATATGTTCGTGAAATCTTATTCATTCTTGTGCGTGAGTCAAATTTAAAGCAATTTAAAATTTAACTTTCACAATTTTCATTAATTTTTGAGTGATTGTGAGTGAAAATTTTTTCGTGATTGTGAACAATGGAGCAAAAATTAATTCACGTGCCCATCCCCACTTTTACACATACAAACTAACTCCAACTACCTACGCACATAGTTTTTTTTATCAGAATTTAGTTTAGTTTCTTTCTGTTCACAATGTTTAACCCATTGGCCGAAAAAGTTTTGTGGGTAAAATTTGACCGGCTTTTAAACTATCAACAGACAATTTTTTGGTTGTAAACGCAAAATTACTTTTATTTCTGAATAATGTATCTATTACTTTTCTTTTTTTTAAATAATAAAGCAATTTTACTTACCTTTAGTTTCTATTATATATTTTCAGTTTTTTTTTTCAATTATTAAAACACGTATTTAACTTCTGCAAAACTCTATCTTTTAATTTTCCACAAGATTTCGTAATGTCGCGTCTATTTGATATAACGTTGTAAGAAACTTGAATATCAAGTATTCATTACTGGTTATTTTTAAATTAAATATAAGTTTTTCAATTCACTTTTATAAAATATTTTATTTAAGTTTTTGGATAATGAGGAAAAAGTTAGAAACGGCTTAAATAATGAAACTAAGCTCATAAAATTTTATTAAAATGAAAGGATCGTACAATGTTGATGGAATTTTTTAGGAAACCCCCGATATAAATTTTCAAATGCGTAATGTATGGCTATCTTTAAAACACGGAAAATACTTCCAAAGCAACAACAAATTTTGTTATTATTCTGTATGTATTTTTCCTGTTTTAACATTCTTTTTATGACGTCAAATTAAATAATTCCTATTGAGTGGTACCGAGTGCTCATTCAAAAAAAATATTGAGTAGTCATAAATGATTATTCTACTATATGCATAAACGATTTTTTAGTGCTGCCAACATAATTTTCCAACGACACACATATTTCTACATTTTATCATTCTTCAGCTTACAATTAATAAGACTATTTTTGAAGAAATATATTATATACATTGTAATAAATATTCTCCTTCTGTTTCGGAAACCTGTTTCTCGCTATCTTGTATCATACCGGAGATATCCAGCATAGATTTTACAGTACATATTCGCAATTTTAGCATTGTTTTGCTGCATATGCCACTATTTCGCACATACATACAGCTAAAAAACGATACTTCAATATTGGTTTGATGCATTTGGCACAAAGAGGAAATTTTGCATACATAGATTATAAAATATATGTACTTCATTATTGTTTTACTGTATTACCATAACGAACGTAGATCAAAATAAAAAACAGAACAAAGACAAAAATTGACATAAAGCACAAAACAACTATTTTTTGCCAAAGCTTATTGGCTTATTACTTATTGTACATAAACGCACGAAAATTTATATTTCTGTTCAAAATAAATGCTGCAATCAATGATGAAAATAAAGATATATATTTATCATGTAGGTTTTAAAAATATTAATTTATACCTTATCGTTTTTCCCGGTGACGACTTTTTGGTATATACCCAGTAGCAAATTGTCGAACTAGTTATAAAACATACTAGTTTCTTGTCTAGTAATTACATAACTAGTTCTCAAAATAATCATTTTGAACCAGTTGTGTACTAGTTAAATACGATCTATGTAGAGACTGTTTAAAAAAATTAACTGAATCAAAATATGAGATTTGAAATTATTTTTTTTGCGTTTATATTTAATTAAAAAATCCGAGTTTGTAAATAAATACTTAAATTATTAAAACATTATTGTGAATTGAATTGAGGTGCAAATTAACTGGTACAGTACTGGTGCCAAAGAGTCAATCCAGAACTACTTTAGTAAATTTCTTATAAGAACCAGTACAGCTTCTTGTTTTTCTTCCAAAAACAATAATCTTTATGAATTTGTATACCTAATAGTTTCATTGAAACTGTGCAGAGATTTCAAAAGATTGAATTCAAATACGAGTTTTGAAATAATACCTTTATTTGTAATACGTGATACATTCTGAGTTTGCAAATAAACACTAAAATGTTTTATTGTCATTAGAAATCATAAACACAAAATATTTGAAATTTCATTTGGTAAATGGATATAATTATCTCAGTAAGAGGAAACTATCGGTCTAATCTGCGTTTTATCAAAGGAAAAACCTCTGTTTTTTATCTATATAATTCAGATACAACCAACTGGTACAGTACTATTTCCAAAGAGTCACTTCGGAACTAGTTCCGCGATTGTCACATTAGCACCAGTTTCGCTCCCTATTTTTCGTCGTTAAATTGTAATTTTCAAACTAGTTATACAACTAGTACCAAAGTGGGATTTTGGCGATAATTGCCCCCTTCCCTTTGACATCTCCATGTTAAATTCTACAGTTGTTTGTATGGAGAGGCGGTAGAACTCGTACTAGTTGCCTGGTTTAAATAAACTAGTACATAACTGGTTCTGAACTAGTATTTTTTGCAACTGGGTGGGTTAAGAAATAATTGTAAAAGTTAATTGAAAATAGTGCTGATGTATGATTTTATAGAACTTAGATAATCTTTATCTTTTTTCTGCCTTGATGCAGGCAAAACAATATAAAAAAACAAAACAATCTAAAAAAGAGACAAGTCGAAGTTTGACACTAAAAAACTTTCTTATCTAAAAAGCTAACGATTCATATAAAATTTCGAAGTAAAGCTTGATGCTATTACTATATATTTTTGTAAAGATTATCTAGCGATATGTAGATTGAGTTCGGAAATAATAGACTTTTTACAAAAAAAGGCAATGAAAAATAATTAAAAATCTTTAACTCGTCGACAATGGGTTAACATATGGGTCATATTGGACGGCAATGAAAATATATTCCAAAGTCATTTCCTTTGGTGTACATTTTGTCCTGGTCGGATAATTAGATCAAAACTTATGCAAATTTTAATTTTAAAATCCCCACCCACAAAAAGGGGGTCGTGTTCGGCAAAACAAAATATATTTTTGAAATCAGCTCGAAATGTACTATATTGAAATAGAAAAACCAAGCTATGCCTGTAAATTAAAGTACCATCCATTATTGGCATTATTTACAACAAACAGCTGTTTTATATACTATGATTGTTCATTAGCTTATTACCAGAGGGCGAAGCCGATCTAAAATTGTCGGCGGCGGCGGCAAAAAAATAATTTTAAAGTACAATATAGAAATTTTATTACTTTAATTTAACTATTAAAGCACCTTAAGTTGTTTGAGTTTCACGTGAAAAAACTGTTATACCCCATATAAAAAAAATTATTTTTCACGACAATGATTTTCACGTAAAATTGTGTACACTTTTTTTTCAAGCAAATTTACAGTTGCCTACACACTAGGGACACATGGCCATTTTTTTACGAATGTTGAAATGTGTATAGCATTGTGTCATGTTGGCCTTCGTGTTTACAACATTTTTTGATATTTTTTGTTTCCAAACTCAAGTTTTCATCGTGTGTATCGATGTTACTGTTTTTGTTGTATTTATTTCATTGATAGCAGTCACGTTATCAGGAGCTTTTGTAATTACGCATTTGAGAAAATGAAAATGACGGCAATTATAAATAACACTGTGAGGCAAATGGTAGGGGTCAGTGATCGGGAAGGGTTCAAACTACCGGGGAAAGTTATATCGGTAAAAAAGAAGTTATACGTGTCCCGGCGTTTCGCTGGGTCACCCCTAGGAATCGAGATATATCGATTTGACCTTTGGTGGTCTTTTTTTTGACATAACTCGAGAACCACTAGTCCGATTTTGCTCAAACAATTTTAAAAAAATTAAAAATTACAATTCCTTTAATCTGTTCATATAACGTTTTTCTATATACTCAACAGTTTTGCCGGTAAAAATAAATGTATGAAGAAAAAAATATTTTTTGCCTAAAATATTAAAAAAAAGTAATAAACAAAAGGTTATTGATTTTTATGGTAGCGGTAACAAACATTTATTTTTACCGGGAAAACTGTTGAGTATATAGAAAAACGTTATATGAACAGATTAAAGGAATTGTGATTTTTAATTTTTTTAAAATTGTTTGAGCAAAATCGGACTAGTGGTTCTCGAGTTATGTCCAAAAAAAGATATATCTCGATTCCTAGTGGTGACCCAGCGAAACGCCGGGACAGGTATAACTTGTTTTTGACCGATATAACATTTCCCGTTGGTTTCATCCCATCCCGATTTTGACTGTCGCATAGTGTTATTAGAACTATTAATTATAATTAATGCTGAATGTAATAAAGCTTGTTTAGTGAGCACTCTGAATTAATCAAATAAAATAAAGGGATGGAAATCAATTCTCAACAGAATTCCTCTCTACATTTACGTTTTTATGAATTCAATGCATATGAAAGAGATACAAATTAATGTACGGGGTCTTATATTATTCTTTAACTCATTGCGGTGTAGTTCTCCCCGATTTGGATAAAATTTTAATATGTGAAAGAGGGGACAGAATAAAAAAAAAATAATGACAAAATCTGATCTCAATTATTACATTTTTTTATTTTTATGAATTTCAGGAGAGTTATTGAATTTATTTTTGTTCCTTTTTTTAAATAAAATTATTTAAAACACAAGTGTATGTACAGTGTCGGACAAAACATATTGGACTGAACAGAAATTTTTGTTAAGCCTTACAAACATGTCAAATTAAATACGATAAACATGATATATGCATTTTAATTCAAAATATATGGTTTATTATTAAAAACTAAACGATATTTTTACATTTTATTTAAAACTTAAAAATATTTATTAACAAAAAACAAAATTTGTCAAAAATTCACGCGACAAAACATATTGAACTAAACGTTGGGATCAATATTTTGTGGAATACCCCTTGTTTTTAAGGACGGCAGCACATCTTTTTGGCATGGAAGCAATAAGGTTATCTATTGTCGTTTTTTCTATACCAAACCAAGCAGCTTTTAAAGCATCAAATAATTTTTTTTTATCTCCTCCTACGCCTTCTTTATTGATCCTTTTATTCACTATTTCCCAAAGGTTCTCAATTGGTTTGAGGTCTGGAGATTGCGCTGGCCACTTCATAACACGAATTCCTTCCTCCTCAAACCAATCTTTGACATACCTTCCCAGCAAAATATTGGTAATGACACCTCATTACTGTCTGCATTACCAAAAATGATATATCATTACCTTTTGCATTATTTTATAATATAAAATAATGACTTCCTAATAACGACCTATTGTATTCATTGTTTCTAAATATAAAATAATGACTTACTCGTAATAGTTTAAATAAGTTCTTTTTACACAGTTAAATTTTATACATTTTTATTTATTATATGTAAATATGTTTTATGTTTAAATTTTTATGACGAGTCCTAAAATTACACACTAGAGAAAACTTAAATTTTTCTGAATGTATTTCCTTAAGCTAATAGTATTTGCTTAACTCCTTATTTTTAAGAATCAAGTAAGCAATTGGATAACCACTTATAATTCAAATTTTTGTAAGCATGTGTGTAACCACTTATTATTCAAAATCTCATAACTACTTATTTCTCATTTTTTCGTAAGCGAGCGGGTAAGCGTGACTACTTATAAAAACGACCACGACAAACAAAAATAATGAGTTTAGACGCCAAAAAATAAGTTGTGCGGAGCTATGAATTTCTATTATATAACCACTTATTTGGTAATGAAAGATTTTGCTGGGTTGAGGTATGTTTTGGATCATTGTCCTGTTGAAATTGCCAAAAAAGTGGCATATTCCACTTTGCATGAGGAAGCATCACATTTTCTAGGATTCCTTGGTACATGAACCTGTCCATAATTCCGTTTATTTTGTGTAAGGGGCCTAAACCATTTCCGAAAAAGCAACCCCAGACCATCACATTACCACCTCCTTGTTTACAGTACCTTGACAATACTTAGGATCCAATCGTTTATTTTTCGGTCTGCGTATTCTCTTCATGCCATCAGAGTTTTTTAAGTTGAATTTTGATTCATCTGAAAATAAAACCGTATTCCATTTTTGAATGGACCAGTCGATGTGCTCCTTAGCAAATTGTATTCGAGCTTTTCGGTTCTTCTCCGAAATAAATGGCTTCCTTGCAGCCCGATAACTATTAAGTCCTGCATCACATGCTCTTCTCTGTACGGTTCGACTACTTATTTGTAAGTCCAGAGTTTCAACAACTGCAGGAGCTGACTTATCGGGATATTTTTTAAACTCTCTTACTATTCTTTAATCGTCTTTCGATGTCGTGCCCCTTGGTCGGCCACCGCGGTTAACATTATTAACTTTTCCTGACGTTGTAAACTTCTTTATAATAAAGCTGACAGTGGATTTTGGTAAGGAATACTTTTCGCAAATGTTTTTTTGTGATAGGCCGTCTTTAAAATATTTAATTATTAATTTTTTAAACTGAACGTTGTATTTGTTTCCAACCATTTTAGATTTGACACTAAAAATTAGGAAAATGTAGTAAGATTTCACTCTCTATTCCTTAAGCACCCACCTTTGTCTTAAGAAAGTAATAAACGACTAAAGAATGAATAATGTAACACCACATGCTTCAATATTAATTTCTTGTACTATTATTCTCTCTTTAGAATAATAACGGAACATTTACAGCTTTACTATGATTACACAGTCGAAAGTCCAATATGTTTTGTCGCATGTTTTTTATACAATTTGAGCTCTTTTATATTATAAAAGTTAGAAAGGCAATAAAAATTTAATTTTTTCAAATATTTTTGTTTGTTTACAATATATAGCATAAATTAAAATCCTTTTCATGGACCCTGTTTTGACATTTCAAAACAAAATGCACAAAACCATGAAATGTTATTTCAGTCCAATGTGTTTTGTCCGACACAGAAAATTTTTTCGATTAATCGATTAGTTTTAAAATTTTGTTCGAATAACCGGTTAAGAAAAAAACCCATATAATTATTTGCACGATTAAAATAAAAAGCCGATTAATTGAATACCCTAGTAAATATACATGGGAATTTTACACTACCTTTGCAATTTCATTACCATTAGTTGATACTAATGTCAATGAAAAAAATGTCATTAACATTTAATGGTAATGAAATATTTTGCATTTGAAAAAACATTACTAATGGTAATGAAATCATACACTAATAGAAAAAAGTCCGTAGAAAATTTAGTAAAAACTACTAAAAATTAGTTAAAAATGATGCTGCAGAAAAAAACTGCTAAATTAGCAGATTATTTTTGCTATATATTAGTAATATAGGAACAGCAAAACTAAAACTGTTAAATATACAGAATTTTAGTTATATATGAGCTAAATTTTTGTAAATGGAGATTAGCAAATTAACCTGCTAAAATCAGCAAAAAATTTTGCTAAATAATTAGTAGCCTAAAAAATCACCAAAAAATTTAAAATTTTCGAAGTTTTTTTTTCGATTTTTTTTTTAAATGCAAATAAAAATCGAGCCTTTTGAAAACAGCAGTTTACAATTTTTTAGCAAATATTTCTGCTGATTTTAGCAGAATAGACTGCTATTTGCATTCAACTAAATTTAGCTTAAAAATAGCAAAAATTTTGTAGATTTAACAGTTTATTTTTGCTATTTTTAGTCTACAAATATTTAGCAAAATTTTCTGCAGATTTTACAGTACAATTTGCTATTTTCAATTAACTAAAAGTTAGCCTAAATATAACTAAAATTCTGTAAATTTAGCAGTTTTAATTTTGCTGTTCTCATTTTACTAGTATTTAGTAAAAAAATCTGCTAATTTTAGCAGTTTTTTCTGCAGCATCATTTTTAACTAATTTTTAGTAACTTTTTCTGCTATTTTTACGGATTTATTTCTATGAGTGTACTAATGCATAAAGAGATTAATTCCAATTGATTAAAAACCATCTGTTTAGAAAAAAAATTAAATCGAAAAATGGCTTTGGCCAGGGAAGGTATGATATTTTTTAAGGAGGATCCGTTCCATTTCGTTTTACTTTAACTGTATATAAATAACAATGGAATGGGAATTAATACTAAACTTCAAATGAGTTTGAGCCTGATCGAGCAATTTCCATCCCTATTTCAGTATTTTTCTCCATTTTTACGTTTTTCTGTCAATGGTAATTATTATTTTTAATTGATGCATTTTCAATGGTAATAAAATTTAAAACCATTGTCATAAATCAATGAAATTAAATTTTTAGGTCATTATCATTAGTTCAAAAAAAAAATGGTAATGAAAATTTTTCCTTACAATTGATTGATCGCAATGGTAATTAAATAATCAATTAGTCCACCTAATTCATTAGTCCCATGTATGTTATAGATATAAAATTCTAAAAAAAACAAACCTTATATTGAAGAATGGTTATATAGCTTTTTCCATACAAAAAAACTGTTTAAAAAATCCTAAAAACCTTCAATTCCTTGCCGGGTCGTAATTGGTTACCAAAAAAAATAAAAATACCTTCTAAAAGATATTTTGATTACCTTTGTAATGGTTTATATATTGTTCAAATACGACAACAAATAACAAAGATATAGCCAAGTTTATTTACAAAAAAAGTCTCTTAAACATCCTTTTTGTAAGGCCTAAAACGACACCAAAAGTTAAACTTATGGTGACCAACTAAATAATTTTAGCTTTATTCCTGAGATTTATTTTTATTAAACACTTTACTTTTTTATTTCAGCTACCCAGTGTAGAAAATCATTACCAGATATTTGGTTATGTAACTACATACTTGGTAATGGTAACTAGTTACTTTTGTTATTACATTTCTTATTACCTTTATATGGCGATGTCGCGAAAAATAATGAGTTGTCGTTACACACCAGCATACGAAAAATCAAAAAATATATCGTTACCTATGTGCTTACCAGTACTGACAAAAATAATGAGTCTAAAAATAGATTTTCTAAAAAATAAATTATATAAAAAAAAAATTTTTTATTGTATTTTTTTTTTTTTTAATAAAATTTGCTGGTGCGGGAATCGAACCTGGGTCTACAGATTGCCAGTCAACTGCTCTACCGTCTGAGCTATATCGACATGTAATATTTAAAAGATAAAAACATAATTGACCTGCACACAAGTAAGCTTACTCGCCAACATACAAAAAATCAAAAAATATGTGGTTACATATATCCTTAACAGTGTTTAAAAAATATTGAGTCTAAAAATAGATTTCAAAAAATTTTGAAAAAAATCTAGAAAATGATTTTCTATTTGAAATAATGATAAAAATAAGTCATTATCAGTAACTCATTATTATATGTTTTAAAATAATGCAGAAGTGGGTGTCATTATTGGTGGTCCAAAAAATAATGATATCCCGGTGAAAAATGCTCATATACGCTCAAACATGTTCATATATGGTTTATGTATGGACACATATGAAAAAATATGGATTTTTTATGAACATATATGGATTTTATATGAACATATATGGAAGTATATGTGATTCCGTATATGGAAAAAATTTCATATACAGGAAGAATCTGTTATTGAATGGAAATGGCACTCATAAATAAGTACATAATAAACAAATAATAAAATTCTTAATTGTAAGAAAGACAATAAGGAGGGTAGAACCCATTTGGATACCTTAATTTTTTGACAAAAACCTCGAAAAATGGTATTGTATATAAATAAAAAAATGTATGAAAAAAGTAAGTTATGCCACTTTTTTCAAATATTTTGTAAAATTTTAAAGAAATTAAATTGTTGCTCTTACAGGCTATCGGTATTTTAAGTTATTTCATAAGTGGTTTTTTAATGTTAGCGATAATTTTTTTTTTTTTTTTATAAAACTGCAGAGTGGAGTACTCCATCATTGTGAATATGGCTTTATTAAAATTATCATGAACATTTTATTTTATAAAAAATCAAATAAAAATGACATGCAAAACTCATATTCTCTCGTCTGAAGGCAGACTTTTATAATGTTTTTATGCAGAACTAAATAATTCTTGAATCTCTTCTAAATTTGAAAAACTATTTTGTAAAAGGTGCCTTTAATATTTTTTCATAAAAACAATATTTTTGGAGTTTTTTTTCATAACGGGGTTTCCCGCGGGCGGTCATCGCTAGATCCAAAATATTTATGATCATGTTTAGTTTAAAGGGGGCACAGTCGTTCTTTAATCTTTAAACATGAAGAAATGTTTTGAAAATATCTCTGTAGAAAACAATTTGAATTTGGGAATTATTGTGAAGAACAAATATGACAGATAAGAAAAATTTGCTTTTAAATTTTTTTTGTTATATTTTTTAATATATCTGAAAGTTGGAAAAAAATTAAAAATTTTTCAAACTTTCAAATGGTTTATAATTTGTTAATTTATTAATTTAATTGTTATTTCCTGAAGACGCTACACAATGGAGTAGCGAAATATCGAATATAAAAAAAAACAAACCTTAAGCTCAAGGAAATTGTGGAGTTAAAAATTAAAAAGAAGGTTAAATAAACGACAAAAATTTACATTTACAACGATTTAAAATAAGAAAAAAATAAAAAAAAATACGTACCACCAAAAATTTTAGGACATATGCAAAACCACTTTAAATAATACCAAATGGTTTTAAATCAAAATGTTCATAAATTAATCATTTTATAAACGTGTTATAAGATTCACAAATTATTATGCATAAGGGCATTAACAAATATGAGCTTCCAGTATATCGCTTATACTACTTTGTTATTTGTTAAATATTTGTTAAATATATCTTATCCAAAAAACTGAACTATAATAATAATAATGTCAAATTTAATAATAATAATGTAAAATTTAATAATAGCAATTCAAATTCAGTAAATAATGTTAAATGTAGTCAAATTGTTAGTATTTCTAAATCCTTAGATATTGTTAATGTCGAATCTGTAAGCAAAAATCAAACCCATATTATCAATATAGTATCTTTTAATATAAATGGTTTAGAAAATAAAAAAATATTCCCTGGATTCTTTGACTATCTCGGAAATAGTGATGTATTTATATTAATAGAAACCCATATAACTGCTGAAAATACCACGAAAATGAACAAATACTTCAGCAAGCATGAACTTTATTGGAAGCCTGCAATAAGATGTAGTATGTATGGAAGAGCGAGTGGAGGCTGTGCGTATGGCGTGAAGAAGGATTTAAAAACTAAAGGTTTCAAACATTTATTTATATGTGAAAATGGTATTGACAAGATAAAGATACATTCGGGCCATATAGCATGTACTCTTATACCCCTGTATATTCGAGGTGTAAACTGGCACAATGAGTTCACTATAGTTAAAAATTATTTTAAAAATAATAATGATAATATGCCTATTATTTTAGGAGATATGAATGTAAGAATTGGATGTTTACAACAAGATATAGACGTAATGTATGAAGATATTTTTGAAATGGGGAAACATAAAAGGCATTCTAAAGACAAAATATCAAACAGCACTGGTAAAGAGTTTATTGAATTTTGTAATGACTATGGTCTAGTAATACTCAATGGAAGAACAGTTGGAGACGAGGATGGAAATTATACTTGTATAAAAACGAAAGGAAGCTCTGTAAATGACATCTGTGCTGTTTATCAGGAGGGGTTAGAGCTGGTTCAGAGTTTTAAAGTTGAAAATCAAATTTGGTCTGATCATATGCCAATTAAGCTATGTCTAAAGATTACTTCTACTAAAAATGCTAAAAAATTAGATCTGCTCCCAAAATTTATTTGGAAAGAATCATATAAATCAACTTATCAACAGAATTTAAACGATAATATAAAACCAATTGTAGATGAAGGAAAACATTTGAGTTTGCAAGAGTTAGTAGCGTCAATTAAAATGTCAGTTGAAACCCAACAAAATACATGTAATAAATTCAAACAAATCTGGTTTAATTACAAATGTTTAAACGCTAGAGAAAAGGTTTTTAGACTACTGAACATATACAGAAACTCAAATGAGATGAATGATAAACAAAAGTATTTAAAAGCTCAACAAAATTATAAAACTATATGTGTAAATAGAAAACTGGAGTATCTTCAAGAACTTGAGAATAAGATAAATGGAGTTCGTGACTCAAAAAATTGGTGGAAAGTAGCACATGAGATTAGAGGAAATACCTTGAAAGTAGGAGCAGAAATTGCTGCAGAAGATTTTAAAAATTATTTTGATCAACTTTTAAACCCCCAAGGTATAATAAATAATATACAATATGCACCAATGTGGTATGAGGATAATGAATTGGACAGAAGTATTTCTACTGCTGAAGTTATCTTGCTTATGAAAAAAATGAAAAAGAACAAAGCACCTGGTGAGGATAGAATCACATACGAATTTCTCCAAAATGCGTCAAACAAATTTTTAGCACAATTGGCCAAAACGTATAACATGATGTTCGAAACTGGAAAAGTAGATGAAACTTTTGTTAAGTCCATTATATTTCCAATATTTAAAAAGGGTGATCCTAACGTACCTGGTAACTATAGAGGCATTTCATGTATGAACTGTATAGCAAAAATTTTTATGGGAATCCTAAATGAAAGAATAACTTCATGGGTAGAGAAAAACAAGATATTAAATGAGTTTCAGGCCGGATTTAGAAGACAATACTCTACAGCTGATAATATATACAATTTAGCCTCAATAGTCCATCTAAAATTTGAAGAAAATAAAAAAGTCTACGCCTTTTTCATAGATTTTAGAGCAGCTTTCGACAAAGTACCAAGGCAGAAATTAATATATAAATTACATTCGATTGGCTTGTCATCTAAAATTGTTAGATTACTGGAAGATATATACAGAAACACTTGGTCTGCAGTTTGGAATGGGAGTGAATTATCGGAATATTTCGAAACATATTCGGGTGTCAAACAGGGTTGTCTTTTATCACCATTATTGTTCACTTTATACTTAAATGATCTACACGATTATTTGGGAGGAGGTTTGATGATAGAAGATCTAAATATAAGAATACTTTTATACGCAGACGATATAGTCATAATTACTGATGATAAAAAGGTTATGCAATCAATGATTAACAAGCTCGAAATGTACTGCATGCAATGGAATATGGAGGTGAATTTAGAAAAATCCGAGATGATGGTTTTCAGAAAAGGAGGCAGATTGGCTAGAGATGAAAAATGGTTTTATAATCAAAAAGAAGTTAAGATAACAACACAATTTTGCTATCTAGGTGTAATTTTTACCCCAAAAATGTCCTTTCAAAAACACGTAGAATGTAGAAACAATTCTGCCAAAAACAGTATAAATGCAACATGGCAAAGCTATTTAAATAAACCGAATATTTCGCTACAATCAAAATGGAAAATATTTCAAGCTGTGTGCAGGGCAATACAATCTTATGGTGCGCAAGTTTGGGGATTTACATCGTTTGAAACTGTCGATAAACTACAAAGATATTTTCTTAAAAGAATTTTAAAAATACCAGACTGTACTCCCAATTATGCATTGGCTTTAGAAACAGGAGCGGAAGATAGTCACTTTTATACCCTATGTCTACATCTAAATTACATCAACGCAGCTATATATAACTACAACACTGAAAGACTTCCACATAAATTATCGAAACTTATACTACAGAAAAATATATTTTGGGCAAAAGAAATTAATAGAATCGGCGAGGAATTCAGTATATGCTTCAGTTTAATGAGTGGTATTGAGTGGCGTTCTAGATGTTTAGATTTTGTATCTCAACTTAAAATTAAAAACTACAATAAAATGTTACAAGCAGCTTCTGCAAGTGAAACTCGTATTTTTAAAAATTTAATACCAGCTATGGGTTCAACTTATATATGCGACCAGAATTTGTGTATAAATGAAATTTCAGCTATATTTAGAGCACGTTGCGATACTCTCCCATTGAAAAATGTTCATAGAAATAGTAGAACTAATACTACCACTATATGTTGCTTGTGTAATTTGGGTGAAACTGAGAACCTAATACACTTTATGGGAAGATGTCCGATACTCAGGGAATTCCGGGTTAGATATATCGGGAAAAACTACATTAATGAATATGAGCTAATAAATCTATTGAACGGTATGAATGAGCAATGTAATTGGAGAAATTTAGCAGCTTTTATAATAAATGCTTTAAGATATAGGCAAATTTTGCTTACAGAATACGATACTTAGTACTTAAAATTTTAATTATTGTAAATGAAATGTAATTATAATGGCTGACGACATAATGTCAATGCCTTTAATGACTTTATTATTTTATAAATAAAAGTCAACTAACTAACTAACTACTACTTTTTTCGAATGATCTAAAATAAATATGAGAATACGGGTTAATTAATAAAATAATTTTTTTAAGAATAAGGTATATATGATTACTTTTAGGAAAAGGAATGAATTTCTGGAATTAAAACAAATCCATTTTGGTACGCAAGTTGCAGAACTTTAGCTATTATATGTTCCATATTATATAATCTTCCTTCTATTTCTTCTTCTTGTACCAAGGCAATACTGAGATCCAAAGAGTTCAGTGGATAGTTGAAAAAGTATTTATAAATGCGGTTGCTTTAAACTCCTTTTCTGATAGTATTTTCTCTATTTTTAAAAATGTTTTGTCATTTAACAAACAAATGTTGTCTGGTGTTTCAGTGCTAAAATATCCTTTTGGTAAAAATATAGATTTTGGCTGACCACAATCGAATTTCAGACCATGCGGTGGGGTTTAAAGACTAACAGTAGCCTTTGAAAATTTATTATAAAGTTGTTGGCATATATGTTTTGGCATTCTAATTTTTTTTTTATCTTTTGCCAGTAGTCCTCAAATTTATATGCTGAGAAGCTACTTACATTTCCGAATTTTTCGAAGCATTCCGTTAAGTGTAAAAGACTATGAACGTTATATGTAACACTTGACCTTCCATACAACACTGGGAGGATTTCCACAAAAGTCTTCACCATTTCCTGCACCTTATTATTTCGGTTTGATTTGGAGATAATAATAATAATAATAATAATAAAAGAACTTGGGGTTCACGAATCTTTATGGATGGAGATGCAAAAAGCTGTTATTATTGCAACCACTAGAACTGTCAGAAAGTTTATAGTAAATTAAGTTATATATAAAATAATGTTAACTATTAGTATTATATCGTGCTTTGATAAATTAATCTGTACACATATTACTATAAAAATGTAAAACCAATATAATATTGAGAAAATAAATAAATAATAATAATAATGCCTTGCTCGTCGTCCAATGATTACGAGCTGCCTCTATACTGGGCATAGGCGGTCTATAAGTTGTCTCCATCTTTCTCGACGGGCGGCTAGATCTTTGAGCTCTCCTATGTTGTTGACAGTTCTACCAAGGCTCTGAGATATGGAATTTATTTCCTGCAATGTAGATCGTCTCCAGGTGGTAGGTAGGACGTGCTCTTTTTCTACTTCCCTGTGGGTTGTAAACAAGGGCATGATTAAATACTTCCTCAGGAGGTTTTCGCAGGGTGTGGCCAATCCATCCAAATTTTCTTCTACGGATTTCTGTGTTAACATTTCCAACACCAGTTCTGACCCAAAGTTGTTCATTTGTGATTGTGCGAGGCCAGAATATTTTAAGAATTATGCGAAGACATCGATTAACAAAAACTTGCAGTTTATTTTGTATTACGTCTGTAACAAACCAAGTTTCGCAACCGTAGAGAAGTACTGAAAGAACACAGGCTTTAAAGATGTGTAGTTTGGTGTTGACACTATAACTCGAAGAGTTCCAAACATTGTGGAGTTGTGTAAATGAGCCTATTGCCTTTCTGATTCGATTTTCAACATCCTTCAGAGTTCCTCCGTTCTCGATAATCGTGCTACCCAAATATTGAAACTCTTCTACTTGTTGTACTTGGCCGTGCATAACGTTCAAAGGTTCTGTTGATCTGCAGTTAATTCGCATTTCCTTCGTCTTAAAGACGTTAATTCTGAGACCAACTTTGTGGGATTCTCGTGAAAGGTCATCTAGTTTTTCCTGCATATCACTAAGCCGGTGAGCGAGCTCGCATTTATCATCAGCATAATCAAGTGATTCTAGTCGGACGTTTGGCCTAAGGTGGTCCCACATAATACCCCGTGGCTTGTTATCGTAAGCACGCCTGGACACAGCATCCATTACAATAAGGAACAACAGTGGTGATAGCAAGCAACCTTGTCTTACGCCCGAGATGGTGTTAAATGGTACAGACATTTTACCTTCATGGAGTACGGTGCATTTGAAACCCTCATATCTGCTCCGTATTAGAGAGATGATCTTATTTGGAGCCCCCATGTTCCTCAGTTCGGCCCAAATGCTCTCTCTATGAATAGAATCGAATGCTTTTTCATAGTCAATAAATAGGACTTATAAAGAAGATCGCATTTCCACGGCCTGTTCAATTATAATCCTAAGGGTGTTAGTTTGATCGATACATGATCTACCGCTTCTGAATCCAGCTTGTTAGACACGTATCTTACTATCGACCTGTTTTATCATTCGTTCCAGTATGATCTTCATAAAAACTTTCATAACAGCGCAAAGAATTGTAATACCTCGCCAGTTGTTGCAATCAGTTGCATCTCCTTTCTTAGGAAGTTTCACTATAACCCCTTGCAACCAGTCCGTCGGGTACTCCTCTGAAATCCATATTTGTCGAAACAGAGGGTGAAGTATCTTAGCAAATATTTTCGGGTTTGCTTTGAGTACTTCTGCAGTGATGTTGTCTAAGCCGGCTGCTTTTCCAGTTTTCAGAGCTACAATAGCATCAATAATTTCCCGTTTGGATGGTGGATCGGTTCTTATGGGCAATGTACTTTGATTGTCGTTATGCGTTATGCTGATACCTTCTCACTGCACGTTAAATAGGCTTTCAAAGTGCACTTTCCATCGTTTAAGTTGTTCATCAACGTTGGTAATTAACTTCCCGCTCTGGTCTTTGACAGGGACCGTTCTTTTTCTATTAGAACCAGCAATCTTTTTGGTGATAATAAAAAGCTCTTTCATGTTGCGAGCCGCAGCAGCATTTTCAGCTTCTATCGTCATACTGCGCATGTGCTCCTTTTTATCATCCCTTATATTTCGCTTAACTTGTTTATCCATTTGGCTGTATTCTTTTTGGGCTTGTTTTCTATCATTGATGTTCCTGAGAGAGTTGATTTTGTTCTTTAGAGCTGAACGATCATCAATAAGTGCCCATGTTTGTGGTGATATAAAGTCTTCTCTTTTGTTGCGTGCTTTACCAAGACCCTCTACACACAGTTTTGATGTTATTCCAATTTTGTTGAATACAGTTTGTTGTTATCGGGTCTGGGAGCTTATTGCGAACGAGTTCCGAGAAAATAGTACGATGTTGGGATGATCTTAACTTATCTGTATTATATTTTACTCGAACATGCTTTCTGTTCTTGTGAATGGTTCTCATATTAAACCGGAGTCTACCAATGAGGAGGTGGTGATCAGAACCAATATCTGCACCCCGTTTATTAAGCACATCGCATAGGTTGTTGCTCCAATTGGCACTAATATAAATGTGGTCAATTTGGTTCTGGGTATTGTTGTCGGGCGATACCCATGTGACTTTGTGGCACTGCTTATGGGGAAATGTTGTGCCACCGATTTTAAACTCGTTCATTCCACATAGCTCTACGAAACGTTCTCCGTTGTCATTCATAGCACCAATTCCATGAGCTCCCATTACATGCTCTAGATATGCATTGTCGGAGCCCACTTTGGCATTAAAATCTCCTATTATTATTTTCAAATAATTTTTTATTGTGGCTTTTAGGGTGTTATTTAGTACATCATAGAACGCATCCTTCGTTTCCGCTGTTGCATTTTCGGTAGGAGCATAGCATTGTATTACCGTTAGATTTTTCTTGTGGCCCTGGTCATAATACGTTCACTTATGAATTTACAGTCAATTACAGAGTTTCGGAACCTGCTGTTGACTAAAATACCAACACCATATTGATGTATATCGTCCTCGTTAGGCATACCGGACCAGTACATTACATGACCATTAGCAGCCGTTATCTGACCACACTGATTCCACCTAACTTCACTCATGCCAATAAACAAAAGATTGTAATTCTCAAGAACTCTAACGGCCTGCTCCAATTTTCCAGCCTGATACAGCGTCTTAACATTCCATGTTCCAAATCGTAGTCCTTTTTCAAAGCATAAGGTCGTCATCGTATTTCGGATCGTTTTTCCTTTCTTACTTATAGACATTCTGGGAATAAGTTGAATTTCAGACACGACGGGTTATCGGACTATCGTCTCCAATCCTGATGATGGGGCTGCCATCTTTGCGCCATCAGGCTGGCCAGTTTATGCAAGGATTAAGCCCATGCAAGTAGTAGGGTTATTCCGCCCATGATCGGTCGTCAGAGCCTCGTTAGCGTTAACAGGGGACACCAAGTCTATTCTAGGACAGTGGGTGAGGTTGACATTCGAAAAGGATTGTCTATATGTACAAATGTATCATTTGTATTCGCTTCACTTTCCCATTAGACTCCCAAAGAAGATAAAAGAATTCTGTAAACACAGTGTAGCATAAATTTCATCAGGAATGAAACCTTTAAAGATGACTATTCCTGTATATAAAATGGCTTGTTTAAATTCAGTAGCCTTGTATCTTTCAATTTCTAAAAAGCTTCGGCATTTTCGATTAAATTCCTTCGCCATATAACATCTCAGCGGACACAGTTTTTCGGAAATTAACTATGGAGATGTGACAGAAATAGGAAGAATAGTTTTTCTATTTAAAATGCGCGAAATGATTTTTTTTTTTGATTCCCAAATCTATTAAAAGCATGGAACCAATTGGAAATTGAGAAACCATTTTGATTCCTATACTTTCCAATTCCATTTCGGAGTTGCAATACATTGGAAGGTGATAATTTGCATATCTTCTTTAATTAAAATCTTCATCAGTTCTTTTTTCGCCTTCTGTTGTACAATATGTGGTAATATAATCAATTCTTTTACCCACTTGTGCACATTTATGGCATCCGTTTAGAGCCATATGCTCCTTGACGAAAGACCTAGCAAGAGCGTCACATATAAATACACGTATTTTAACATCAATTCTTTTGTTATTAACAATAAGTCCATCCTGCGTTAGAGTTGAAAAATCATTTACAAAGTCGTGTAAATAACAATTTACGTCCACCGGTTTTTTTGGGCCAACATAAGACCCTATTAAGAAAACACCACAGTTTTCAATGTTTACTATACATCCTAATATTAGCCGTGTGTTTATGTCGCTGCTCTTATATAAAAGCAAACCATCTATCCCAATATCACTTAAAAAATTTCATTCACCATCGATTTTTCGATATCTGTATATTTTTCAAGTTGACGTTTTAGTCCAACGTGCACATATTCGCCTGGGGAAACTGTTCGCATTCAACTGTTGGATTATATTCAAGAAACAACAATTTAAGTTTCTCAACCAATTTTGGTTCATAATATTCTATTCCTAGAGAAACATTCTCAACCACTTCAATTTCACTGCAAATTGTAGAAGTTAAATATGTGGATGCAGTAGGACCTTCCTGCATATTTAAAATATCTTGGGAAACAAACTCATCTTCTGCCACCAAAACCTGTAGAAATTCCCAGTATTTAATAATAAATTGATATAAACACAGATTTAGCTGCTCAAAAATATTTGTGTCGAAAAAGCTTATCTTGCTAGATTTATTTACCTGTCTTTGAGACAAATTTTTTAATCGTTCCTTTTCCTTTCTTAATTTTTTTTTAAACTGACTTTTGCTTATCATTTTTACGGTGGGTCCCACACTTCAGGTTTAAACTTTAGTTAATAGTTAACCCAGAAATTTGTTGTTGTTTTGTGTACATTTTTTTGACATTTTCTTTTGTTTATATTTAGTCAAGTTTAAGTTAAACCTACAGTATGAGACCCACCGTTAAACTTTAACTTTTTACTTCAAGGTTGGAAACCGAAACGAATAACGGTATTGGTATCGATTTTTTGTTTGTTTCGATATTGGTATCTGTAACGGTATTTGTGTCGGTATTGGTATTACCGATACCGGAACATCAATACCGGTACGTACTGGTATTATTGAAGAATAGTGTTTTCACAATAAATTACGTATTGTTGTAAAAAAGCACAATAATATTGCTAAACCAAATTAAAAAAATAATAACAATACACCTGCTAGCAATACGATTTTTAATTAAAACCACAGATAGTTCAATTAATTTTAAATTTTGCATATTTTGTATAAAATTTTTTTTTTATTTTTTTGTGAAAAACGTAACAAAAAATATTTTATTAGAAACCGATATCGGTACGATACCGTTATTAAAGTAAAAGGTTTTTGAATACCGGTATTTTTTTAATTAAGAGTTTCGGTATTGGTATCGGTTATCAATTTGAAAGGGGTTTGAAACGAATAGCGGTATAATAAAGGTAGCGGTTTCCAACCTTGAAAAAAAAATCTATTATAAACATGATTAATTGAGTGTATTTGTGGCTTGAATTAAAACTGCTTGTCATCAATAGATGGCAGTATTTTTTTATATTTTACGGTAGCGTCCAATATAAATAAATATCCATAAAAATTATTTATCAGCTTTCATGCTACATGAGATTTGAATAAATTTTTCCGTTTTAAGAGTAACAATCAACGCATATCATAAAATAAAATTTTAATAAAAAAATGAATGAAAAACACGTTGTTAAACAATAGATAAAACATATTTAAAGATTTTTTTTATATCAAAACAATGATAACAACTTTAAAAATATTTACACAATTTACATAAAAAAAATTATCTAAATAAATAGTTTTTATATTAAAACAATGTATTTTGTAATAGTAATTACTTTATATTTATTTGTAATGCATTATGTAATGAAAATTCGGTAATGCGTTACTTTATGTTTTAAAATAATGATAAATGTAAGGACCGTACATTACTTAGTAATGCATTATGTAATCAACTATCGGTAACTCATTACTCTGTGTTTCTAAATAATGCTCAAGGTAAGGATTATACATTACAAAGTAATGCATTATGTAATAAATTTTCGGTAACTAATTACTTTATGATTCAAAATAAACGAGTATTCATACAAAGTAATGCATTATGTATCCAATTATCGGTAAGTAATTACTTTATGTTGAACAATAATTATACTTGTAAGGAGTACACATTACAAGGTAATGCATGAGTTTGTCGCACCCATTATCAAAGTTTTACTAGGTACTAATCTACAATACGATAATATCCCCCATTTGTGACTACGGAGTGGAATAGTGGGGACTGCACGTAATTCAAATATAAAAATTATACAACGTATCTAATCTAATATTGTAAGAGCTATTGGGGATGCAGAAAGAATATCACAGATGAGGATCTTCATCGCTAACTAGGCGTTAAAACCGTAAAAAAAATTATTCGAAATTGCAACTTAAAACATACCAATCGCCTTCACTCAAACTCTGAACTAAGATGAGTGCCTGCAATGAGAATATGATGCCCAGATGTCTAAAGCGCTTTAATCCTACGGGGGTACCTGCTCGCTGATTTTGATATAAAAAATGTATTACAATTATAATATTTTATTAATTACACAGTACAACAAAAAAAGAAATATTTGATGCATCGGGATTGCGACACATCATTTCTAATAGACATTAGGACGTAGATCATGAATTTAAAAGTTAGCTATAGTTTAAGAAATATCTACAAAACCGTATTTGCAGAAAATTTCAATTTTGTAATAAACTTTTTGCAAAAAAAATGCAAAATTAAAAATATATACGCCATTCTTTGTAAAATTTTAAAAGGATGAAATATGCCCTTTAATTTGATATATCTTACTTTTTGACAGTTGCGATTATATTCACTACATATGCATTTAAATTTGAAATCTCTCTTTTTTTACATTTTTGTAAATTGGGGATAAAATTTGTGTTTCAGATCGAATTTCGGAAAATGTTGATGCAAAAGTTGTGATTTTTTTAACAAAAAGAATTAAGTGGAATATGAGTTTACGTCATGTGTTAAGACTTTGCAGATCCAATTAAGGGATTTACTTGATTTGCAAAATAGGAAAGTAAGTGAAGTTTTCATTTGAATTGCAATTATATCCTAGATCCTTTATCTAACAAAAATAAGTTGGTATGGTTCTAATAGCCCAAATTCTATACTTTTAAACTATATTCAAAATTATCCCTAATTTAGTCAGGTATATAAATAAATAAGAAATTTTAACGAAAACCTTGACTTTTTGCTAAAAGTTAAATTTGCGAATATTTCAAAAACTAGAGCTAATTTCAAAATTTGGTGTTCACATTCGTGTTACTCATCCTAAAATCTATAAGAATTGATATGTCGCATGCCCGATGCATTTTTAGTGTTGTACTGTGTTATGATTCACTTGATTGAGTTGTAGTAACATAAAGATTAATTATTTTAGGTAGGGATTTAGGATAATTTAACACCCATTAATCGTAAGAACATCTACAAAATTTTTGTTAGTTTTATTTGTTATTTGCATTCAAAAAAAGTCGAAAAGAAAATTTTTTTTGTAATTTTTTAACCTACTAATTATTTACCAAAATTGTTTGCTGATTTTAGCTGGTTAAGTTGTTAAGTTAAGTTAAATTGGTTAAGTTCTAAAATTCTTTATATATAACAGTTTTATTTTTGCCACAAATGACCGCTGCCCCCACAGTCAACAACGCTCAAATTCAGCATGATCAACGCTTTTGATAGGCCTCTCCAATAAAACAAAACATTTGTTGATATTTCGCAAGCAACTTGTTTTATTAAATTTTAATATCTACCCGCCCTATACTGGAAAACATTTTATAACAACTTATTTGTTATAAAAAATTGTATATGTTGTAAAAATTAAAAGAACTTTTAGCAAATTTTACTGGCAGCTTAATGCATGTATTTATTGCTCTAAAAAGTAAAAAAATAAACTAAAACTTGTATAAAAGTTACAAAATTTTTCATATTTAATAAAGTTATCAAGTAACAAATTTTCTTTTCAGAAATAAACTTTATTTTTTTTCCATTTGTTTTTAATAAGACACAATTTCATGATATTTTATGAAGTTACAAGCGGTAGATAGTTTTTGTGAGACTTAAGAAAGTGGCAAATGTTAAATTGTTTATGAAATAGGTTCACTGCAAAATGATCGGTGGCTGCAACTTTTAAAATAATATTTTAAAAAAAGTTGTGGTTTTTTGTTTGTAATCGAGCAAGAGCTGTGTTATATACAGAAGTATGAGTACCAACACTATGGGAAACAATTTAGTATTTTTTCTTTTTTTTTTCTTATACTCGTATCACAAGCATCCTTTATATCAATTTAAAAATCTAACAAAATATTTTTTTCGGAACATGCAATCTAAGGTTAAAACTGTCCATAGCAGTCTAGTTTATAAAAGTCATTTATAATTTATTGTAACATGTTGATGGCTGCCTAAATAGTTAGGCAGCCTGCCTGACTAGCTCGGTGACTTGTTGGCTTGCTGGACGACCGAATATTATTGTTTGGCATGTACTTACAAAACTAAATAACCTCGACAGCATTTTATGTGTTGTTGCCTGTTTAAAACATGATTACCATAAATTTTTCAAAAATTTACTGCAAATTGTGTTTACACGGATTTAATTTTTAATATCTTGCTGTCAACAACAACATCTCAATTATAACACAAATAAGAGATGAAGTGGGAGAAAACTTTAACTATAAACTACAGAAACTTGCATGTTTTTTTTTTTTTAATGGTAAAATAATAAAGGTTTTTATTTAAAGTATTTACTCCTCGTATACTGTGTATATGCTGTAAGTTTACTCGATTAATGTCAAAACTAGTTTACGAGCCCTCGTAAATATACGCCTACATTTTTATGTATAAAGCTCAAATTAGTTTGGAAGTAAAGTGCGACGAAATGAGGTATCGTAAAGTATAAATCTATTTTCAATAGATTTTCTTACCTCAAATGTACTTCTAAACTAAGTAGTTGTGTAGAAGTAAACAGCTAACACGATACTTTACGATACTACACTCTAAAAAATTTTTGTAAATTTACTACTATAAAATGGGTAAAGTTTTGTTTAATTTTACGAAAATTCGGTAAATATAAACAAAAAATGCTTAAATTTTTTTTGTACACACTTCCATACAAAATAATACACACACAAAGTATTTGTAGACATTATGTTTTCACAAACAAACACATTATGCCTAAAATTACTATCTTTTTGTTAAATAAAATTTTTACGCACAAAGTTGGTAAATATACTAACTTGTAATACACTCAAAAAAAAAGTGAGTAAAGTCAGCAAAAAATGTAGCTGTGTTAGCAAATTTTTAGTCAGGAGCGTGCTTGCAAAAAAGTTGGTAATTTCAGCAAAAGGTTTGCTGAAAATCAGCGAGCAGATTTTTACCAAAATATAGTATTATATAGATATTTTGATGTTTTTCGACCTTTATATATTTATTTAAAATTTTTTTGTAAAATAATTAAGCTCGAGGTCAGTTTCTGATGTCTACGAAACAATTGTTTTGTCTATCATGAAAATGATCAACCCCTATTTGAAACAACAAATAAAAATCTAATATGACAATATCATATTAGAATTTGGACTTGAGGTGGAAGAATATTCTAACTAAATATATGAAAATATAGAAAGTCCGAAAAAACAATTTTTGTATTTTTTAATGCAAAAATTAAAATAATTGTTGAAAATAAGCACACCACGGCTAAAATCTCATTCAAATATTTATTTTGTTTTGAGTTTAAAATTAGTTGTTTTTACAAAATGTATTGAGAACAGACATACATATAAATAGTACCCAAAGGGTACTTTTATGTAATTGTTGCTTTCAAAAAGAACTCCTTTTATGGCTGGTTTACCAAATAAGACAGTTCATATACGAAAGTACAAAATTCTCGTCCCGTTGATTTTTTGTACCTTATGTAATGTCTCGGTTTGAGTAAGAAAGTTATCATTTTCTTATTGCGGACAACTGAAGAGTAGAGCGATGTCTACGAAACAATTGTATTGTCTATCATGAAAATGGTCAACCCCTATTTGAAACAACAAATAAAAATCTAATATGACAATATCATATTAGAATTTGGACTTGAGGTGGAAGAATATTCTAACTAAATATATGAAAATATAGAAAGTCCGAAAAAACAGTTTTTGTATTTTTTAATGCAAAAATTAAAATAATTGTTAAATTAATAAAACATTAGTTCAAAATTAGTTTAGTGCTAAAAAAATATAACTAAAATTTTTGCTGAAAACTGAATTTCAGCAAAAAAATTGCTGAAAACTAGTACACTTGATATACAAGACGTTTTACTAATTTTTTTACTAACTTATTTTTTTGAGTGTAGTAATAAATACTGTGATATTTCAAATTGTAAAAAATTAAAAAAAAAATTTTAAGTAATAAAAAAAAAACTAAAAGAGATTATTTTTCGACAAAAGCTGCAACAGTATTGTGTACAAAATGGGTGAAGCAACATTAAAGGTGCTGTTAACAAAAATTTACATATGGTGACATTAGCAACCGTCTGAATTTTCTCAGTTAATGGAACAAAATATATTGTCATCGCAACAGCAGCACCAAAAAGAAAAGGTGCTTGATAAAATGGATTTAATGATTTGCCATCATCAGCAACAACAGCCATAGTTCCGTAAAATCCTAGCTGAATCAATTCATACCAAATTTGAACTCTGACTATGATCTAGGATTTCATCCGTTTATCGAAATTCAAAAGGCGTTAGCTGAACTAATTGAAAGCGAAGAGGAGCAGCAAAATGTTAGCACAGGTATTCCTTCGAAACGTATACCACACAAATAAGGAAATAATCAGCAGCAGCCGCATCAACAACAAATGATGAATTACATGCAACGTGCACGCATGCCTCCAACAGAATTTAACCATGTAAGTAATTTCGAGGGTTATGGCGTCACTGCCAAACTACAAAACAATAGTATAATTATGTCGTTGATGAATTTATCTGGTAATTATAGTGGTTCAAACTATCAGCCTATTCATCAGCAACAGTAAAAATCCAGGCAATGCATGGAGTACACATTTAGGAAAGTTTGAACAACAAATTAATGATCAGCAAGTTCGCCAAGTTAAATCTATTTAATCCATTGCAAAATGATGGAAACAAAAAGGTTACACTGGCACGATTGGACTGCAATGGATCCAGCAATTCTTTCGTTTCGACAATTGAGGTGTTTGCTGGCCTCACTCACAACCACAGTAGCAAGATGTGATTTTGCACTAATTGGCTCAATAACAACAGTATACCTAATGCAATTATAAACTGTCAACAAAGTTCGGAAGCACATGTTCAAAGAATGTTAGAATATTGAAAAACACATCAATTCTTTTAATTTCTTAATTTCGTAAATAAAAACATATGTTATGTTAATAGTAAAAAATTAAATAAATATGTGAATATTAAAAAAAATGATTTTTTGTGGTTTTACTTTAAGCACAACTGTAGTAAATATACTCATTTTTGGGGAATTTTTACGCACTTTCTATGGATTTTTGCGCATTTTTTGTGGATTTTTACGCATTTTATGCGTATATTTACAGGTAAAACGTGCTTTTTTACGCACAAATCTAGTAAATTAACACAATAATTTCAAAATTTCATTTAATTTTTACGCACTTTCAATGTAAAGTTACACATTATTTGTGCACCAACTTAAACACAATGTGCATATTTTTTTCAATTACACACATAGAGTAAATTTACCCAATTTATAGTAGGAGTACAGTTTCCTACTATAAGTTGGGTAAATTTAAACAGAATTTAATTAGAGTGTACTAGACTAATGGAGCTTTAAATCTTTTCGTATATATACACACTAGAGTGGTCCAAAAAAACATGAAAGTTGGAATTCGCGATCTCCACAATGTTGCCCCTATTCCTTAATGTTTAAAAACTCTCTATGCCAAGTTTCAGCTAAATCCGCTGTTATTTAGAGGTAGCACAAAAAGTTGTCTTTTAAGAATTAGTAATTTATCTCTAGAGTAATTTATACAAAAAGTAGGGTTGACTTTAAATTTAATTATTTCTTAACCTGTACGCTATTATTTAACAATTTTTTTATATCTGGTCTTAATTAATGTGAATATAAGGAATTTGAAATCAAAACTTAAAAAAATTAAGTAACTTTTAAGTAATTCGCGGTTTTTTTTAAATTTATACAAAAAAATACATATTTTAGTCAAATTTTCGAAATTTTCCGAAAAGATGTAATTAAAAATTCAACTTGTTTTTGCCTTGTATGCGCAAATTTCTCAAATCTGACCTTTATTTTAACGGAGATAATGAATCAGCAATCGAAACTTAAAAAAATTTGTGGTTTATGAATTATTCGCGGTTTTTGAAAATTCAAAAAAACTAAAGTTTTTTGAGATATTTTCCTAATTACCTGTAAACGGTGTTATCGAAAAATGCAATTTGTTATAATTTTGCAATTTACTTACCAAGGACCTTCATTATATATAACACTGATTTTAATCTTAAAAAGGATAACAGATATCCTTGCAAATTAACTTCAAATTTGACATTTTTTAATATTTCGCAATTATTTAGCTTGCAATAATTTTGTTGCTACCACAAACCCTAGCTCACATAATAGGACATTCCACAGATATATATTAATGCAAAAACGAAATTTTCATATTGGTAAATATAAAAAAACATCCTGATCGAAGTTGATAATTTTTTGTATGAAATTTACAAATTTCGCGAAATCCGCGACTCCGATTTCAATTTTGATTTCATATTCGTAATGTACCTACACCTAAAAATATATTAGATTTGATATGTCGCGATCATAATAATTATATTTAATTTTTCTCATTTTTTGCATTATTTTATATTTGAATATTGTCAAAAATAAAATTATTTTGTATTATTTTGTTTGTTGTTTTTATTTTCTGTTTTATTTGTTTTTAAATGATACAAATTTAAAAAATTCTATGTATAATTTATGAAAATATCAAAAAAGTAGCTAAATGCAAAATTGAAATGTGAATAGTTTTAAAAGGTACGTTCATTCAAATAAACAGGTAAAGTTACAAATATACGCGATAACAAAAATACACGGTTTACAAGGGCATAAATGCAGTTAGATGAATATCACTAATGTATTGTACTTCATAAAAAATAGAGCTGGTACTTTCATCAGTTATGTCAAAAAAAAGACCACCAAAGGTCAAATCGATATATCTCGATTCCTAGGGGTGACCCGGCATTTCGCTGGGTCACCCCTACTTCTACTTCTTTTTTACCGATATAACTTTCCCCGGTAGTTTGAACCCTTCCCGATCACTGACCCCTACCATTTGTCTCACAGTGTAATGTACGAGTATTTCGTAGTATATTTATATGAAAGACTCCCGGTTTTTTTTGGTCCCATGTACGTCGTTTTTTTCTCCTGGGTCTCTATAGGCTAAAATTTTGAGAAAATAATCTACACGTAATTCTGACTTAGAGCTGTAAACTTTTTTTCAACGTGTGGAACAAAAATATTCAGAAAGAGGCTCTTGAATTCAGAAAGTCTTGCACTTTTCATACATTTATATGAAAATGCCACGGTCTTTTTCGGTCCCATGTACGGCGTTTTTTGTTCGGGGTCGTTATGGGCTAAAATTTTGCAAAAATAATCTAGACGTAATTCTGACTTAGAACTGTAAACTTGTTTTCAATGTGTGGAGCAAAAATATTCCGAAACTGGCTCTTGAATTCAGAAAGTCCCGCACTTTTCATGCATTTATATGAAAATGCCACGGTCTTTTTCGGTCCCATGTACGGCGTTTTTTTGTTCGGGGCCGTTATGGGCTAAAATTTTTCAGAAATAATCTAGACATAATTTTGACTTAGAACTGAAAACCCTTTTTCAATGAGTGGAGCAAAATTATTCCGAAACTGGTTCTTGAATTCAGAAAGTCCTGCACTTTGCATACATTTATATGAAAATGCCACGGTCTTTTTCGGTCCCATATACGGCGTTTTTTTGTTCGGGGTCGTTATGGGCTAAAATTTTGCAGAAATAATCTAGACGTAATTCTGACTTAGAACTGTAAACTTTTTTTCAATGTGTGGAGCAAAAATATTCCGAAACTGGTTCTTGAATTCAGAAAGTCCTGCACTTTGCATACATTTATATGAAAATGCCGCGGTATTTTTCGGTCCCATGTACGGCGTTTTTTTGTTTGGGGTCATTATGGGCTAAAATTTTGCAGAAATAATCTAACATTTACTTCTTTAATTACACACATTGTGCCCAAATTTTCATATTAGGCATAATATGCGTACTTGTACCTACTTTGTCTAAATGTCAATATATGAATAAAAAAATTAACAAATTAATTGAAGAAATTTGAATCCAATGAAGAAAACAGCGAAAATATTCTAAAAAATATATCAAATATAAACGTTTTCTTTCAATGGAACTTGTTACTAAAGGTGATTAATTGAATTTAATTGAACAGGAAGGTTTAATATATAATAATCTGAAAATGATGCATATATATTTTCAGATATTTAACGCAAAAAGGGATTTATTAATACGTAACGTAAGCTCCATAGTTCAATATTCTCATCAAAGCACCGCCAAGCAATGTTTCCTGTTTTTTTTTATTTTTTTGGAGGATGCATACATGAAAAAGGAAAAATTTATAAGATATTGGAAACAGTTGCAGTATCTGCAGTTAAAATAGTCTTCCTATCACAATTGTTAAAATACCAAACAGTAAAAATATACACAGAGAAACATATTCGTGCTTACAACCGAATTTGTTGCCAATCAAATGGTTCGATAGCCGTGACCGAATTTTTCAGTTGTGGCAACTGAATATTAATAGAGTAAATAGTCTTTTGATAGTGGCAACAGAATTTCTATTGCCTCAACAATATTTCTGTAGTCACAACTGGAAAATCCTGTAGTCACAACCGAAGCACTTGATTGGCAATAAATTCGGTTACAAGCAAGAATCTGAGTTCTGGGTATAAAGTTTGTTTTTGCTTGTAGCCAAACAAAGAAAACACATTCACTGTGATAACAGAATTTTTTGCCAACCGAATGTTTTGCTTCGATTCAACGATATAGTTGTTTGTAGCAACAGAAATTGGGTTGAAACAATATATATGAATTGTGTCAGTAACACAATTGATTGCAACAGTCAAATAATTCGATTGCTGCCAGCAAACCATTCAGCTGACAGGAAATTCGGTTATCACAATGAATTTGTTTTCTCTGTGCATCCTCTTTTAAGCCACATTCACAATGATGAAGTACTCCACTCTGCAGAGTGAAGTGTACAAAATAGAGATGATACAAAAAATATGAAAGTGCGAAAAAGAAAGGAACAAAATCCACTCTGTAGAGTGGGGTACTCCAGCATTGTGAATCTGGCTTTAATTCGATGTAATTAATTGCATTTAAAAGGATATATAGACATTCCCTGTAATCAGATCTTGAAATTTTCTAATGAAATTATATTTGTAAATAAAGCGTTTACTTTCTTTATAAATGCATTTTTTATCACTTACATAAAGTGCAATGTTTAATAAAAAGCATAATTATGCTGGATTCTAAATATATAAAATATAAGTTTATGCATTTAAAAAAGCATTTTCAGACACATTAAATTTCAACAAAATCATAATGTTGCTAAACCTTTTTGATATTATTAAAAACGTACGTTTACACAGATTGTGTCTACTATTTATAAACACAAATGTCTGATTTTAAGCATTGTGTCTAGTTTTGCCCAATTTATAGTAGGTATCAAGTTACCTCCTTTAAATAGAGTAGGTTTCAACAAAAATTTATTAGAGTGTATGTTAATGTGTATTTTTGTATTAAAAAATATGTTGTTATATATGAACTTTTTGTACTCGGGTAGTGACAAATGCTAATAGCAACAAAAATTTTATTACTATTTAATGATATTGAATTTTTCTGGCATTAGAATTTGTAATACTACTGCTAATGAAATCGCACTAATGCCTTAAAAACTAATAACAATTGAGCAAAAAAAGCATTTGTTTACCAAAAAAATCACTGATAAGGTTTTTTAATACAATTTTTTACCATAGTCTTTTTCACATTCCGCCAATATTTTGCAATTTTTTAGGTGCGGTTTTGTTAAATATATAATCTAGAGACTATATCTATAATCTATACCCATTTCATACAACAAAGTTTGGTGACTAGTTGCCAAAAGAAAATAGCGAGAAATAAGTTGCGGAAAAAAATTTACCAAAATGAATATGCTTACATCAGTATATTTGTTTGCAGAACAAAAATCGCTCATTAAGTTATTTAATTAATTTTTTAACTGTGGTGTCTTTAAAATCATAATCTGGGGAATATAATACCCATAACTCGTACCAAAGACGAGTGGTTAGTCTGCAAAAAAAAAAAGGTTTGCGAAAATAATTTTGCAAAAAGTAAAATTCTTGCATCAATATATTTCTTTGCACAATGTAAATCGCTGACTAAGTTTTATAATTAATCTTTTATACCACAAAACCCTTTTCGCATTCCGCATTTGCAAGCTTGGAAATGATTGTGAAATCTATAAAATGCCGTTTCCAAATGCCAATTCTTCCTTATAATTGAGGCATTAGTAATCGTAATGAATTTACTTTACAATTGGCATTAGTAATAAAATCGATGTATTTCAAAGCATTAGCATTAGTTCAAGTAATAATAATGCCAAAAATTTCGTTAGCATTAGTTTCAATTTAATGCTAATGAAATCACCAATTAATTTGTCCAAATAATTAATTAGTCTCATGTATTTATGTAAAATAACACTCTGGAAAATATTTCTATTAATTAACGTGTTGCTTTCTTTGAAAAGGGGATAGAGAAGAAGTGTAAGGTGGTTGAAGATAATGTACCTCAAATATGCTGGACATTGTTTGATAACATACATGGACATTTTTCATTACCATTGAATTTTCATTACCATTTGTTCATACTAATGACAATGAAAAAAATTCCATTACCATTTAATGGTAATGAAATATTTTTCATTAGAAAAATCATTACTAATGGTAATGAAATTACACTAATGTATAAAAAAACTAATTACAATTGATTAAAAACCATTTGTTTACAAAAAATTCAGACAAATGAAAACGAACAACTGGTTTGGCCAGGGAAGTTATAAAACATAATTTATTAAGGATGATCCATTTAATTCCGTTAAACTTTACCTGGATACAAATAACAACGGAATGGAAAGTAATATTTAATTTCAAATGAGCATGAGCCTGAATGAGCATATTACATATTCGATTTCAGCGAGTTTTACTCCCTTTTTACGTTTTTCTGTCAATGGCAATTATTTTTTTTAATTTATTCATTATCAATGGTAATGAAATTTAAAATCATTGTCATTAATCAATGAAATTAAATTTTAGAATCATTACCATTAATTAAAAAATTGGTAATGAAAATCATTTCATTACAATTGATATCAATGTAATGGTAATGAAATCATCAATTAATTAGTCCACCTAATTAATTAGTCTCATGTATGTTTGATAACGACATATTTGCCCTGAACTAACAATAAGTGAATAATAATAAAATTTCTTCACTTAATTAGCAAAATGGTGAATGAACATGCGATGTGAATGATTCAAGTTAAGAATCAAAGCTTTTCGGACTGAAGCTTATGAATTACTTCATTTCGACGGGTTTAACGGAATGGTATATGAACACCTTTAAAATCGGAATCAATTTTTTCTTGAATTAAGCTTAAGTTGAAATAAGTCTTTCGAAGCTCTGAAATAAACTAACAATATTCGTAATCGTATTAAACAAAGTTTTATTGAAAAAGTCCGGCGTAATGCGCAGACTTTTAAATTTTTTTTTAATACAAAACAAACTTCTTCTTTTATCATACAGTGACATTTCAGGCCATAATTCTTAGCCGGTTTTTAAAATTCTTTTTTGTATTTGAGTTTATAAAAGTTCGCACAAACCTGTCATGGCAAATTATTGATATTCAATCTCTAAATTTTTTTTGTGGGTGTAAATAACTAATTTTTTGAATTTTTTCTCAGAAAAACCTATTAGAATTAGGGGCATTTAAATGATATTCACCTTAACTACGGTATTCAATCAATTAATCGTTATTCGATTAATCGAACAATTTTGCTCAAAAATTTATCGCATAATTTAAAATGCCTCAATTTCTAATAACGAATAATTCGAATAATTTCATACGATTAATCGAAATTGGTAAAAAATTACAAAAATGTTTAGAAAATATAAATTTTTTATTACTGTAAATATGCTAAAATCTCAAAACTTTTTTAAAAAATTGTGATAAATAATTTGCTGAAGGCTTGTACTATCCAAGTTTCATTCAGGCCCAAAAAATAACCAAGGGACGACCTTTTAGAATTTCTGGAAATATTTGTTAGCTTCAACTCAATAAGAATTTCATATTTTCAAAAGTAGGAGCCTTAAATCCCAAAGAAAAAACAAAAACAACATAAAAGTATCACGGTTTCCTTTGCCATCTTCCAAATCACCACTCTGTTGTTGTGATTTATCTAATAAAGTAGTGGTAAATATTTACGTATAATGAATTTTTAATTATTTTATCGACTTTTTAAACGTTGATATTAAACGAAAGCATTAACAATTATTGTAATTTATGATTACTAATTACAATTAATTACAGCTTGGTTACACTCTAATAAATTTTTGTTGAAATATACTATTTTAAATGTAGGTAACTTGATACCTACTATAAATTGGGCAAAAACAGGCATTGTGTTTAAAATTAAAATATGTAGACACATTGTGTTAAAAAAAAATAGACACAATGTGTCTAAACGTACATTTTTAATTGTAGTAAACTTTCTTAGAAACATTATGATTTGGTTTAAATTTAAATTGTTTGTGTTTAAAAAAAACTCTTTTATAAGCGTGAATCTATATTTACGATATTTAGAAATACTCATAAAATGCGTATATACACATATAAAATGTTTTTTATTCAATATTATACCTTTTAGTTTCTCAAAATAAAAAAAAATGCATTTTCAACGAAATAATTGCTTTATTAAGAAAATAAATTCATTAAAATTGAAAATAACGACAAATAATTTAGAGGTACTCTCAAACTAATAAAAATATTATTGAAAACATATTTTTAATTAAACTATTAATTTTTTAACATTGTATTTATTGTTTTTTGTTCCCCACGCAAGATGAATTTTAAAAAGAAACCTGAGCGTAAATCCGAGAGTTTGCGAAATTTTAAAAGATAAATTACATTAAAAACGTCGAATAAAATTATTGTTATGTTGATTTCCTTAATTAAATCAGCTTTTTCATCCAAGACCAGTTATTTCTCCGTTTTCGAATTCTAAATAAAAGAAAGTTGCAGTCATTATTATGAAATATAATTCTGTAAACCAATAATATGTATTTAGATCATTTTTTTTTAACACTGTGTCAGTTTCAGTATAATCAGTGTTGGGTTTGGCTTAACAAATATCCTAAAAATGCAATCTTCGAAAAAATGTAACTAGGTCTACTTTTGCGGAAGAAGTAAGCTGGCCATATTCAGAAAACTTACAAAGTTCGAAAAATTTTATGGAAATATCTGTGTTAAATCGACAAATCTAAAAACCTTAGTTATCCTTAATAGTCTTAAATGGCATCTATCCTACAAAAAATATGTGCCGTAAGGCAATTCACACCTGGGCTACATATATGATTACATGACACGATTATTCCTATACCCCTTTCGATATTTTAATAAACAACTATAGCTGTGTTTTCGACTTAACCATATCCGTTAACTCATAAAAAATTTCAAAGTGCATAAAAACGCGTTTAAGACGAAAACTAACATATCACTTTTCGTATGCACGTTAACTTTCAACACGGATAATTTTCAACGTTGAAAACTCAACGTTTATACATTTTCACATCTGACGTAACTTATTCGCATTACTTCCTAAAAACTTTTTCTGACATACGTTCGATTATAACGGAAAAATTATAAACATAACCTGTTTAAAATTTTTTTGTACTACAATCGGTTTAACGTAGATTTGCTTTAAATACTTAACGTTGATAGGCATGAGACAAAATACAGCTTATATCAAGTTTTCAGGTATTATGTTAAACATATAAGGGCATATTGTACGAACTAGAAATCTACACTTCTTGTTTTCTGGGATTTCGCTATCTAGTCATTTAATGATGCTGGTTTAATAGCAGTCTCAGTTAAATACTTTTCACAAGTATCAAGAATATAATAGTTATGCAATAGTGCTATTTTCTAAATTTTTTCAAATGTTAAATGTCGAAAATCAGCAAATAAAATGTGGAAAATTATTAAAATAAGCCCTTCATATTTTTCGAAAAACATAGAGGAGTAATGGCACCTGTGAAATATAAACTCATTTGTGCCCTTACCCCTTTAACGAATTTCAACTTTAATGGACTCAAAAAAAAATCAAAGACCACACCACACATAACGGCGGAATCGAAAATATGTCATTCGTAAGTCTAGTGTTGAACATATTTGCCTTTAAAATTAAATAGTTCCGTAATATGCATTTTTTGTATTTAGAAAATTTATACCTTCATTATTATTAGATCAAGTAATGAAGAATTCGACTTGAATATTTTTTATTTTCCTGTACTATCTCCACACATCCCCACGGATACATAGCCTTTACCTAAAAATAATTTCAATTGAAACTTTATATTTTTAAATATAAGCAGTCTTTTACTCACAATATCTTCTTGCATTTAGCAAATACCGCTGTTTAATGATGAAAACAATGATTTATAGTATAAGATCTGTAGTTATTATTTATATTTTATTTGTTTTTTAAATTTGTAAGTTTTTGAATTCGCGAATATGCATTTTTATTGAATTTTGATCGATTTTATGTTATTTTTTTCCAACTTTTGACTAAATAATTTGACTTTTCACACTACTCTTTTATATTTAGAACTTTTACACATTAAATGCCTATTTCTTTTAATTACACACATTATGCCTAACAATAATTTGTTAATGTCTAAATATTTATTAACATGTTTATAAACATTTCTATTGCTACATTTTGTGTTTACTTTTTCTAAAATAATGTGTACGAAAATATAATACACATTTTATGTACACTTTTAAGCATAGTGTGAGTTTTTTAACAAAACTTTACGATATTTAAAGTAGTAAATTTAAATGTTGTTTTTAGAGTGTAGTGAGCACTCTGAATTAATAAAATAAAGGGATTTACGTTTTTTATGTACTCAATGCATACGAAAGAGATACAAATTAATGTACGGGTTCTTATATTATTTTTTAACTCTTTAGCTAATTGCGGTGTGGTTCTCCTCGATTTGGACGAAATTTGAATATGTGAAAGAGGGGACAGAAAAAATAAAAATCTTATCTCAATTATTATGTTTATTTTATTTTAATGAATTTCAGAAGAGTTACTGCATTTATTGTTGGTCCTTTTTTTAAATAAAATTATTAAAAACACAACAATTGTACTGTCAGAACAATTCCGTTGTGGAAACCGAATTGTTTGCGAACGGAATTGATTCGAATTCAACCAAATTCAGTTGTGGCAACCGAATTTGATTTCAATTCGGTTGCTGCAACCGAATTATTGGCTGTCACAACAGAATTCGGTTGAGGCAACCGAATTATTGATTATTCGGTTGAAGCGACCGAATTACGAGGTTGCAGCAACCGAACGAATTCGGTTGTAAAAAATTCGGTTGTCACAACGGAATTGTTTTGAGAGTGTGTATTAGGGTGGGTCGATTTAGCAATCGATATTGTGCCATCAATTTTTCGATAGCTTTTGGCATGAGGAAAAAAAAATTCCACTACCACAAATCAAAAAAATTATTTTCGAGGTGCCAAAATTTCAATTTTTTTCAATTTTTAAATAAATGCTACACACAGAAAAAAGATCAGTTAGATATCGGTTATAAATGCGGTATTTTTATTATTAAATAACTCTTTCAGTTGTGTAGGTATAGTTTATGTAATCCGAAACAATATTTGTTTCCTGAGCTAATTAATATATTCTCTACCAACCAATGGACTTTTTGGCAACGATCAATTTGGTATCTGAACTAATTTTAAAATAAAAATATGGCTAGGACAACTTCTAGTTAATGCAACTGTTTAATATAACATGAAGAAACCACAACCCTTATTATTTGGTTGCAGTAACACTTTCAACATTTTTACTACGGAATATTGCATTTTTTTACATTTCTGTCAAATATATTTCTTTATTCTATTCACTTTAAAATAAAAATTTTGTATAAAATAATTAAATTATTTAATATTAAACAAAAATAAGCATTAGCAAAATCAAGGAAAATGTTATTAGCAGTAAGTGGTGATTTTCAAAGAACGCGAAAATAATTTTAATAGATTGTGTTTTGCAGGTATTACTTATGAAAATCAGATAAAAAATGTGGCAACTAGAGGTAAAGGTATATAAGTAAAATTATTTTCTGCTTGATGATGAAATGATGATGTTGATGAAAACAAGCAGAAAATAATTTTACTTATATACTTTTACCTCTAGTTGCCACATTTTTTATTCGATATTCATAAGTAATACATTTCTGGCAAGGTTGTAATGTTATATTGTTTACAACTTCCTTAGTTGTTTCAAAAAGCCACCGCAAGATGGCGCTAATCTAGAATTTATTAGAAAATTGCAAAAAATTTAAATTGGGGCGCCTCGAAAATGATTTATTTGATATGTCGTAGTGGAACTTTTTTTCCTCATGCCAAAAGCTATCGAAAAATCGATGGCACAATATCAAAAAATTTTTGTCCATACAAATCGCCCCACTCTAGTGTGTATATATGTATCTAAATTATTTTACAAAAAATTTTTTCCATTAATCGATTAATTTTAAAATTTTCTTCGATTAACCGGTTAAGAAAAAAACCCGAATAATTATTTGGACGATTAATCGTTTAAAATAAAAAGCCGATTAATTGAATACCCTAACCTTAACTCTTAAATACATGATCTCTTAATTTTTAACCATTTTTGTACATGCGATTTCTAAAGGCGTGTGCATTTCAAGAAAAATACCAGAAAACAAATTATTTAAAAAAAAGATGCTTTTTATTGAAAAGTATGTTTTTTTTGCCAAATAGCTCTATTGTTATTATTTTAATGCGTATGAAAAAAAGGAATATAAATATACATATATAAACTATACAGTTATTGTCGCCAAAATTAATTTTATTGCGAGAATACTACTTTAAATATTTAAACTAAAATTTTTTAATATTAGGTACACCTTTTGTAAGGAAAACGCGTGTTTTAAATTTTTCACAAATGTGCGAAGCAAAACCAAGATTTTCCTATAACTGTTTAAAAAATCTGTGCTATGGTATGTTTCCGAATGGCTTCACTATGTATTTAAGGATTAAATTGAAGGTATTTTAATTATTTACCGATCCCGTTAAACAATTTTTAGTTTTTTATTATTTAATTACTTTTTTTTTTTTTGTGTATGATATGACATAAAAAAAAGACAAATAAAAAATATAATTGGTTTAGAGGATCGAAAGATTATTAAAACACCTTTAATTTAAAGTAAATATCAGTATATACAAAATAAATGCCAGAAAAAAAATTTCAAAAATAGGAAATATTTAAAGAAGTTCACAATATGTAGTTTAGTAAGGTAGTAAAAATTCCACTCGATATTTTATATTTATTTAAAAAATATCGAGTGGAATATAGTAGCAAATAAGGAAGATAAAAGAAAAATAAAAGTTAAAAAAACAAATATTTACAAATCGAAATTCAAAAATCGGCCATGACAAATTTGTCCGGAAATTTATAAACTGAAATATAAAAAAGAATTTTGAAAATGGGTTAAGAATTGTAGCCTGAAGTGTTATTTGCTAAAAAAAAAGTGCTTTTGGATACACTGTGCGTCACCCTCTCTAATATTTTATATTTTAAGAATATGCAGTTCGATTGTTTTATTATTACTTACTCAATATAGAGCTACATACTTAATACGAATAAATGTAAAGAAGTTGCAAAAATGAAGGGCCTGTTTATGTATTACGAAAATGGTCTAAACGATAGAAACTGACAACTACTTTCCTTAAAAATACATAGAAAACAAAAACAAATTTTTGTTACTTTGCTTTCGTTTAGACGATTTTCGTAATACGATACATAAACTAGGGCTAAGTTTTTCCTTGTGTTTAATCTCATTGAAACGTACGGTCACATATATCGAATTGAACAGCCCATATAGCGTATGAGTGTTATTTAACTCTAGGAATTAAAATTAATTATACGCCACATTTAATAAAATAAAAAATATGTATTGCTGATACATAAATAAAACCAATAAATAAAATAAAAAAACAGTTTTATTAATTGGAAGTAAAAATAATGGCAGGTATATTGTCATATAAAAGTCAATATAACCTGTGGTGCTACTTTTAACTTTGTTGTAACTACTTTTGTTTGCGGTTTGCTAAAGTAAATTATATCAAATGCAAAATACATCTTTAATTTTAATTTATAATAATTAAATTATATTAAAATTATGTAAAGTGTCTTCAGATTTTTCTAAAAGTTTGTGTTAATTTTCTTTCAATTTCTAGAAAATATTGTGAAACACAAGTTTCTTGGTATAAACAAAAGTATTTTTCTTATTGCAAGTGAAAATAGTAAGACAAAAATGCAAAACAAGAATTTAACAGTAAATGTCAAACTTAAACAAGGCTATAAATTATGCAACTAGCTTTTTTCTAAGGATACTCCAATCTTTATTCTACAAATAGCATCAAAAGTAGTAAATTTTATCTATAGTTTTGTATAAACAAGTAGTATAAATGAATAAATGGATGACTGGCTGGTTGGTTGGATGGTTGGTTAGCAGATTGTTGGTTTATAAGTTGAATAGATGGATAGCAGTATCTGCGTGTTTGTATAGGACGAGGCAAAAGCTTATCTCAATTTATGCGCATCTCGACATTACAATCCCAAATATAAACATAGAGGGCACTAGAACAAGTTACTTTTCCTTCATGTTTTGTTGCAATCTATAACAAAAGAATTTATTGTGCAAAAGAATCCGACTAGAAAATATGTATGTAAAAAAAGTATAGAAGAAAAAGTAACAAGAAATTTAGTCATGAAAGATTGACAGGAATGCAAAAAAATTGTTTCTTCTTGTTGTGTTCAAGTATTTGAGGAATACATTCTACTATTGTCACTACTGTATACAAATGTGAAAACAATAGAAAATACCACAATACAATAACTGACAACATTTACAAATACATTTATATTTTCTAAATTAGGGGAGGGAGAACTTTTGAATCTCGAGTTAAGTTTCCAAAAAACTGAGAAAAGTAAAAAAAAACAATATAAATTTTTTTTTGATTTAAAAAGAAAAGCTAAACATTAACATATCCATTAAGAAAGCTACCCTAATGTTGTAACAGATATAAATCCACATAGATATAAATTGATAAACGCACTCAAATACGTTCATCCGTTTAAAGATACAAAATCTCGACCCTCATATAAATTGCAAAACAACAAAACGAATCGAAAAAATGTCACATTCAATGTTTGAATATCCACAAATCGCACACACTAATTCAGGAAGCTGTTCATTGTGCAAATACTGTCAGAAGTTTGAAATTTGTTACGTAAAAACTAAAGAAGGATAAGGAATGAATTAGCTTTTGAATAAAATCTCAGAAAAAAATGTACTCCTGAATTTGAAATGACTTGAATTTACAAAATTTCTGTAGTATAAGCGAAAATGGATAAAAAAAAACTTTGCGGGCGGGCAATTGCGGTAGGAGATGCTTAAGACATTAAGGAAACAGTTGATCATATTAACAAAGCAGTCATTCAAATCACAATGAATACCCTCACATATTCACCCGAGTGAAAAAAACATAACGAGAGCATTATCGTATTACTTCCAATTTGATATTCTTTAATAGCTGCTTAATATCTAGCTAAACCAATTATATCTCAAAATTAGGAGGTCCGTATAGAGAACAGCCTCATTTTGACAAACGTAAATGTTGGTAGTTAAATGTACTATCACATTATTCGTTTGCATCTATCGATATCTAAAATGAAATCGCATTTAGTAGATATATCATTATTATATTAAAACGAGTAAAAAGGTTAAAGTCGGGCATGCCGACTATACAATACCCTACACCAGTCTGGTGTATTCTTTGGATCCGAAATTCGAATGGGTTAAAATGGGGCTTATGTCAAAATTTTCTATAATGTGAGTCAGCGCACCAAATTTCATTAAAATATCTTAATATTTGCGACCTGCAGTTTGTAACCAAGCCAATTTTGGGGGGACCCTTATATGGGCACTAGTTCTAAACATGGACCGATGTTCACCAAAATCAATAGGCTTCGTCCTTGGGCCAACATAGGTCTATGTACCAAATTTCATCAAAGTATCTTAATATTTGCGACCTGCAGCGTATAAACAATATAATTTTGGGGGGACCCTTATATGGGCACTAGTTCTAAACATGGACCGATGTTCACCAAAATCAACAGGCTTCGTCCTTGGGCCAACATAGGTCTATGTACCAAATTTCATCAAAATATCTTAATATTTGCGACCTGCAGCGTATAAACAGTATAATTTTGATAGGACCCTTATATGGGCACTAGGTCTAAACATAGACCGATGTTCACCAAAATCAATGGGCTGCGTTATTGCGCCAATATAGGTCTGTGTACCAAATTTCAGCAAAATATCTTAATATTTGCGACCTGCAGCGTATAAACATTATAATTTTGGTAGGACCCTTCTATGGGCACTAGGTCTAAACATGGACCGATGTTCACCAATATCAATAGGCTGCGTTATTGGGCCAATGTAGGTCTGTGTACCAAATTTCATCAAAATATCTTAATATTTACGACCTGCAGCGTATAAACAATATAATTTTGGTAGGACCCTTATATGGGCACTAGGTCTAAACATGGACCGATGTTCACGAAAATCAATAAGCTGCGTTATTGGGCCAATATAGGTCTGTGTACCAAATTTCATCAAAATATCTTAATATTTACGACCTGCAGCGTATAAACAGTATAATTTTGGTAGGACCCTTATATGGGCACTAGGTCTAAACATGGACCGATGTTCACGAAAATCAATAGGCTGCGTTATTGGGCCAATATAGGTCTGTGTACCAAATTTCATCAAAATATCTTAATATTTACGACCTGCAGCGTATAAACAATATAATTTTGGTAGGACCCTTATATGGGCACTAGGTCTAAACATGGACCGATGTTCACCAAAATCAAACTTGTTCGTCCTTGGGCCAACATAGGTCTGCGTACCAAATTTCATGAAAATATCTTAATAGTTGCGACCTGTAGAGTGCGCACAAGATTGCATAGACAGACAGACAGACGGACGGACGGACGGACGGACAGACGGACATCGTTAAATCGAAATAAAAAAAAAATCTGAACCGATCGGTATACTATAAGGTGGGTCTACGACCAATATTTTTTGGTGTTACAAACATCAGCACAAACTTATAATACCCTGACCACATAGTGGTGTAGGGTATAATGACCACATAGTGGTGTATGGTATAATTAGGGTATAATTACATGTCAAATAATTTTTTCTTCATTGTTCGGAACGTTGCAAAAGACCATTTGATATTTAAAATTTTTTCCATTGGTTTGTTTTCAATGTTATGTGATCTGCAAATTTGGCCAAATCTCTATATTTTTGCAGAAATATACTTTATTTTTTATGGGAGCCAGTAAATTCTGTCCTTGAATTCCATGGAAATAATTTTTCTTTAATACGAGTATATCACGAACTTATGTAAAATATCAGATGAAACCCATTTTTATTGTGCCTCTAAAAATCATAATGAAAATGTCAACGGTTTGAATGGCTTGGAATTCGGCGTTGTTAGCAATATTAAACTAGTGATATGAACCAGTTTTGTGTTTCGAGTTACTCACTGTCGTGTTTTTAGCAGGCACCAGAAAACTTATTTTTTTTTTGTTTTTATCAAAAATAAATATCACTAAAGTTCAAAATGTTTTTATTTCTCAATCGAAAGCAAAAAATTTCAAATGTACTTTAAAATAAAAATATCCCTCAAGTTGAAATTCAAAAATATCTTTAGGTATAAATATCAAAGATAAATAAATTGATAAAAAAAAATAAAACTTTTTAAAACGTTTTTTTTTGTTTTTCATCTTTGTACAAAGTACAAAAATAGAATTTTAAAATTTTTGTTTTATTTTTATGGTGTAGATACTATTCTGGTTTTTGGTTTCAAATCTGTAGAAAATCATATAATACCCTGGAATGCACTGTTGGGCGGTATATACATACAAACATATATTGCAAATATTTTTTTTTGCTAAAATGTATGCCAATTGACTAGCATTTTGAATTAATATTATTCATTTTCGGAATGAAATCGCTGTATAAGTTTTCTAATTAAATTTTTGCACCATGAAACCTTTTTCGCATTCCGCCATTAATTCGCAATTTTTTAAGTGCAGATTTTTAAAATTCATAACCTAGGGATACCAAAAGTTTGGTAATTAGTTCGCAAAAAAAAAATTGCCAAAAAAATTTTTCAAAAAAAAAATTTTTGCATTAATGTATTCTTTTGCAGAATATAAATTGCTGATTAGGTTTCTTAATTATTTTTTTGTATCATAAAGGCTTTCTTCGCATTCCGCCAATATTTTGCAATTTTTTGAGTGCGATTTTTTTTAATTTTTAACCTTAGGACTATAATTGCCATATCTAATTCCGAAGTTTGGTGGTTAGTATGCAAAAAGTTTCGCGAAAAAAAATTTTGCAAAAAGGAAAATTTTTCCATCAACATATTCGTTTGCAGAATGTAAATAGGTGACTGAGTTTTTTAATTTATTTTTTGTACCATAAAGCTTTTTTCGCGTTCCGCCATTATTTTTAAATTTTTTAAGTGCGGATTTTTAAAATTCATAATCTAGTGACTATAATACCGAATATCTCATAAGTTTGGTTGATAGGTTGCAAAAAAAATTCGGGAAAAAAAATTTTCCGAAAACAAAAATTTTTTCATCAATGTATTCGTTTGCAGAATGTAAATTGCTGATTAGGTTTTTTAATTAATTTTTTTACCATAAAGTTTTTTTTTCGCGTTCCGCCATTATTTTGCAAAATTTTTAAGCGCGGTTTTTTTAATTCACAATCTAGGGACTATAATACCTATATCCTATACCAAAATTATCTGGTTAGATTGCAAAAACAAAAAAAAAAATTAAGAAAAAAAAATTTTCCAAAAAGGAATAGTTTTGCATCAATATATACATATAGCAGAATGTTAATCGCTGATTAAGTTTAAACATTTTTGAGTGCGGTTTTTTAAAATTCATAAATTTGGGACTATGATACCCATATCTTATGCCAAAGTTTGGTAGTTCGTACGCAAAAAATTTCGCGAAAAATAAATTTTGCAAAAAGGAAACTTTTTGCATCAATATATCCGAATGTAAATCGCTGACTGAGTTTTTTAATTTATTTTTTGTACCAAAAAGCTTTACTTCGCGTTCCGCGATTTTTTTGCAATTCTTTTAGTGCGGGTTTTTAAAATTCATAATCTAGGGACTATAATACCAATTATCTCATATCAAAGTTTGTGGTTAGTTTGCAAAAAAAAAAATTCGCGAAAAAATTTTCTGAAAAAAAATTTTTTGCATCAGTGTACATTAGGCCGGGTCGATTTGTGGGAGGCAAAAAAATCGCCCATGGCTCAGTGAAAATCGTATAGGGATCAAAATAAGAAACTTTGCCGAAGAAACCATACCTCTAAAACGAATTCTACTACCCCCCGACTGTTGACTTTTGTCCCGTAGGGTCAAGTTTTGAAAAATCCCACTTTGACCCATTTAGAGTGCCCCAATCGAGTCCAAATGTATGACCGACCCCCACTAACTTTGGAGGGCCGATCCACCCATGCCAGTGGCACACCCCCTGGAACTCCCCTGGGGGGTTCCCCATACAAACATTTTAAAAAATCACCATTTTTGGCACTTTATTTTATTATTTTTTATTTATTTTATTTATTTTTATTATTTTATTTATTTTTTCTCTTTAGAAATTTATTTAGTCAGAACATATGTAAATGAAAAAATTAATTTAACTTAGTAATAGAAAAGAAAATAAAAAAAATTACTGTTTGAAGTCTTTTTTGCTTTCAAGTCTGGGCAATTTCGCACGGCTCTCTAATGTCGTCGCCATAACAGCCTCTACATTTTCCGGTATAACTCGTTTGGAAACGCTAGCTAGCAATTGAACGTGTCGTTCTGTTTCTTGTATGTGTGATGGAATTTTTGGATCATTAAACGGTGGATCATCTTGATTTAAATATTCTTTCAAAGTATCGTATGGAATGCTTCGCGTGAATGGTGGTTCAAATACGTCATTTATGTCATTCATATTGATCATTTCCGTGTAACTTGTGCAATAAAAGTTTATATCTGGTTTTTTATAAGCTCTAAGTCCCGTTGGGTCGTCAACATCGGTTCGATAGCGTAGAATTATCTTGATAGCACAGTCGCGCTTTTCTTTGCTATCATCAAACAACATTGATAACAAGATATTTTCCGAATGCGCATAATATGAATTATCTGTAATTACTTTATTGACAATTTTGCGTAAACTAGATTCTAGAAATCTTGACCAACTAATGAATTTGAAAAATAATCTACTACCGTACACGACAGAGCTGTAATACTTGATATTGAAGTACATTGGCACATAACATGTAATTATAAATTCAACCAGTATTCTTAAATTTGCATCTGGATTTTCCGTTGTCACATATAATCGTAATAGTCTAGCGGCCTTGGTGAGCCACCGAGAATGTACAATTTTCCCTGGTTTGATGTTTGCCGGATCCACTGAAACCACGCCGCTAGAAATTGCATGGGCCATGTCGTATAAGTACTTGGAATCGGTGGAAAATTCAATTTTGTCTGGAGCAGGGGGCATATTTTTCAACTCAATTTTCTGAAAGCCGTCCACCACCTGAAAATATATAAAAATAAAACAATTAAAAACGGTTGACAATTATAATAAATGAGTGATAGCAATAACTTACCGGAAGAGTTTCACAAGTTTCGATTTGACGGCTCAATTTTCCGGTTGCCGATCTTGGTCCAGTGCTGGTTGATTTATCCAAAGCTTCAAACAAATGCCGAAACGGAAGTTCGTTGAAGTGTAGAAGGCAAACGAACCAATGCAATGGTCTTTTTAACAGCAATTCGAATCGTCGTATAATTCCACCATTTGGGCCAGTGTTTGTTGGCTCACCGTCAGTGCATATGCCAATTAATGCATCCAGTGATATATTTTTATCGTTGAAAAAATCATTTAATTTGGTTGTTTTGTATTCAGCGGTTTCATGTTCCAGTCTTACGTAACCAATCAATTCAGAATTCGGTTCTCTCAAAATAACAAGATGAGGTTCTTTTACCATTCTAGTATAATACTTCTCATCAATTGTATCTCTCGTTAAAGTATCATCTTTTCTGCCATCGAATGAAAATGCTAACAAATTGGTATCATCTAACCGTTTGCGAAGCACTTCTTGTCTGCATTTCTCTTTTTCTCGGCGAACTTTCGATTTATCCATGATGAGAGGTTTGCCATGGATATCTTTCATTTTAAAATCTTGGAAAAGAGCTGTTCCCATTGCTGATGCTACTCTATCAGGCACGCCAAATCTGTCACATACCAAGGCAAAGTTAAAACAATCGTATCTCTGTGTGTATTGTGAACTTGTGCTTATATCCAAATCTTCTTGAACCGGTGGCGGTGCGTATGTTGAATCATCGGGATATTGGTACACCCAGCCAAAAAATTTGTTGTCCCAGCCGAATTAGGTTCCAACCGAATTTACGAGGTTGCCTCAACCCCATTAGAGGGGTTATCACAACCGAATTCTGAGGTTGTTACAACCGAATTCGGTTGTGGCAGCCGAATTTTCGAGGTTGTCACAACCTAATTCATTTGTGGTAACCGAATTGTGGGGTTGTGACAACCGAATTCGGTTGCAGCAACCCTATTGAGAGGTTGTGACAACCGAATTTATTGGAGAACGAGGTTGTCTCAACCGATTAATTCTATTAGTTTAGCTGAAATTCTAAATTATTTTTTGCAATAAAAAACGGTTCCTTTTAGTTTTTATACATAAATATATTATAATATAATATAAAATTAAATTTGTACAAATATTAAAAGGTACAGTTGTGGCCAAGCATTTAAGTCAATTCAAGTTTTTTTTTCTAATTTTCTTGTTGTTGCCTTTATTTTTAAAGATCAAAATAGTGGCTAAATTCGCCACGAAAGACGAGGAGATGGTTCAGAAAATTGTACAGAATTTTAACGTAATGTTTGTTTTTTCATTTTGTGACTTGTTTTAAGTGGGCGTGGCTTTTAACGAAAAATTAGCGATATAAACCTCTTATCAAATTACATAGTAAAATTTAGGCAGTACTGATCGGTTCCATACAAACTGTATATTTTTGGAAATCCTATAAAATTTCCCTAAGTCTTGCATTATTTTTATCTTCAGATAGTCGCCAGACTTAAAAGTGCAGCACTTTAAACGTGACCAAATTTTTCTCTGTTTTTAATAAAGTTAACAGCACTGAAATTTTAATGTGAATAGTTTTATGCTTTTCTTACCACAATATAGCAAATCAGTCAAGATTTTTTTTACGTTAAAAAGCATATCATGTTTCAGTGTTGTTAACTTTCTTTTAAAATCGCTAAAACAAAGAAAAATTTGGTCATGTTTAAAGTGCTGCAATTTTAAGTCTGGTGACTATTTGTAGATAAAGATAATGCAAGACTTAAGGAACTTTTATAGGATTTCCAAAAATATACAGTTTGTACAGAACCGATCAGTACTGCCTAAATTTTACTATGTAATTTGATAATTTTAATTTTTCGTTAAAAGCCACACCCACTTAAAACAAATCACAAAATGAAAAAACAAACATTACGTTAAAATTCTGTACAATTTTCTGAACCATCTCCTTGCCTTTCCTGGCGAATTTAGCCACTATTTTGATCTTTAAAAATAAAGGCAACAACAATATAAATAAAATAAATAAAAAAACTTGAATTGATTTAAATGATTGGCCACAACTGTACATACGAATTTATCATAAATATAAAGTATTATTTCTTTCAAAGAAATGGTATTTCTCTTAGTGATCTTCCCTTCAATGAGAGTGTTCTTCTTTAAAAAGCCTTTTCATAAATGTTAACACGAAATACTTTAGGAAATGTTAAATTCACAATTTTGTTTATATTAGGGTATTTCGGTTAGTACTGGTTCTTTGAAATCAACGATATATTATTTAGTAAATTACCTTTGATAAACAAGGTATTTTACTAAATAACTTATTATTCTCCATTAAAAAATGGAATTTTAATAAGTGCTCTCCTCTCAAAAATGAGCACTAAAAGAATTGCCCTTCCTTTAAAAAATGAGTACACACTAAAAGAAGTGAATGAAGAATACTAAAAGAAAGAAAAAAAAATAATAATTACAAAAAATACCCTGCTTTGAAATATCTTTAAAAAACTTGCGTTAAGATGCCTCTGATTAAATAAAAAAATGAAGAACACAAATCAAAGAGCAAATGTGCCATCTTAAATCATGAGTTGTCAAGAAAGTGCGGCAAAATGTAAGTATAGGGTTTTAAAAACCTTATACTCACTTTGAAATATAACTATTTTTGAAAGATCGTTATATTAATTTTAGAGATGTGACGGTTTTTAGTGTTCTAACACCCTTGATCCAAAAAATAAGTTAAAGGGGTTTAAAGCAGTTCTTTTACTCTAAAAGTAATTAATAAAATCGAAGTATATATTCAGAAGATATGACAGTTACCAGTTTTTTAAGGCTCGAAAGCCACATATATTGGCAAATATTCCAGAAGACAAAACGCTTGTGAAGCTCTTTTAAGGTATTTTATTTTCACTATAAAATAAAATAATTTCCAACAAAACGGAAGTTAAAATTAAGGAGATATGGAATTTGAAATTAAGATTAAAAGTGAATTTTTTGCTATTACAAAAACTTACAATATATCCGGACGCCTTATTATTACTTTAGAAATTCTCAATTTAAGCCTACTTTTTGGTCAGACATGCAAAAACCTTCAAATCCATCTTATCTCTAAAATTATTATAAAGATTTTCTTAACCGGCTTTTTTTATTGGAGTCGAGATAATTTTTTGCAATTAATGATTTTAGATGACATGTGGGAATGTAAAAAAATCACTTTTTCGGAGGAACGGTTCTTATTTGATAAAAGGATCGCGAAACAAAATATTTATTCATTCCTTGCTTTAGTAGGATATATTGATTCAGGTCCCCTTGCTTTTTTAAATTTATTGCATTTGCAATTCGCCGCGACACCCATTATCACCAGGTAGATATTCAAATTAGCATATATAGAGACTACATCCGCAATTTTAAGGTGATTCTTAATGCGTAATGCTTCCAGCGAAAAATCTATTTTAAATTTCGTTGATTACACTATGTTTAAATGAAATTATAGATATCAGTTACATACCTTGCTGAATAAAAACTCTCGGATTAATTTTATCCAAGGATTTGGTTTTGAATTCAACCCCCTTTTCTCAATTGCAATCAGCTTATGTTTTGATATTCTTTTCCTATATAGCTGCGAAAAATCATATCAAATATATTAACATGTGCAAACTAATAAATTTCATTTATACGAACCTTGTAATATTTGCAAAATTATTCTGCTTTCCTGCTTTTAAAAATAAATTTCGTTTTAACATAATATTTTCTGTTTTGAATTTTAATTGATAGATAAAAATTCAAAATACAAGTTTAAAAGGCAACTCAATTCGGTTGTTATAGCCGAATTGAAAATTAATTCGGTTGCTACCACCCCATATAAAACAAATTCGGTTGCAACGACCCCATTCATAAGTAATTCGGTTGTGACAACCGAATTTCAGTGCAGACAACTGAATTCGGTTGTAGCTACTTCTTTTCTGTTTCAGTGACTTCTTTTCGGTTGCGGCAACCTCTTTTCGGTTGAAGCAACCTAATTCCAACCGAATTTTTTTGAGGGTGTATGTTGGCATTGATGACATAGACGTTTCTCCTTGCTCTTCAATTTCCATCGCAAATCCATACATTGTTAGACTTCTCTGATTATGTTGATCGTGCATAAACTCTTTGAGGCGTTCGGGAACCAAACCGCATGCACATGGAGCTGCCTTCAAATCGCATTTACATGTTCCAATGAAAAAAATTGTTTCCAGAGATTTTACATACTCTGTAAATTGTTGGGGTTTGTTTCTTCTCTTGATTTGCTCTTGATATTTGTCAAGCAATCTATTCAATTTATTACATACACTTTTTTTCAGCATTATTTCCATACCAAGTTTTTCCCAAATTCCAATCAACTTATCTTGTACTTGAATAGTGAATGCTTTATAGGACAACTTTTTTTGTTCGCTCAAGTAAAACTAATATCTCAAGATATCCAGATGGGTTGGTAAATTAAGATCAGTCAAATCAGTAGACACACCAAAAACAGTAACATCATGCCTGGGTATATGACTCATTGGGTTTTCGATAGTTGTTGATGTTGTTATTGCTTCATCTTGCGGTGTAGAGGATGGTGGATTCATTGCAAACTTCTTGATTTGGAATGATTTTTTTTTAAATATTTTTTTATCTCAAATTAGCACTTCACACTTCGAGTTCTTCACAACGACTTAATGCATTCACAAAAACTGTTGCGTTATATATGGTCTAGGAGACGAGGTAATAAGAATGAAATGGTAATTTCAATTCTACCTGTAACCGATTTTGTTGTCAAAACTGCCCATAAAGTACTTACATGTAAATTAAACGTTAATCTGACTACAAATTCTGTTAAGCAAGTGCGCCTTTTATTACTTCTGGAAAATCCTTTATGATAATTTTATGCTCGATTCTACCTGTAACCGATTTTGTTGTCAAAACTGCCCATAAAGTACTTACATGTAAATTAAACGTTAATCTGACCACAAATTCTGTTAAGCAAGTGCGCCTTTTATTACTTCTGGAAAATCCTTTATGATAATTTTATGCTCAATTCTACCTGTAACCGATTTAGCTTAAGTAAGTTTACGACATGCAGCTGTGTCTTGTGGTGGCTTAAAAAACCCACACAACCTATTTTACGACCTGCAACAGAACGACACGTTCAATTGCTAGCTAGCGTTTCCAAACGAGTTATACCGGAAAATGTAGAGGCTGTTATGGTGACGACATTAGAGAGCCGTGCGAAATTGCCCAGACTTGAAAGCAAAAAAGACTTCAAACAGTAATTTTTTTTATTTTCTTTTCTATTACTAAGTTAAATTAATTTTTTCATTTACATATGTTCTGACTAAATAAATTTCTAAAGAGAAGAAATAAATAAAATAATAAAAATAAATAAAATAAATAAAAAATAATAAAATAAAGTGCTAAAAATGGTGATTTTTTAAAATGTTTGTATGGGGAACCCCCCAGGGGAGTTCCAGGGGGTGTGCCACTGGCATGGGTGGATCGGCCCTCCAAAGTTAGTGGGGGTCGGTCATACATTTGGACTCGATTGGGGCACTCTAAATGGGTCAAAGTGAGATTTTTCAAAACTTGACCCTACGGGACAAAAGTCAACAGTTGGGGGGTAGTAGAATTCGTTTTAGAGGTATGGTTCCTTCGGCAAAGTTTCTTATTTTGATCCCTAGAATACGATTTTCGATTATTAAATCGACCCGCCCTAATGAATACCTTACTGTATGTGGGTATATTTTTTTATTCGTGTGTTTGTTCTCTCTGCAATTCCTACTTTTGAGTTTTTTGTTTTTTTAAGGCTTTCAAAACCTAATGCAGCATATTTTCAACATATATTTTTGTTTAATCTTTCTTGCTTGACGATTCATTTTTCTTTGACGATGCGTGCTGCTAACAGTATTGAACACCGTGTATGTTTTTTGCTGAGGCTGTTCACGATGAAGATCAGCACACTTTTAGCATATACTTTTGTTGTAATTTTCTGTTTGGCATTTGATTTTTATTCGACAGTGTGTTCTGTTAAAATTTTGAACACCGTACTTATATATTGTATCAATACCATTGCATTATATACATGTGCGGAAATATTATAAAACCTTGGGATATTTTTTTAAATTTCAAAGAATATGAAAAAGTTTAAAGATGTTCAGTGAACAGCTCCGCACATTAGAAGGAACGTCACTGCGTTCAGTACATACTTTATGAAATAAATTGGCTGATCGGAGTAAGGCGTTTCCTTACCTGTGAAATTATTTGTATGCAGAAAATTAAACCGTTTTCAAATATAAAATTTGGGATATTTTCTCTCAACTAGGAAAGAAGTATACGAATTTGAGCAACCAGAGTAAAACATTATTAAAAATATTGCGAAGGAAATTATTAAAATTTTTTTTTCAATTTTTTCACAGAAGTTTATATTATCGAAATAGAAAAATTATTTTTTTTTTCAAATATTAACGCTTTAACTGTGTACAAAGCTTAAGTTTTCAATCTAAATTTATTATACCACCACTTGCGGGCGCGACCAAGATATAAAAAGTACAAAAAATGTTTACTGCGAAACTGACCTATCCTTCTCCGTACGAAATTCATTCTTTGCAAAAAATGGGTAAAGCAACGTACTCCATATCAGAAACAGATTGCACAAAATTTTAAATATTGACAAAAACTAAAATTTTCGAAAATTAAAATCACCTAGAAATCAAATTTCACTTGATGGCTCTAATTGGGGTTTGGTATTTCCCGGACTTTTTTATTTCCCGGGAAACGGGAATAAAAAAATTTTATTCCCGGGAATCCCGGGAAATATTTTTGAACAAAATTGTTAATGAAAACCACCTATATCATAACCCAGCAAAATTGTCGGATGTAAAGAACCGGTTGTAGAACAACTTGTACTTGCATGCAACCTGTTCTAATTTATGTTCTATCATCGGTGATTTTTGTTTGAGTTTGTCACAAAAGCAACAGGTTCTGTTCCCCAAACTACAACAGGTTGATTTAGAACCGGTTCTAGAACCAGTTATAGAACCGGTTCTGTGACAGTGAAGCCTTCCATTTTGACTTCCAGGAATCAGTTCTAGAACCTGTTCCACGGAACAGGTGGTAAAAACACCTATTCTAGAACAGATTCAAAGGCAACCAGTTAAAAAAAATTTTCCTGGAAAGTAATTTTTGTTAAAAAAACACTATTTCGGTACAAATTCAGTCTGTGTAGTGAGAATTCAAAGTAAAAATGTCAGAATGTTCAACATTTGATTTCACATAAATTACTCTAAGCACTGCCAAATGAATTGCATGATTCCCGCAGAAAGCACTCTCTACTGGACTATTGGAAACAAACCGTTTCATCACATTTGGCCCATTAGATATGGTGGCCACAATGTTATTTTCCAAAGACAAATAAAACTCTTCTAGTCTTATTTCTACAATTCTTCTTATTTCATCAGCATTACATCTTCCTGATATATAAACCAACCCCAGGTTATACAATGAATTATTTCCGTTCAAATATCTCTTTTGTGATATTCTTGTCCATTTATCTGAGATTATAGTAAATCTCCTTTTGTTAGATATATTGCTCGATATTTCTTTTATCATGACATCATGATTGTAGTAATTTAATATAATGTTCTTTACATCGGTTTCATTTTTTGGCAATGCCAGGTTTTTATTATAAAAACTTTCTCGAATAAACGAAGATCTAGTTATGGTGCGGATTGACATTCCGTCGACTGCGGCTAATTTTGCCCTACCATAAAACGTTCAATGCCTATTCAGCTTACACTTTTTTCTTCGGGTACTTTGCTAATTTTAGCTGGAACATTATTCTTGTTGTTTTCTTCAAGAGAAGTTGCATGACCATAATTTTTTTTTTTGTGAACCAAATTTAGATGTCGGATAACCAAATTTAGATACCTCCCAGCAAAATCTTTCATTACCAAATAAGTGGTTATATAATAGAAATTCATAGCTCCGCACAACTTATTTTTTGGCGTCTAAACTCATTATTTTTGTTTGGCCTGGTCGTTTTTATAAGTAGGCACGCTTACCCGCTCGCTTACGAAAAAATGAGAAGTAAGTAGTTATCAGATTCTGAATAATAAGTGGTTACAAACATGCTTACAAAAAGTTGAATTATAAGTGGTTATCCGACTGCTTACTTGATTGTTAAAAATAAGGAGTTACACAAATACTATTAGCTTAAGGAAATACATTCAGAGAAATTAAATTTTTTTCTAGAGTATAATTTTAGAACTTTTTGACATTTTGTGTTTATTTTGATTGTGTTTTTGTAATAAAATTAAAAAATTGTTCATTTGTTTAAATTAAATTGCAATTTGAGGCATTTAAATTTCGAGTGAAATTTTTCCACGTGAAAAACAACTTACGGTGCTTTATTATAAAGGAGTATTTTAAATTTAAAGTAGACTTTATTTGAATCATACGGTTTTGTTCATTTTGTGTATGAAAGCTTACAAAAATATTTATATTTCAAACATTTTGATTGGTTGAAAATAAATTAACCAATCAGAATGCTCCAAAAATAAACCACCCAATATTTTAACTAAAGTCGACTTTAACTAAAATATACATTTGAAAAATTTAGATAGTAAGGGCGATTATTTGTGAGAAACAAGACTTTTTTTCATATTTCTTTTAAACATTTTACCAAGTTTTTAGGTTTTTAAATTTTGAATAAGTTATGCCAAAAAAAATAAATAAAATAATAAAAATAAATAAAATAAATAAAAAATAATAAAATAAAGTGCCAAAAATGGTGATTTTTTAAAATGTTTGTATGGGGAACCCCCCAGGGGAGTTCCAGGGGGTGTGCCACTAGCATGGGTGGATCGGCCCTCCAAAGTTAGTGGGGGTCGGTCATACATTTGGACTCGATTGGGGCACTCTAAATGGGTCAAAGTGGGATTTTTCAAAACTTGACCCTACGGGACAAAAGTCAACAGTCGGGGGGTAGTAGAATTCGTTTTAGAGGTATGGTTCCTTCGGCAAAGTTTCTTATTTTGATCCCTATACGATTTTCACTGAGCCATGGGCGATTATTAAATCGACCCGCCCTAGTGTACATATTTGTTTGCAAAAAATTTCAAAATTTTATTTATTACTCATACGTCACGTATAACCAATAGAGTTGCTGTATAAGTCGAAACATTTGTTATTAACCACCTGTTAACCCATTTTTGCCCACTTGTTGTTCCACTGACAATTTTGTGACTACCTTTTTTAGATTATCTGCCTGATATTAATGAATTTTTGCATAAAACCAATGCAGTTTCATTGAAACTCGTCAATTGAAACTTTTCATTGAACTAATGGAATTTTTTATAAAATGTTCTGAAAAATTTTCTTTTATTTATTAAAAGTGCCATACACACAGAGAAAAAATATCCCATTTTCCAACTGAAGTTCGGTTACATCTACTAAAATAGGTTGGTGCAACCGAATATTGGTTTTCACAACAAAATTCTGTTTATATGACTGAATTTTAGTTGCAATACTCAAAATATTTAGCAATCACATTACAATATGGCTTCACCAACCGAATTTATTGGTTGTAGAAACCAAAATAGGCTTAACAATTCGGTTGGCAATTTTTTTCCTGTGTGTATACTTAATGAAAACGTAATACTATATTATATCCCTACGGAAAATTTTAACAAACTGTCACCGAACTGGCCCCTTTATATGAAATAGAGTGGTCACTTTTACATGACGTCATAGGAGGGGGAAATTGACCCCTTGTGATATGTCACAAGACAAATCCTAGTACAGGTTACTGAACTCTCATAAAAAAACAAAGTTCAGGGACTTGTTCTGGGATTTTTCTTTTGACATGTCACAAGGGGTCAACTGTTGTGCTTCATAAAAAAAAATATTTTTCACAAAAATCAATTTCTTTAAAAATTAATTTCTTTTCGCGCAAATTTATTATTCAAGATTATTACTTTTCTTGAATTGTGGGTTTATATTTTGTCTTTAGTGAACAATATTTTATATCAAAATTGTGTAAACATTGGATATGCACTAAAATATTGAAAAACAAATCGAAATTTTTACATAAATTTTAATGATTCCTTTATACACTAATAGAAAATGTCTGTAACAAATTTAGTTAAAACTACACACAGAAAATAAATTGGTTGGAATTCTATCGGAACCAACGAAATATTTTCATCATTCAATACTTTTAATTGCAGTTATTTAAAATTCATTATTAGGAAAGTTATATTTATTTGTGAACAGAAAATATATATGATGAACCAAAACACTGTCACATTATCCAAATATTGGCTTTTCTAACCAATATTGAAAAAATTCTAACTTCCACATTACTTTCAATACCAACAACCACCAATTTATCGAAGATTTAGTCATTTGAATAAAATATCGGCAGCAAAAATCTAGTATCAGTTGTGTTTCAATAAAATCGATCACTCTATCCAAATGACAAAAGTCAACGTTGATAGCTTACCGCACAAACACAGCTAGTATCTACTTTTGTATAATGTAAAATAGTAAAAATGGTGACTAAACAAAAATATAAGTACTTTTTGAATCCTGAAAAAATCTTTGTACATAAAAATACATTATTATACTTGAATTAATGCTTAACCTCGGTAGATTCCAATACCATAAATAATTTTTAACATTTTATAGTTAAATTCTGCCTCATTGAGTTTTTTTTTATGTGTAGAAAATACTCAGATCTCGTTCAAATTCTCATTAAAAAAATGTATCTATATTTCTTATAAAATAAAAAGTGGTTTCATTCACAATTTAAATAACCATTTGAGACCTTTAAAGTTCAAGTTCGAGCGAATTTTTTTCTAGGAAAAGGGGAACATATTCCTGTAAATATGAAGGTTTTTAAGAGTTCGCACTAAATATGGAATCTTTAATTTTTACAACTATATAACATTTTATAAAAAAATGTTCTTGCGAAAACAATATCACAACTGATATTTAATTAAAGTTTATTCTTTAAAAATATTCTTTTTACAGTTTGATAAACTTTTCATAAAAAAAAGTTCCCGAAAGAAAAACATCTCAAATTTTCTTTTGCAAAATGTACATAATCATATTCATTTTCAATTTTTTTCTTATTGGAAAATTGCAGAAAAAAAGTATTTACTTTCATAAGTACTTCCTCATTTGTGTATTCTTTTTCTCGTATTTGATTATTTTCTGATTATCTTCAGGATCTAAAAATTAGAGTATAGGGGAGATTTTTGTTAAATTGATTTAGAACAGTTTTGGATTTTGGAAACACTTTGTTTGTATGTTATTTCCTGTTTTATTTTTTTCCTTTTCCTTTTTGCTTTTCTTTTCCCTTTTTTCTTTTCTTTTCCCTTTTTTCTTTTCTTTCCTTTTTTTCGTTTCCGATTTCGGTTTTGGGGGGAAATTTCCCTATCATGCTTTCAGAAGTCTTTTCGGCGGAAATTTTTATTACTTTTTAATAACGCAAAGGTATATATCATTGGTTGCAGAAATGTTGTTTTAAGAATTTTTAAAAAATTTATATGTAATTGTAATCAGAAAAAACTAAATAAAAACGTTTTAAAACGTTCTATTTTGTTTTTTCCTCTATACAAAATATAACGATTTTTTTTTTTTGTTTTTTCCTCAATACAAAAATAAAAACAATTCTCAACTTTCCTGAAAATATCAGTACCAGGCACCCAGTACTTTTAAAACGTTTTATTTTGTTTTTTTTTCCTCAATAAAAAAAAATCACTTGTGTACAAATGAATTTATTTTTCTTGATGGATATTTTGTTTTCATCAATTTTTTTATTTTTTGTTTTCTTTTCGAAAACAAAATTTAAAAAATATCCGTACTGATATTTTCAGGAAAGTTGAGAATTATTTTTATTTTTGTATTGAGCAAAAAACAACAAAAAAAACGTTTTATTTTGTATTGAGGAAAAAACAAAATAAAACGTTTTAAAACGTTTTTTTTTAGTTTTTTCTGATTACAATTACATATAAATTTTGTAAAAATTCTTAAGGCATATCTACACGGGATGGAAAACTCGCTAGACTTTTTGAAAATGCAGCTCTGTAAAGGTCTACGAAATGTAATCTCTAGGGAATTGACAATTGCTGTCCTACATAATTTCTTTAATTGGTAACAATTTTTAAGATGTCTTGTAACATTATTGAACTTTTCAGTTTATTAACTGCACCTTTTGGTATTTGGGGGAAAAATTATACTTTAAAATACAACAATTTTAATGAAAACAACAACTTGACAACTGGAGATGATACATTTACGATAAAAACTAGTGCCAACTATATTATTGATGACAAATTAGGCGTACACTGTACGAGATTTCTATCCCGTGTAGACGTGCCTTTAAAACAACATTCATATGGACACATTTCTGCAACGTAATTAAAAAGTAATAACAATTTCCGCCGTTACAAATAACCTACTTATTCATATACCTAATGGAAATGCTGATACCCCTAACCAACAATATATTTTCACTGGGCTGGGCAAATATTCTAATAATTCTTATTAGGTTAATAGAACGTATTGCTTATAAGGGAAAAGTTGTATAGCCTAGGGGAGAGCTTGAATCCAGTTGGAGTTTTATTATACTTCGTCCCGTGGGCGAAGTATACACGAATAAGCCAGCCCGATTAAAGTTCCCGAATTAACCCGACTCACCTGCTTACTATTCTCGTGAGTTATTTAGAAATATTTTACTAATCGTATTTACATCTCCTCGTGTTCCCGAGGTAACCCGAACCCAGTTGGAGTTTTACTATACTTCGTCCTTCGGCGAAGTATACACGAATAAGCCAACAAGGTCGGAGTTACCGAAATAACCCGACTCACCTGCTTACTATTCTCGTGAGTTACTTAGAACTATTTACTAATCGTATTTACAATATTCCCTCGTTTCCCCGAATTAACCCGACTCACCTGCTTATTATTCTCGTGAGTTACTTAGAACTATTTACTAATCGTATTTACAATATTCCCTCGTTTCCCCGAATTAACCCGACTCACCTGCTTACTATTCTCGTGAGTTACTTAGAACTATTTACTAATCGTATCTACAATATTCCCTCGTTTCCCCGAATTAACCCGACTCACCTGCTTACTATTCTCGTGAGTTACTTAGAAATATTTACTAATCGTAGTTACCATATTCCCTCGTTTCCCCGAGATAACCCGACTCACCTGCTTACTATTCTCGTGAGTTACTTAGAAATATTTACTAATCGTAGTAACCATATTCCCTCGTTTCCCCGAATTAACCCGACTCACCTGCTTACTATTCTCGTGAGTTACTTAGAACTATTTACTAATCGTATTTAAAATATTCCCTCGTTTCCCCGAATTAACCCGACTCACCTGCTTACTATTCTCGTGAGTTACTTAGAACTATTTACTAATCGTATCTACAATATTCCCTCGTTTCCCCGAATTAACCAGACTCACCTGCTTACTATTCTCGTGAGTTACTTAGAAATATTTACTAATCGTATTTACAACATATCCTCGTTTTCCTGGAATAACCCGACTCACCTGCTTACTATTTTCGTGAGATACTTAGTTCAATACCTAATCATATCTAACCAGTGACAGAGCTATCGACGTTGGGAGGAACTGCAACCACTGCCAGAGTTGCCGAAGATCATCCTGAGCACTGAATCATCGAAGACGTTTAAACAATAACAGTCATTAGATTAAATAAGTAATTTAAGTAGTTTAAGATCTTGGTAAATAAAACTGTGTGCGATACAGGATCGTACAATTGAATTGAACAAAAGAAACGATTGCTGTTTTATTTCAAAGGAGGCAGACCTTTAACGAACCTGGACAAACTGAGTTTTACCCCGGCCTCAGACAAACCTGCATCACAAATGGCGCCCGAGCAGGGACTCGACTCCAACGACGCACCTAGTGGAAAACCTAACCAAACCACCAACGAACTTGGAGCGAGTACAGCACACAGCAATTACCAAGATCTTGATAGCTTTCGAACGGCGAGTAGCCTCAGTAACTTCGAAATCATGGAAGTAATCCGCCGATGGGATCTGACCTATGATGGTGGTAGCACTTACACGAAGTTCATTGAACGGGTCGAAGAAGTAGCCGAATGCTACGCATTTCCGAAGAACCGGCTTCTCTTCTCGCTCCTAGAAATACTAAAGGGGCGAGCACTTCAGTGGTATCGTATCAAGCGGCATGAAATCCATTCGTGGGAGGAGTTCAAAAGACAAGCCGATCGATTCTTTTTACCAAAACGATACTTAGCCCATCTTGAAGAGACAATATACCGCCGGAAGCAATTGCCGAAGGAAAAGGCGAAAGATTTTATATTAGATATACAAACCCTCATACATCATCACCCTGAACTACGGAAATTGGATCATACGGACCGAATCTATTATGGTCTCAGAAGCGAATACAAACTGTATATACGTCGGAATCACTTCACTTCGTTAGATGAGCTCATGGAGCTAACAGATGAATATGAGGCGATAATACATGAAGAGAAAGGCCATACCAACCATTTTTTGGGGATTATGTCAGCGCTGGACGTTTACGGTCGATCTACACATTGCTGGCGCTCTAAGGCGAGAGCACACACCAGAAGGCAATGCCGTAATCCACTGCGTATTTTCTGTTCCCGCTGTGGTACTGACGGCGTGATGTCCAGAGATTGTCGTTGCACATTACAAATAACCGAAGGTAGACAACCTGTTCCCCGATACTTCCTTCCAATTCACAGCAACGACATTGAAGATCGCGCACTAATCGATACGAGCTCCACACTCTCCCTTATTAGAGCCCAAAATAACCAGAAATCGGCAAGAAATATATCCGGTGTTGAATTTCATAAATCGGAAAAGGTTCCAAGGACATCGATGGCAGCGACAAAACTGGCCGTTCAAGCGAAGCCGATATTCCCGAGCCTTCCTTCCCGACTTCTTGTGACCCCATCGATAAAACATCACGACCGCTTGAACTCGGCAAAACAATCATATGTTCCAAATATGCGAAGGAAGACCAACGCCCACACTATGCTCTAAACCAAATCCACCTACATGGATATATTCCTGTTCGGCATTGCACCCACATATCGAACCGAAGCTTTGGAGTTCGGAAAAAGGTACCTTCGGGTACTACAGATCGAAAGGTCGAAATTCGCATAGTGCCATTGATTGATAGGGGGAATTTTAGTAAAAGAAAAGGAGTGAAAAAGGAAAAAAAAGTAGAACCACTTGTTTTTTCCTTCAAAGTAGGGGGGGAATGTAACGTGCCGTTACAAATAACCTACTTATTCATATACCTAATGGAAATGCTGATACCCCTAACCAACAATATATTTTCACTGGGCTGGGCAAATATTCTAATAATTCTTATTAGGTTAATAGAACGTATTGCTTATAAGGGAAAAGTTGTATAGCCTAGGGGACATAGATTACATAGATATCTTACTCTTCTTCTTCTTTTGTCAACAAACAAATTTTTACACACGCATTGAAATATTTTTTGTATACGTATAGGACGTATGTCGGACACATTCTCATGAGATACGTTCACTGACAGCGAATGTCAAAGAGTAAGAGATCTATGTAATCTATGCTAGGGGAGAGCTTGAATCCAGTTGGAGTTTTATTATACTTCGTCCCGTGGGCGAAGTATACACGAATAAAGCCCAAATTAGTTTGGAAGTATCGTAAAAAAAGTAACGTATCATCCTCATAATGAATAAAAAGAATATAAAAAATAAAAATATTGTATTTTTTATCTTTTTCTTGTGCATAGAATTAAATGTCAAGTAATAAAATAGAAAATTTCTATTTTCAACAGAACTTTTTTACGATTTTACTTGACAACAGTTTCAATGCATAGAAAAAAGATAAAAATATATTTCGATATTATTTTAACATATTGAATTGATTAGAGATACGTTTTTTTACTTTACGATTAGACTAATGAAGCCTTAAGCCAGCCCGATTAAAGTTCCCGAATTAACCCGACTCACCTGCTTACTATTCTCGTGAATTATTTAGAAATATTTTACTAATCGTATTTACATTTCCTCGTGTTCCCGAGGTAACCCGAACCCAGTTGGAGCTTTACTATACTTCGTCCTTCGGCGAAGTATACACGAATAAGCCAACAAGGTCGGAGTTACCGAAATAACCCGACTCACCTGCTTAATATTCTCGTGAGTTACTTAGAACTATTTACTAATCGTATTTACAATATTCCCTCGTTTCCCCGAATTAACCCGACTCACCTGCTTATTATTCTCGTGAGTTACTTAGAACTATTTACTAATCGTATTTACAATATTCCCTCGTTTCCCCGAATTAACCCGACTCACCTGCTTACTATTCTCGTGAGTTACTTAGAACTATTTACTAATCGTATTTACAATATTCCCTCGTTTCCCCGAATTAACCCGACTCACCTGCTTACTATTCTCGTGAGTTACTTAGAACTATTTACTAATCGTATCTACAATATTCCCTCGTTTCCCCGAATTAACCCGACTCACCTGCTTACTATTCTCGTGAGTTACTTAGAAATATTTACTAATCGTAGTTACCATATTCCCTCGTTTCCCCGAGATAACCCGACTCACCTGCTTACTATTCTCGTGAGTTACTTAGAACTATTTACTAATCGTATTTAAAATATTCCCTCGTTTCCCCGAATTAACCCGACTCACCTGCTTACTATTCTCGTGAGTTACTTAGAACTATTTACTAATCGTATCTACAATATTCCCTCGTTTCCCCGAATTAACCCTACTCACCTGCTTACTATTCTCGTGAGTTACTTAGAAATATTTACTAATCGTAGTTACCATATTCCCTCGTTTCCCCGAGATAACCCGACTCACCTGCTTACTATTCTCGTGAGTTACTTAGAAATATTTACTAATCGTATTTATCATATTCCCTCGTTTCCCCGAATTAACCCGACTCACCTGCTTACTATTCTCGTGAGTTACTTAGAAATATTTACTAATCGTATTTACAACATATCCTCGTTTTCCTGGAATAACCCGACTCACCTGCTTACTATTTTCGTGAGATACTTAGTTCAATACCTAATCATTTCTAACCAGTGACAGATCTATCGACGTTGGGAGGAACTGCAACCACTGCCAGAGTTGCCGAAGATCATCCTGAGCACCGAATCATCGAAGACGTTTAAATAATAACAGTTATTAGATTAAATAAGTAATTTAAGTAGTTTAAGATCTTGGTAAATAAAAATGTGTGCGATACAGGATCGTACAATTGAATTGAACAAAAGAAACGATTGCTGTTTTATTTCAAAGGAGGCAGACCTTTAACGAACCTGGACAAACTGAGTTTTACCCCGGCCTCAGACAAAACTGCATCACAAAGTTTGTGCAAAAGACAAACTGTGGTCATTCAAACCATAGGATTTGTGAGCAACTAACCACAAAAACTGCACTTAAATAATTGAAAATAATGGCGGAACGCGAAAAAAGGCTTTATGGTACAAAAAATTAATTTTGATATTTAATCAGCGATTAACATTCTGCAAGCAAATATATTGATGCAAAAATATTCCTTTTTGCAAAATTTTTTTCTTTTTTTTTGCAATCTAACGAGCTAATTTTGGTATAGGATATACATATGTATTATAGTCCCTAGATTATGGATTTTAAAAAACCCCACTTAAAAAATTGCAAAATAATGGCGGAACGCGAAAAAAAAAACTTTATGGTACAAAAAATGAATTAAAAATTCTTATCAGAAATTTACATTCTGCAAACAAATACACTGATGCAAAAAAAATTCTTTTCGGAAAATTTTTTTCGCGATTTTTTTTTTGCAAACTAACCACCAAACTTTGATATGAGATAATTGGTATTATATTCCCTAGATTATAAATTTTAAAAATCCGAACATTGCAAAAAAATCGCGGAACGCGAAAAAAAACTTTTTGGTACAAAAATAAATTAAAAAACTCAGTCAGCGATTTACATTCTGCAAACGAATATGTTGATGCAAAAATTTTCCATTTTGCAAAATTTGGCATAAAATATGGGTATCAAATTCATGAATTTTAAAAAACCGCACTCAAAAACTTTTAAATTTAATCAGAATTTAAATTTTGTTTTCGAAAAGAAAACAAAAAATAAAAAAATTGATGAAAACAAAATATCCATCAAGAAAAATAAATTCATTTGTACACAAATGATTTTTTTTTATTGAGGAAAAAACAAAATAAAACGTTTTAAAAGTATTAATATCGGGTGCCTGGTTTTTAGTTAATATATGCAAAACTAATATGCTTCTAAAGGCACATATACACGGGATAGAAATCTCGTAGAATTTGCGCTGAATTTGGCATCTGTAATATAGTTGGCACTAATTTTTATCGTAAAAGTATCATCTCTAGTTGTCAAGTATTTGTTTTTATTAAATTGTTGTATTTCAAGGAATAATTTTTTCTCCAAATACCAAAAAGTGCATTTAATCAACTGAAATGTTCAATAATGTAACAAAACATTTTCAAAATTGTTACTAATTAAAAAAATTGTGTATGACAGCAATTGTCAATGGTTTAGAGATTATATTTCGTAGACTTATACAGAGCTGCATTTTCATAAAATCTCGCGAGTTTTCTATCCCGTGTAGATGTGCCTTAATGCAGTAAAATGGGTTTCATCTAATGTTTCAAAGCATGTTATATTAGAGGAAAGTGAATGCTACAAAATTGAATGACCGAATTTACTAGCTATGAGAGAAAAATGACAAATGTTTTTGCCAAAAGTTTAGAATTGTGCCCAAATTCAACAGTCATAAAAAATAATTATTTATTAGGAAAATCAATCTAATCAGAAAATATTTTAATGACAAATGGTCTACGCTATTGACCGATATGAAATATGTATTTATGTATTTTCCTATGGGGCTGCCAGCTAAGCCACCAGCCTGGCTTGGTGAAAGTCAGTAGCAAACTTAGAAAAATGCCTACTTCCCGAGACGTCTCTTTATTTTCTTTTAGTGAACATTCGGACATGCTAAAGACCGTCGATCGAATTCGCTTCCACCTCAACAGAGGTGGTCCCAGGGAGTACCACGAGGAGGCCACTGCCGTAGCAAAGGGATCAGCACGCTGACCTACGAGTCGACTTGGGGTGACTTACTAAGGATAGTGGGAACACTACGTTATACTTGTCAATTTTAAGGATGACAAGTCTTACTAAGGAACTCTTTAACCAGTTTGCCTTACACACTCCCATACTCCCCGATATGAAATATACATATACAGAAAAATATCTGCATATTCTTCTCTAACTAAAATAGTTAAAATTTTGTTCTTGATTTCAAATTAGGCCAGCAGTGGATTGTCTAACTTTTTAGCGATAACATTCGGAAGTTAGACTGTCAGTTTACTAAGAAAACTTGACAATTTAACAACCGAATTTTGTTGTTAAAGAGTTACAGAATTGCACCTCAAGTTACTAAAACAACAGAGTTAAAAAATTGTTTGGTTTACCTTCATAGTTAAAAATTTAAAGCAATGTATTTGAGCAACGGGAACTTTGTTACACTTTGGCTCTCAGTGTTCGTTTTTATGGAAAATTGTCGGTTATCGGCCTATCCTGGCCCGACGTTTCCACACTCTAGCCCCGAAGGACTGCATATTTGTCAAAATGAATTTATTAATATAAGTTAATTTCTGTACCAAATGTTAGCTATTTTGGTTTAAATTTTTGAAAATGCAGGTCTGCTTTTAACACTTGGTGTGCTGTAGATAATAAAAGTTGATCATCTAGGGTGCTGATCATCTCTTTCTACTCGTATAACTTTTATAAAATTATACTGATTTCCCTGATTTTAGACTTCTTGTAATCTAGGTCGTTACGATAGGTGGAGAAAAAAGTGCTTGAATACCATAGCAGTTCTTATTTTACATATTAATGAAAAGACAAATAAGTTATTTTAATAACACATACTTAAATTAAAAAAACTTTGAAAAATATGTATATTGACAGTTCTAACGAAAATTCAAATATTGCTACATCCTAATAACACACACAGAAAAAAATTCGGTTAGAAAACCATCATCACCACCATCATTTTTTTAAAAAAGCATAATTTCATTTACAAGAACACAAAGTTTACGGTCCCATTCAATATTTTGTATTATTAACACAATTTTTGCAGCAACAACCAATTGATTTCTTTTTACCTAACTCAAAGTGGTGTTTGCAGTAAGGATTCGGTATCCACAATTACGTAAAACACAAGTAAATGTATATTCTACTTAATTAGTTGGCTGGTAAAATCAAAAGACAGTAATTTCAATCGAATTCAGGTTTTAAACTCCTCAACTTGGAATTAAGTACCAACTTTTGGTTATGCTTATTTCAAATATTTTCTTAATTTCGATTGTAATACCAAATAATTCGAACATGTCGGTAATATCGGCAAAATATCTTCAATTCAATATCTTTTTTATTTTTTATTTATTTATTTAATTTAAGTCTATGGAATTACACCCTTACAGACCATAATATATATTGAAATAGTACAACTAAATATACAACTAAATATCTTCCAAAGATAATTTGAAAAAAACAATAAAAAACAATCAGATATGTAAAAAATTTAAAAATATCTGAAACAAAAATATTTATTCAAAACGACAATAAAGAATCTCTAAAAAATAAATTGGAAAAATTAATTACTAATATCTAAATAATAAGCAGTAGAATTAGGGTCTACTCCTTAAAATTCAGTGTCAAAACTCATTATTTTTGTTCGACAAGGTCGTTTTTAAAAGTAGTTATCCATATTCGCTGCATGAAAAACACACCAAATTTGTACACTCGCTTACCCGCTGCATTACAAAAGTATATAAAATAAGTAGTTACCAAAATAAGTTGTTATTCGTGTGCTTATACGCAGTTAAAAAATAAGTGGTTACAAGTTGTTAAATAATACGTCTTACTTATATACTTACTAGTGGTTAAAAAATAAGTACTTACCAAATTCACATTATCTTTATAAATAAATAAGTAGTCGCGAGTAAGGTAGACCGCTTCTAAAAACGGCTTCGCCAAACCAAAAATAACTAGTACTGACGCCGAATTATAAGTAGTAAAAATTTTAGTTTCACTATATAACCACTTGTTTGGTAATGGTACCTCATTGTTGTCTGCATTACCAATAATGATATATTATTATCTTTTGCATTATTATATAATGTAAAGTAATGACTTTCTAAAACGGCCTATTCTAGTCGTTGCTTTTAAATATAAAATAATGACTTATTCGCAACAGTTTAAATAAGTTATTTTTACATTAAATTTTACATTAAATTTTATACATTTATATTTATTACATGTAACTATGTTTTGTGTTAAATTTTTATGACGAGTTCTAAAATGACACACTAGCAAAAACTTTAATTTCTCTAATAGTATTTGTTTAACTCCTTATTTTTAAGAATCAAGTAAGCAGTCGGATAACCGCTTATAATTCAACTTTTTGTAAGCGTGTTTGTAAGCACTTATTATTCAGAATCTCATAACTACTTAGTTCTCATTTTTTCGTAAGCGAGCGGGTAAGCGTGACTACTTACAAAAACGACCACGCCGAACAAAAATAATGAGTTTAGACGACAAAAAATAAGTTGTGCGGAGCTACGGAATTCTATTATATAACCACTTATTTGGTAATGAAATATTTTGCTGGGGACCCAGCTAAATATTGGTAATGAAACCTCATTACTATCTGCATTACCAAAAATGATATATCAATGCATTATTTTATAATATAAAATAATGACTTCCTAATAACAGCCTATTGTTTCATTGTTTCTAAATATAAAATAATGACTTACTCATAATATTTTAAGTAAGTACTTTTTACACAGTTAAATTTTATAAATTTTTATTTATTATATGTAACTACCCAGGTAGAAATTGCCGACGTTGCAACAAAAATTTTACTGGGAGAGCACTGTTTTTTACGAAATGCCGGTACTACTTAAAACGTGCTTTGTCACTACTGTTGTCTGAAAATTAGCGAGCTTTTTGTAATTTATTAAAATTAACTATTTTATAAATTTTATGTATTTTTGCATCTATTACACAATTATTTATGCAAGACAGACATACCGATTCTTTTCTTGTGAAATTTCGAAAGAATATATTAAAAAGGGGACAGTAAAGTAGTAGCAAACTACTAAATTTGTTATTAAATGTACTGGGATAATACCAAAAAAATAAAATCCCAACGGCCAAGCGTTTATTGGTGTTATCATTTCGACAACATGCAAGTACAGTGAAAGTTGAAAATCCGACGCATTGCCAATACATGTACTACCGTATCCAACACTGGGCCAACATTGTGCCGTTTGTATTTTTCTACATGGGTATGTTTTATGTTTAAATTTTTATGACGAGTCCTAAAATTACACACTAGAGAAAACTTAAATTTTTCTGAATATATTTCCTTAAGCTAATAGTATTTGCCTGAGTCCTCATTTTTAAGAATCAAGTAAGCAATCGGATAACCACTTATAATTCAACTTTTTGTAAGCATGTGTGTAACCACTTATTATTCAAAATCTCATAACTACTTATTTCTCATTTTTTCGTAAGCGAGCGGGTAAGCGTAACTACTTATAAAAACGACCACGCCAAACAAAACAACCCAAGAAACATTTTTACGGACTCTCCGGCAGATACGGAATCATGAATCCGGCTTTACGGCACATTAACGGTCCGTAATACACGTATCCGTCAAAGCTTGTACGTATACGGAACATTAACGGACCGTGTAATCGGATTTTCGAACACAATACGTTTTAACTCCGTTTCCGTACCGTAAAATACGGACTGAGTTGATTTTAATTTGTGTTCAAAATAAAAACAATTAATTTAAAAAAAATGAATCTCAACCTTTCAGTCGGTAAAAAAAAAAGTATTTTTGTGGCGAGAAATTAGTAGCGATGGCGGGAATATATGCAACACATCATCAATCAAATAACTTCAAGTCGCATTGATACATTAGATGGTAAGATTTATGAAATTTAGTGCATGTTTCACAATGGTTTTCGTAAGATGGTTTGTTTTTGTAACAAAAGCTCTGTTCCACGTACCTTAACGCGTCTACCCAATTTTTCCAAAAAGCGGTTCCATCGTCAAAATTATGCGTAAATTGTTGTTGTTTCGAGTAAATTGGGAACACTCGGTAACGACGTGGAACAAGCCTAAAGTGTGCGAATTTGAATCATTTGCAAAATACCATTGTAAATACAGTCAGTTAAACTATAGCTAATTTATTTTTCCCTTTGCATGTAGATGATCGATTTTATTATGGGTCCCTATCGCGTATTGACCCAGCAAAAAAAGTCATTACAAAAAAGTTATTTTAAAAGCACTCCGAATAGCATCAACTGATTGTGAAGTAGTTACAATTTAGCTTTAACACTGATTTATTTTACACGTGATGTCCCATGTTGTCAGTAGTTCAATTTAAGCATTTTGTTAGTAATTTAAAAGTGATTACATGATGTTAATAAAGTATGGTTTTTATGTATACATTTTCATCACATCAATACGAGTACATTTTGTTAGCATTTTTAGAGTGATTTAGAAGTACTCTTTATAATATATAATACATTTTTAAAATTGAAGTAAATGTGCTTTTTATAATGTTTGAAGTAGCATATTTTAGAGGCAATTTTAATGTTTAGCCTTTACAGAGCCCATTTCTGAACATATTGTGTAAAAGCTTCAACTTATTATTATTTGAAGGGCAATATTAAGGAAACACTTCTTTTGCATCTGAATCAATTCGATTAAGTCAAAATCAGACAAAACAAAATTTTTTTTTTAATTTTTGTTCAACAGTTTTTTTTTTTTTAAATAAGTTTGTAACATGTTTACTTCAGTCTTTAAATTAATAAAAAAGATACGATATTGAATTAAATAAGATTAATACATTAAGAACAAGTTTTTGGGATGTCAATTAAACTTGGTTTAGTTAAACCGAAAACGAATTGCCCCAACAACGTTTTCTCGTTTAGAATTTGTCTTCATTAAAGATAATCTACATACTAAAAGCTGGGCCTAAAAGTTATATGTAACCCTCTGATTAATTTTTTTAAAAACATTACTCAAGGAATTTTCAGAATATTAAAGCGTACTAGGAAACTATTTTTTCATATATTTTTTTTTCATTTTAACAAATAAAGGAAAGAAAAGCATCGCCATTTTACAACTCTACAGTAATAAGGCCATCACTATAAATTTGCTGAAGCCGCAGATCTATGATTGAAATTTTAGCTTTAAACTCATTATAGAATCCGAGAACCGTTGGTGGACAGTTTTTCCCCAGACATATTTCGAAGGCGAATACCATGTCGTCATTTGGATTTTGCAAGTCAACCATCTGGCTTAAAATCAACGTTTTCATTAAACGATGCATTTAGTTCCAATGCTATAATTTGCATCCTGATTAGTTAAATTCTTATGTTGAAGAAGTTCATTTAGCAAAATTTTAACTTTAATTAAAATTTGGAACTTTAATGGACATTTTAAAGTTGACGGCAGTTATTTTTTAAATCTATTTTTGAGTTGAAGAAATAATATATTTTTTGTCACTATAGAATTATTAATTTAGTTTGAATTTACGACTTTTAAGGTGTAATAGCAATTAAAGCATATCGAAATTTAAAACAGGTGACATTTATAGAACTTTTTATATATAAGCAAAGGTAAGGGACCAACCTCTGTTAACGAACCTCTTGATTGGTCTGTTTTAAACGATAAATTGTGTTAACATTGCAACAAATTTTATTAACATATTTCTTTGGTGTACGCGAGCGACTACATAGAGCCTTAACAATACATTTTAATTGTTAAGTTTTATATATTTGCATTTAGTGAAAAGAAGAATTTATATTTGGGTCATAGTCCAGGAGATTCAATGGGATCCAATTCTTTATTTCCTTTCCTTTTTCAATGGGAACTGTAATTGAAGTATCTTTTAAAATATGTACGAATAATTAAAAAATATGTAAATAATCGTAAATTAATAAAGTACGTGAATAAAATTAACTATTTTGTTTTTTTCAAGATAAAAAAACTGAATCTCTAATAAATTCTTAATTTACAAACAAATGGATTTACAAAGAAAAAAACAACATTATATATACATTTTTGAAAGTTGTTTTAAAGCACATACATTCGAAACAGAAATAGAACACTTATCGCTCCATTGTAACCAATTTAAAAGTTGTTTGTTTTGAATGACTTACACATATTTTTGCTGGAGATTCGCTGGATAGAACTAAACTAAGCGGGATATACTAATATATATTGTAAATAATTAATATCGTTATCAATAAATTTATAAAAAAGCATAAAAATTACTACTCAACATTAGTAAACATATGGTCAATTTAGGTAGATATATAAGTCCGGAGTCACTCCGTTTATAAATGACATAACGGTCCGTAAATGGTCCGTCATTGACGGAGTTTCAACGGACTTGTCCGTTTTTCACACGACACATCGGTCCGTAAACAATCCGTCATTGACGGATTTTCAACGGATTTCAATCAGTTTCGATGTTCCTTAAGTTCCGTTTTCTGGTCCGTATACGGATCCAGAAAACGGTACGTAAACGGAGTTGGATTCCGTTTATGATGGACCGAAAACGGTGCGTAAACGGAACGAATTGTTTGTTGGGAAATGAGTTTAGACATCAAAAAATAAGTTGTGCGGAGCTATGAATTTCTATTATATAACCACTTATTTGGTAATGAAAGATTTTGCTGGGGAAAACAATAAATTGTAAAACACGTAAAACACAAGGTATCCACGTATTAATGCTTGTCTCTTTTTGCTCAGTTTATTCATGAAGAAAAATTCCATCAGTAATTCAAAGAATCGTACAACTTTTGTTGAAAAATGATTCCGAGGACTGTATTATATAAAAAAATCAACAGAATTAAAGGCTCTTCTCCAACACATTTTGAGAACATTTTTACAGAAGAACCTTGAGATTTTATAGACCTTAATAATAGAAAATCTCTCAGGTTTTAAGGACTTTTTATGGAGAAATTATCAAATTATGAGAACTGTTTTTAATATAATAACCCCAAGATTCTTAGGAATTTTTCATTTGGGAAAAAGCTTGGATTCTAAAGATTTTTGCCTTTATAAAACCCTTACATATTGTGAACTTTTCCTTAGTGAAAATCCCTCAGGTTTTAAGGACTATTTCCTATATAAGTAACTAGAAAACCTCCCTACAATGTGAATATTTGACTGTAGAAGAAACTCTTAATAATCTTATAGTTTCTCTGTAAGAAAAAGTCCTCAAAATGTAAGGATTTTAATAATATTTGTGTATATTTATTTTATTAGTTTAAAGGTATTCATTTAAAGTATTTACGCCTCGTATACTATGTATATGTTGTAAGTTTACTCGGTTAATGTCAAAACTAGTTTACGAGCCCTGGTAAATATACGCCTACATTTTTGTGTGTAAACTTTTTCGCATTTATACATACATTTGAATATTGTCAAAAATTAAATTATTTTGAATTTTTTGTTTGTTGTTTTTTATTTTCTGTTTTATTTGTTTTTAAATAATACAAATTTAAAAAATTCTGTGTTTAATTAATGAAAAGATCGAAAAAGTGGCTAAATGCAAAATTGAAATGTGAATAGTTTTAAAAGATGCGTTCATTCAAATACACATGTAAAGTAATAAATATACGCGATTACAAAAATACGCGGTTTACGAGGGCATAAATCCAGTTTGATGAATACCACTATTTAAAATATTTTAATATTTTAGGATATTAAAATAATTTTAATAATATTGGAAACAGCGAATAAATTCGGTTGGGGCAACTTTTTCATATCCGAAAATATATGTAGTTGAGGTAACTGAAGATATCTGTAGCACCAACCGAATAATGTGATAGTATATGTAACTACCAAAATTCGGTTGGCAGCAAATTCGGTTGATACAACGAATCCGTTCTCGGTGTGCATAAAAGTCAATTGAAAATGGTTGGCAAAAATATTCTTAATTGCACTATTAAGCATTTACCAAAGTTTGTGCAAAAAAATAATATAATTTTCAGGACATATACATATGAAAATTTTGATTTTAATAAATTATCACTGCTAATGGCTTAGGATAAATAAAAAAATCCTGGGTTTTGAAAAAGTTCGGGCAATTACACAAAACACTGCGATTACACAAAACAGTTTTCAAGGATTTTCATTAATAAATACACAGTAGAATTTGAATTCGTTCTTTGGCTGCAGAGGAAAATGTTGTAATGGGTAAAGAAAATTTCAGTGGAAGTTATGTTACAAGCATATTCATTTTCATTTGGTTTAAGGCTCTAAAATTGTTATTGCTCTATGTTATTAATATGTTTTGAAATTGCAAAACAAAATATTTAATAATAATCTGTCTGCCCTCATATAAATTATAAAGCCCTAGTCAACTGATTTGTATACATTTTCACGCATATTAAAAAAATGACAGTTTCCATTAAATGTTTATTTAAATTTTGTATTTCTTTTTTTGACAAGAAAATCGCCTGTGGTTTTATACAAACATTTATTTATATGTACCCAGCAAACACGGCAATACGAATATGCCCAGCAAAAATAAATGGCATGATTCTAAATGAATCACTTCCTTCCCCAATAAACCGATATCACCTAGGTGATAATTATCATCGTATATGATAATCACTTGTGATACGAAAACGAAAGATTTTTTGTTCTAAAATGCACCTCTCCTAACGATATCGTTTTTTAAAGGAATTATAATAACGTTTTCGCTATCGAAATTTCTTGGAATAACGATAGTAAAATCGCCAAAATCTGGCCCAGCATCGAAACATCGTTATTCCAGGCGATTTCGATATCGAAAATGATATCAAGTATGATAGAAAAATCGGAATCCTTCTAAAATGTGCTGAAATAAAGTCAATGATTAAAAATTGACAACGAAATCGTTATATTAAGAAGAAAAGTAGAACTCACCTAGATTTCGCAACTAATTGCCCAATAAAAAAGAGCATAAATAGCCAAACGAAGAAAAAATTGCAAATTTTTATAAATTTTATTTGTTTCTGAAAACTGTTTGAATTTTTATAAATAATGAATATTTTGAAGTGTACCTTATCATTAAACCTTAACGAAAACGATACTATAACCTTATTGGAATATGATATCGTTTTCAGATATTTAAGGTGATAGAGATTTCGCTATCGTATCGTTCTTTGGTTTATTGGGTCATTACATCACAAACAGTTAATCCCTTAGGAAGGGGTTTTAAACTACATATAAAGCTGCAATAAATATATGCTAGTCAGAAGTTATTTTTCATGGGTGATAAGAAGTTAATTTTTGCACAGAAATCAGAGGGTTTCGGGTTCGAATCCCGGCAGCTAAAAACAAATTTTTTGAACTTTTTTTAAACAATTATTAACTTTATGTTTTTTTACTGTATTTTTTTTTTTTTTTTAATTTTGTCCACTCAATTAATTTATGAAACGATTTAAATTTTTTTTTTAATTTCCTATTAATTCGTGTTCGTTTCCTTACTACAAGTTACTACTTTTACTACAGCTGGAAAAATTCAATACAAAAAGTAAACAAAACTTTCCAATTGTAGTAAAACTCAGCAAAAATATGTGTAAGTCATTCAAAACAAACAACTTTTAAATTGGTTACAATGGAGCGGTAAGTGCTCTTTTTCTGTTTCGAAAGTATGTGCTTTAAAACAACTTTCAAGAAAGTATATATAATGTTATTTTTTCTTTTTAAATGCATTTGTTTGTAAATTACGAGTTTATTAGCGATTCCTTTTTTATCTCTAAAAAAAACAAAATAGTTAATTTTATTCACGTACTTTATTAATTTACGATTATTTACATATTTTTTAATTATTCGTACATACTTTAAAAAATACTTCAATTACAGTTCCCATTGAAAAAGGGAAGGAAATAAAGAATTGGATCCCATTGAATCTCCTGGGCTATGATGGGTCGTTTAAAACCAGAGTAGGAAAATAAACTATAACGAACCGTACTTTTAGCGTTGCGTACCGCACTTAACGAACACAGTACACAAGCATATTGTTTGCGTCGAAAACACATACGCTATCCTCTCCAATTAGTGTTTCTGTTTATACACACAACTCGAATTCGGTACGCTACAGGGTGCGAATATATGTACAGTACCTAATCGTAGCGTTTGCGTTCATCAGACAATCGTAGTGTACAGCATTCGGTTTGTGTACAAACACACAACCACTAAAACGATAGATACGGTATGTGTTCCTTAGCCGTACCCTACTCTACAAGTTGTGTACAGTTTATTTTCCTACTCTGTTTAAAACAGACCCATCAAGGGGTCGGTTAACAGAGGCCGAGTATCCTACTATCGTTGCTTATACACAAACAGTTCTATAAATGTCCACTGCTGACGATATGTTTTAATTGCAACTATAAAATATATTATTTCTTCAACTCAAAAATGTCAATTAAAGTTCTAAATGTTAATTAAAGTTAAAATTTTGCTAAATGAAATTCTTCAACATATGAATTTAACTAACCACATATTGCAAATTATAGCATTGGAATTAAATACATCGTTTAATGAAAATATTGATTTTAAGCTAACGATGGTTGATTTGCCAAATTCAAATGACGACATGGTATTCGCCTTCGAAATATGTCTGTGGGAAAACTGTCCTCCAACTGTTCTCGGATTCTTTAATGAATTTAAAGCTAAAATTTCAATCATAGATTTGCGGCTTCATTATAAATTTATAATGATGGCCTTATTACTGTAGAGTTGCAAAATGTCGATGCTTTACTTTCCTTTATTTGTTAAAATGAAAAAATAGTTTCCTAGTACGCTTTACTATTCTGAAAATTCCTTGAGTAATGTTTAAAAAAAAATTAATCAGAGGGCTACATATAATGTTTAAGCCCAGTTTTTAGGATGTAGATTATCTTTCAACTTATCTTTAAACGCAGTTTATAACTGGAATGCTCAGGGGTATGGTATCACCAAAAAAATAAGTTATAACAAAATCATTACCACTAGATGGCACCTTGTTAAAATAAATTGACAATTTTCATTTTTTATTTAATTTTAAATAATAACAAACAACAAAACAAAACAAAAACAAACGGATTTCTCAAAATTTATTATTTGAATATTTTCTGCGTTTGTTTTTTTCCTTATTTCAAGCAGTTTTCAGCAGTTTTTGAGTTTTTAAATACAGGCTCAGCTGATGCTAAAATGATACTAAATAGTTGCTCAGGTAATACTAAATTTCAGTGCCCTCTATCGGTGAGTAGTATAAGTTTTGATTTCCTATGTCTATAATTAATAGTATCTGGGAATACTGCTTCTAAAATCTATTTTATTTTCTTTCAATGAAGACATAAATTCTAAACGAGAAAAAGTTGTTCAGACAAATTTTTGTTAATAAACTTGAAATGGCTGATATATTTCGTTTTCAGTTTAACTAAACCTAGCTGACATCCCAAAAACTCGGTATTAGTGTATTAATCTTATTTAATTCAATATCGTATCTTTTTTTGAATTTAAAGACTAAAGTAAACATGTTACACACTTATTTAAAAAAAAAACTGTTGAACAAACATTAAAAAAAAATTTGGTTTTGTCTGATTTTGACTTAATCGAATAGAATCAGATGCAAAAGAAGTGTTTCCTTAATATTTCCCTACAAATAATAATAAATTGAAGCTTTTGATACACAATAGGTTCAGAAATGGGTTCTGTAAAAGCTAAACATTAAAATCGCCTCTAAAATATTCTATTTCATACATTATAAAAAGCACATTTAAATCACTTTTAAAAATGTATTATATTATACATTAAAAAGAGTACTTCTAAATCACTCGAAAAATGAAAACAAAATGTACTCGTACTGATGTGATGAAAATGTATACCTAAAAACCATACTTTATTAACATTATGCATGTACTTTTAAATTACTAACAAAATGCTCAAGTTAAACTACTGACAACATGGGACACCACGTGCAAAACAAATCAGTGTTAGGGCTAATATATAAATACTTAAAAATCAGTTGATTCTATTCGAAGTGCTTTCAAAATAACTTTTTTGTAATGACTTTTTTTGCTGGGAAGTAGTAAGAAATTCGAGTAAATGAACACACTAGTGGTATACATGTAACTGGATGTATGCCCTCGTAAACCGTGTATTTTTGAAATCGCGTATATTTATAACTTTACCTGTTTATTTGAATGAACGCACCTTTTAATACTATTCACATCTCAATTTGCATTTATCCATTTTTTCTATCTTTTCATAAATTAAACTAAGAATTTTTTTAATTTCTATTATTTAAAAACAAATAAAACAGAAAATAAAAAAAAAACACACAAAAAAATTCAAAATAATTTTATTTTTGACAATATTCAAATGTATGTATAAAAACGAAAAAGTTTACACACAAAAATGTAAGCGTAAACTAGTTTTGACATTAATCGAGTAAACTTACAACATATACACAGTATACGAAGCGTAAATACTTTAAATGAATACCTTTACTGTTTGAAAATATAAAAATTCAAATAAAAATTTCATTTTTCAAATATTTTTTGTTGAAATATATACTAATAAAGGTAAATATTAAAATTTTGTTTGTATGTAAAAAATTGTAATTTAAAAAGTCCAATTTGATAAAATTATTACTAAATATATTTATATTATACAAATAGAAAAAGGAAATAAATCTTTAAACATTTTAGTGAGAACTAGAGGCGAAGGCCCTAGCAGCCAATCCTCACTAAATTGATATTTTTTGTAAATTAATTTCCACTAAATAAATAATAATAATAATAATAATTTTAGTTAGAACTACTAAAAATTACTTAAAAATTATCTTGCAGACAAAACTATTTTTGGTCTACTAATATGCTGCCGAATTTTTTGCAGATTTTAACAAGGTAATATTTTACTCTTAATTAACTAAAAGTTAGCTCAAATGTAACTAAAATTTTGTAAATTTAACAGTTTTATTTTTCCTGTTTTATCTTAGTAGTATTTAGCGAAAAAAAATCTGCTAATATCAGCAGTTTTTTTCTGCAAGGTCCTTTGTAATAAATTTCTATTAGCTTTTTCTGGTATTTTTAAATCGGTTACAAAAAAAAATGATTTTTGGCCGCCTTCTCAAATATGTACCAGTGTGCGGCGCATTGCCTAGGTGAAAGAGCACTCTTTTTTCTTCTTCACATGGGACCGTTTTTTGCGATTTCCTTCTTCAATCGCACCAGTTGGGACATGTAGCCATCGCTATTAATGGCCTAGCCTTTTATCTCTCGATATCTTTAAGGTATCAGCTATCACCAGCAACTTCATGTTACGGTCTGCCAAAACGATTTTGTGAACTTTGGCTTGAACGGTGTTTTTCCCCTTAAAAGCAATTGTTTTCAAAATCGCAAAACAGCTGTAACTTGTTCACTAATAAGCGAATTGTCATTAAATTTTGATTTGTATCATCTGAAGGCTGGTAATTCCAAAAAATATGGATTTTTCATTTCAGCAAATTGAAATCAAAGTTATCAAAAACCCTTTTTGGCTTTTACCTCGAGTTAATGAAAAAAGATGACACAAATTTTGCAATCATCACGGTAAGTTTATTCGAAAACGCATGGTTGCGCTATATTTCCATTATTGATTTAAAGTAATGTTGTTTTTTAATTTTTCCTTCCGTCCGTCTGCCTCTTCATGTATCTTTGTGCGCACGCTACAGGTCCCAAATATTAAGATCTTTTGAGGAAATTTGGTAGACCTACTTATATCGGCCCAAGGACGAAGTCTATTGATTTTGGTTTAAATCGGTCTAAGTTTGGACTTAGCGCCCATATAAATTTCCTTCAAAATTGCAGCACAAAATTGAATGGCACGTCCATGGTTTAAACAATTATGGGATCAAATATGTCTGGACTGGTACATATCTTTATTACTATTATTATCTGAAAGCGCTAAATGGGTCGGACGAATTTCGTATTCTCCACAACATATCTTTCTCCAAAAATCGCTAAAAGGTTAAATTCAAACTGAAGGCACATCCACAGTTTTAAGAATTATGGATTTCAATCTATCTGGAACGGTAGACGTTGTCACAACTATCATTATGTGAAAGTGCTATACATATTGATTTTTTTTTTTAAAATCTTACTCTAAATTGACTGACATATCCACAGATAAAAGAATTAATGGTTGAGATCTGGCTTATATAATACATATCGCCATTAATATTGTTATGTGTAACTGGTAAAATTACTGGATTATCCGTTGTTAAACTGGCCCCTTTATATGAAATTGACTGGTCACTTTTACATGGCGTTGTCATAGGAGGGGGAAATTGACCCCTTGTGACATGTCACAAGACAAATCCTAAAAGTTAAATTTGCAAATATTTCAAAAACTAGAGCTAATTTTGAAGTTTGGTGTTCACATTCGAGATATTCATCCTAAAATCTATCAGAATTGATGTGTCGCATGCCCAATGCATTTTTAGTGTTGTACTGTGTAGTGTAGTTTTTAATTGAGTAGAGCACATTAACAGTATAAATATTAAAATTTAAAATGTCCACCTGATTAAATTCGTTGCCTGGAAAATGATGATATCATCAAAAATATTAAATATTGTTATTAAAATTGTTTAAGTCCTGAGTTACATAGAATCGCCGGGTTTCGTAGATTCGCCCATATGTACTTTTATTTGTGTTTATATTTTAATTCGTATTTGTTTAAAATCAAATATCCCTTTAGAAAAACGTGTAAGTCCAAGCAATGTAATCCGTTTCGTGTACTTCACATTGTGTGTACTTACTACATGGGATACTTGTGTATAACATTTGTATACGAAATTTAGATTATTTGAAATTTTCCAAAAATTTTTTCTAACTGCTTGCCACTATACTTGTGTGTACTTACGAAGTATATTGGCTTGTGTGCCATTACAATTCGGCCATACCCTGGGTAAAGTAAAGCAGCTAGTGTGTAGGGTTTGAAAGTACTCGGAGATACTTTTGTGTACTTACTAGGACAATAATCGAAAGGACAGTCATATTCTGTTTGCGGCATTAACCTTGAAAATCCATATTTTTCGCATGGTATGTCGCCTGTTCCCGTGTCGGAAAACCGACCTATTCTTATATCCACAAAATACACATAAAGAGTTTCATAAAAATCGGACAAAAACCTTGACACGACAATTTTTATCTATGTGCCATTAACAATAAATAAATTAACCTATATTTTGAGCTAACTTAGAGTTAAGATGTCAAATTCCATACAAATTTGAATTTTTTTACTTTCAGTTTATGTTCACTTTAGGGTATTTGTTAACTGTTCATTTTTTTAAAATACTTTTTTTAACACACTTTTCTTTTCTCAAACACATTTTTTTTTTGGTTCTAAAACACACATTTTTATTAAGAACAGTTATAGAGTGTTTGTCCACGACCACTTTTTTTTTTTTTTTGGGAAACGATAGGTAATGAAATAATGATGAAAATAAGTCATTATTATTTGTTTTAAAATAATGCAGAAGATAAGTGGGTGTCATTACTGGTAGTCTCCAAAGTCATGATATGTCATTACTGTTTCTACACTGGGTGTATGCATATCACATGTTACGGGGACATTTTTTCGATCAAGTGTTTAGTATGGAGACATTTGGTTAGTTTGGGGACTGTCCTCAAACTCTTCCTAGGTCCTGTGCATAGTATCATTTCTGACTCATATACAGCATAGTTTGGGCACATTTTTGGCCATGTCTCCGAAATATGCGCACCACATACATATATACATAAGCACTTTTATGTTTAAGTTTTTTTATATAACCTCTTAATAAGCATTCGCATTAACAAAAAATATTGTGCTTTATTTTCATAACAACCAGCGTTTTTTTTAATCACCTGGATTTAGAATTTTTCATACAAAAAGTGGATTTATTAAATCCAAAAAAAAGCTCGATTTAATAAATCCACAGTAAAAGCACAAATATATGAAACAGCCTATTAATTTAATGTCAGAAAAAAATACGAATGAAAATTAAAAGAGAAACAAAAAGATTGACAAACTAACAAATAAAAGGTTTTTATTAAATTTTTTTTATGAAATATGTTTAGAAAAAAACACTACACCTCACCAAATACATATTTTCCATCTTGGACTTGGAGAAATAGCTGAAATAGAAATGGCAATTTTTCACGCTACTGTAAGTAATTTAAATAATTCCAATTAGTGAATATTAAATATTGCAATGGAATTTTTCAATTGTGTAAAAATATAAATTGAAGTGATAAAACTGAAAAGGCAGATTGTCTATCGCTGTTTTATTTAAAATATAATTAAAACTTAAAAGTTAAAGTAAAATCCTTCATCATCGAATTCGGTATTAAAAATTAGGGTGAAAGAAGTGTCGGACAGAAAATTCTTTTTAAAATAGGGAGAATCTAACCCCATCTGTTGAGCACTTTTAGAACTACCTTTTGGATTTATTAAATCCAAGTGGTTAGAAAAAGCGGCTAATATTTAATTCCTATCCAAAAATAAATTACATTTTATACTTTAAGGTACGCTAACACTGTTGGTATCTGAAGCGTAGTTTTTATAAAATACTGTTGTAGTGAAGTTTTAAAAAATACTGTTGTAGTTTATCAACTTCTTCAGAGTGCTGCCCCAAATCTGCGCGTAATAACTTTGGATTGCTCTACAGAAGGTCAGGAATAGTTTCCTTTTTGATGCCAAGGATACATTTTCTGTACATAAGAAAGAATTCCATATAGCCATTATACACTCAAAAAAAGTCAGTAAAGGCAGCAAAAAATGTTGCTGTGTCAGCAAATTTTTAGTCAGGAGCGTGCTTGCAAAAAAGTTGGTAATTTCAGCAAAAAGTTTGCTGAAAATCAGCGAGCTGATTTTTACCAAAAAGTCGATTAGTCGATTGCAAATGAAAAAAATCCTTGCTAAAATCACTAAATGTTTTGCTGAATATTTGTAGACTGAAAAAAACTCAAAAAACTTGTAGCGAAATTTTACTTTAGTTAATTTATTTGCTGAAAATTTATATATAGAAATTGTGTAGTTTTTTTTTTTTTAATTACATTCAGGCAAGCTGCGACATATTTATCTTGTCTATCTGTCGTCCACGCTATAAATGCGGTTATCAGCACAAATTTTGTTGCAAAATAAATTAGTAAAACATTAGTTCAAAATTAGTTAATGCTAAAAAAATATAACTAAAACTTTTGCTGAAAACGGAATTTCAGCAAAAAAATTGTGGAGAACTCTAACACATTTAATATACAAGACGTTTTACTAATTTTTCTACTAACTTATTTTTTTGATTCACCCAGAAAACAGATTCGGTGCTGACAACTCCATTTGTTGCCAATCGTATGGTTCAGTTGCATCAAATGAATTTTTCGTTTGCGCCTACCGAATTATTATTGATACAATAGAAATTCTGTTGTCACAGTCAAATTAGTCTTGCCTCAATTGGTTTTCTCTTGCCACAACTGAAAAATTCGGCTACCACAACCGAACCATGCGATTGACTACAAATGGGGTTATCAGAACTGAATCTGTTTTCTGGGTGTTGTACTATTTTTTGCAGAATTACATATTTTCTTTATCTAAATGTTTCTTAAAACTACACTTGGGGTGAGTATGATGTCAAGATAGCAATATTCGGATTCAATATATATTTCAGCTTCTCTGCAGGCAGAAACCGAATTTGTTGCCAATCGAATTTATGCGGTCACATGAACTATCTCATAATTCTATAGCAATTTCTATTCTTAGGGTGGAAATTGAATAAGACCAACTGCTACTTAGTAATAGTTTTGGTCAGTATTACTAAAAGTTTACGTGAAGCTGTAGAAAAATAAAAGCAGTTTTGGTTGTAGGTACCGACATAAAAGATACATCCACCTATTCATCATTACTAAAATAAAATTTATTAAAACTCAAAAACTTTAAAAATGAACCGTATTAATAACACTGCTCCAGTTTGTTAAAATTGGCTCTAGGTTTTGCGCAATTCGCGATTTAAATTTTTTAAATTTTTCAGCCGATTTTTTTAATAAAAAATTTATAATTTAGTAACTATACCTTCGGAAAGAAAACGCTTTATACAGTTTAAGCTTAATTCCGTGCCCTATTTTTCAAACTTAAGGGTGTATCAATATCTCAATAACTTTTCTAAATATAGTCGCTCAAAGTCAAAATTTTAAAATGTTTCATGGTTTAAAAAATTTAAATATAAGACGAAGTCCGATTTTAAATATCAAAGCCAATTTGGAAAGAAAAAGGTCCAAAATTTATACATATGTCATATTGTATTAACAAATTAAGTGCACTTTTGGAGCCTTTTGTAATTAAATTTATACTTAAAATGAACAAAAAAATATTGCACTGTTCTAAAACTCTACTATGCTATTACAGATTTTTTTTTTCTAAAAACATTAGATTTTAATCACTATTCATTTCTTTGCGAATTTATTGCGATTTTCAAAGTTCTAGTCGAACTCAGTCAGTGACTATAGGAGATTCAACATCAACCCCGCTGCCTGTGAAAATCGGTGTACCACAAGGATCTATTCTAGAGCCACTTCTGTTCTCCCTGTATATTAATGATTTACCACCTCAACTTTTACACTGCAACATTCACATGTACGCTGATGATGTTCAAATATATATAAGCTGCAACAAAAAACTGATTTATGAATGTACCTCGAAGCTAAATGAGGATCTTAATACTGTCTTTGAATGGGCTAAAGATTTCACCTTAACCATAAAAAGTCTAAATGTGTAATTGTATCAAAGAAATCACAAAGAATACCCACTGACATCACAGCAGTGACGGTCCGTGAAGTTGTCAAAGTGTGCTGCAATTTTTAAAGTAATCAAAATTACGTCTATAATTTATGTGTTTTCAGTACGTTCCATCTTTTTATGATAGGCATAGATCAGATTTAATTAATTTTGTATATTTTTAATTCATATGTCATTTAAATGCTATTTTACGTACACTTTTCTAGTTGTTGACTTTTTTGTGGCCCATGTGTGGGGTAAAATGCTTACTACATAGAATTTGAGTTGCATGTCAAATAAAAAATTATAAAATCAATAATAATCTTAACTCTAAGTATGGTAGGAAGTGACAGATCCTTGGAAAATATTCATTATATACGTGATTTTTACATTTTAAAAAACTTGACAACTCCACGGACCTGCACTGCATCACAGTTATGCTAGGTAACCAGGAAATTGAAATTGTAGAATCCACAAGGAATTTTGGTATTATTTTTAATAAACAACTTAAGTGTAACACACACATAAACTCTGCTACCGGTGGTACCTTTGCTTTGTTAAGAACCCTTTACCCAACTCAACATTTGACACCATTACACATACGTAAACTACTTGCCAACACCTTTATTTCGCCTAAATTACTTTATGGCTGCGAAATATTTGCCAGCTGTGATGCTGTAAGCAAAAGTAGGCTAAATTTGACTTATAATGCGGTATTACGGTATGTCTACACTCAACCAAAAAAGTCTGTAATGACTACTAAAAATTTTGCTGTTATTACGGGAAATTTAACTGTTTTGAGGCCAGCGGTATATTTTGCTAATTTTAGCAACACATATCTGCTGATCTGTAGTACAATAAAATTAGTAGAAAAAATTAGTAGCCGCTACTAAATTTTAGTGAAATTTATGTAAACTGCAATTCAAAATCAAAAACTGTAAAATCTAAAAAAAAATTTATTTCGATTGTAACAAGCGTATAATTACTTCATCGTACTTGAAATTTGGAGTCAAAATTGCAAACGGTTCTTCAGTTATGACCTTTTTATTCATTGGAGATACAATAAAATTTTCTGAGTGTTATTTCCAAACTAAGAATATATCAATAGTAACAAATATAAACTAAACAAGAATTGTAAAAAATCAAAAAAAAAAGTTTAAATTAGTATATTTTTATGCTAAATTTAGCACTCGGTTTTGAAAAATTAGTAAAATTTTTTGCTAAAATAAGCAGCGAGAATTAGTAAAAAATCCGTAATTTGTAATAAGAGATTAGCAAAAATGATTACTAATAATAAAAATTGTACTAATAATCAGTATGAAAATAGTAAAGTTCGATTGGAAACTGTTTAAAAATTTTTTTAATAACTATTTTATCTGAGTGTATGGGATAAATATATATGATGGAATCTCTTCTTATTCAAAGTCCTTGTATGGTGTTAGTTTTGACGATTTGCTTAAGATTAAAATATTAATTCTTCTGCATAAAATTATATATACAAAAGAACCAAATTGCCTTTATAGACATCTTCGGTTTGCTTTATCCGGAAGAACCAGTGCTGATTGGCACTTTCTGATAAGTGCTGAACATCTTTGGAACTCTCTTAGTAGATAATAAATAGGCAACGCTTTACAATTTAAAAAAATACTCTTTTCAAGTTTTTAAATAATCAGTACGTATTAAACTTGTAATTGTTTTTTTCTCTATTTTTAAACAAATTTAATGTATTTCAATGTCACTATAAGTATTTAATTTTATTGCACCTAGTATTATTAAAGTATAATATTGTAATTTTATTTTAGTTTAAAATCATTTGTTACAAAATGGTAGCTCGTTACCTTCTGAATTACTTCAAAACAAAAAGTAATGACTTACCAATTATTAATTACGTATTGCATGATTTATTAAAGAAAGTAATGATTAAAACATTTTTGAAAATCTATTTTTGGACACCTTACTTTGTGTACCCATTACATGTGTAATTATTGTTCAACATAAAGTAATTAGTAGGGCAAGGAATTTCATGTACATAAAAATCGAAAATATGCGAATAAAAAATGCGGCCAAAAAAGAAAAATATGCATTAAAAACATAAAAATATGCACTATAAACCATTATTTTTGCAAAAATAATGCACTTTAAAATATAAAAATATATGTAAGTTAGTTATTTTGCAAATAGACACAGAACTCCTAGCTTTTCCATAGGTCAGTAAGGGTTTTAAGAAAATTTATTTTTAAAAATAGAGAAAAACAAAAATAAATATTTTGATTGAATAAAATACGAAAACGTATAAATTTTTTATATTTTTTAAAAATTATAAAATGCTCCTAAAAACGAAAAATATGCAAAAATATGCATTAAAAAGCACAAAATATGCATTAAAACTGCACCAAATATGCATTTTTTTTTTGTCAAAATATGCAACTACAAATCGATGCCATTGTGTTCTAAATTTGATGATTCGGATAAATATTTAGTATATATTAGTTTTGGACTATCAAGAAAAACATGCATTTGCGTGGAATTCCTTGCCCTAGTAATTAGTTACTGAAAATTTATTACGTAATGCATTACTTTTTTATGGATACTCCTTATCTTCAGCATTATTTAGTACCACAGAGTAATGAGTTACCGATTGTTGATTACATAATGCATTGCTAAGTAATGCACGGTCCTTACATTTATGATTATTTTTAAATATAAAATAACGCATTACCGAATGCTGATTACATAATGCATTATAATTAAATATAAAATACGACTATTTAAAAATTAATTACTTCGATTTTTTACTTAAATTTTGTAAATATTTTTTAAGTGGCCATTTGTTGATATTTGTTATTTGGTTGTTACTTTTAAAACGGAAAAATTTATTCGAATTCTTTGTAGGATAAAAGCAAGTAACCAATTACTTTTTCATTCCCTATCTGGAACTAAGTAACCGATTATTCTTCATTTTTTTGTAAGCATACTGGTAACAATGAACACATTACTTTGAGTCTCATCGCCTGTAAAATTCATCAGTGAAGTAAGGTATAAAGTAATCATTACCCATTATTTGGTAATGTGTGGTTTTGCTGGGATGTTATATGTGTCGATAGCTCAGGTGGTAGAGTTCTTGGCTAACAAACAGGGATCCCAGGTTCGAATACCAGCGTGACCACGTTTATATATTTAATAAAAAAATATTTCTAATAAATTTTTTTTACATAAAATTTTTTTTTACGAAAATCTATTTTTAGACCCATTACTTTTCCCATCCTCGTAACCACATAGGTATCCAATTACTTTATCACTTCCTCCCCATACATTACTTTGGGGCTCATCGTCTGTAAAATTCATCAGTGAAGTAAGGTGTAAAGTAATGCATCGGCCCATATGGCTACACATTACTTTACACATTATTTGGTAACGTGTGGTTTTGCTGGGAATTAAATGAGAAAGATAAGCGATGTTCGTCGATACGACGAAGGAAGTGCGTCTAGGGTTAATTAGTCTCAAAAATTGTGTGATGAAAAAATTTAAAAACTCAAAAGAATTTATGTAGACTTTTGAAATAGAAAAAATATAAAACTAAAATTAAAAAAAAATGAACCAGCTCGGGACCGGCAGCATGTCAATGTTTGAACTTTAATTAATAAATGAGAATTTTTTTGTATTTCCAGATTACCTATTTATGGGTTGAGAATTTCGTTTCCCCAGTGTTATTTCGGCGAACAGCCGGTCCTTTTGGGAAGGGCTTTTTGCCAGTAACTTTACCATCTGTTAAAGTGCCTTGCCATCGCATTCCCGTTTATATTTTTCTGACTGGGTATCATTGCCACCTAGTGATATCAAATTTTTTATTACTTTTAATTTTGCTGCGGCCAATCTCTTGTAATATCTTCTGAGTGATATATCTCCCAAATGTTTGTAGGGTATAAGTTTTATACAATTCGTCTGAAGTATAAGAAACATGAATATATAAATGGAAAATAACACAAAACAACTGTCAGTCAAAAACGGCCACTTATATCGTACGCAATATGGGTTGTTGCTTTTGCTCTTACAAAAATATGTTACATACAGAATTTTAGGCCGCTTGCTTTAGTAGGCCCTGCAATATGATGTATTGATAAATTCACCTAGAAAACGATTTAACTTGTGGCCACTCAATATGTTGCCAGTCGTAGATATTACGATCTTACATTAAGAGGGGAAACAGACGGACAAAATAGTTCATATTTTAAGAAAAAATGTATAAAAATCAAAATGTTTTTTTTTATGAATATTAAAAAAAGCCGAGACACCTCTTACTTGACGAATAGAATCTAAAAATTTGGTAGCTACACTCATACAAACGCCCAAATTATATTTGCTTTTTATATGTTGTTAATTAAATCATTCTAAGGCCCGTTAACTTATGCTAATGTATGCCCTGGTTAAGACTTATACTAGCCTTAACCACTGGTTAATATATTTTTTGAATAACTTATCTAAATTTTAACCAAGTATTTCTTCTAACCAATGCTAAAATTTAACCATAGAAATTTCTGTGGTTAAGAAACTTAACGAAGGCTATTTTAGAACAATTCAACCTACATAAAATATTTTAATAAATTAAACTTGTAATAATGATTACTAAAAAAAGATCTAAAGCGCAAAAAATAAGTATTTTCGATGTGCATTTCCCCACTTTACCAAAACTAACATAAATTACGTCAGTACAAGTACTTAAAATGGCACACAAAATTTTATATATACATATATATATATATATTTATAAGAAATTTATCTTTTTATGGGTTTAACGAGCCAAAATCTGCCTTGAGTAATTAAAACCAAAAATGGTGACCAATATTAGAACAATTTGACACGAATTACACACCACTACGAATTCGAATTCGAATTCGTAGTGGTGTGTAAGTGAATTCGTATCTCACCTCTCAAATTTGAAAAAATCGTGGTTAACAACGCGGAAAATAGCTTTTTTACCTATTTTGAAATACTATACAAAACGCATTGAAATAGCTTAAGACTTTTTGTTATGATGGTAGGAAAGAATGGACTTTGTTCTCTAACATACAGTGAGGAGCAAAAGTGTAATAGGGTACACATTGGTCAGTTATTCTGCTTTATATTTTTAATTACGAAACCAAATCAAATAATATTTTCAAAATATTTGTTTATTAACCTGTTCTAATTAGAAATCAATAACAATATTTAAAGTATTTTAATTAACGAAGAAGATGAAGACATTTTTCTATATTATGACAAATGTTACACTTTTAAACACTGTTAAGTTTTGATAAATTTCTTATGAAATTTTTAATATTAACTTAAAAAATCATAAAACTTTTGCGGCTTTTATGTGTAATTGGGAAAATATTACCCAAACTAGCCCAAAGGCGTTCCCGTACTCAAAATTGCGTGTAAATTGTTGTTGTTTGGGCTGTTTTGGGTTCCCGCGGGTACCCGCGGTAACGTACGGGAACGCACATAATATTGATAAGATATTATGGTTAAATTTTCCTAGGGAAAAATATTTAGTATTGGTTAGTTACCCATGGTTAACTTAAAGTTAACTTCTCGAGATAAGTTAATGGGTCTATAACAGAAAAAAATATTTAAAAAATCGTCAAAATACATATCTTACATAATTGGGAACAGTGAAAAATGCCTTATAATGTGTTTTATTAATAAAAAAGTAGTTTTTGTTATTTCTTTAACTTCTAAAGTTTTCTTGTCAAGGAGTTATAAACATACCATATAAGTATCATTGGAAAAGAAATTACCCGTAGAGTACGATATTTTAAAAAGAATCCAATTTTTTACTATTGGTAGAAACAAAAATTGGGAAATCCTAATAGGAAGGTAAAAATTGCGGTTTTTGTTAAAATATTTATTAATGGACATAATCAAACGATTCTTTGAACTTAAATAGACTTAAAGTCACAAATGAGAAATTGATGTCAGAATTTCAGATTTCCATAATTCCCTAAAATAAAATTTAAAAAAATGTGATTTTTTTATATTTTTTGCTATAAAGTCTACATTTGAAGCAGGGGTTGAAGGACTCATCCAATAAATTTTGTGTATGTTGGATTATATACAACCGCTTCCGCTGTATAATTGGAGGCGTGCAAATTTTGGAACAGTGGGTTAAAATTGATATTTGCTTTAAAAATATGGCAACTTTAGAAGCGGCTGTGGGAAAAATTATATACAAATCAAAGACTTTTTTAACACAGGTTTTTCTTTAAGAAAAGGATTTTCAGAACGGTAAAAAAATGTAAAGTCAGATTTTAAAGTGTGATATATCAATTTTTCTGCCTCACGGAGACCAGTGTTTTGCTATAAAGGTAAAATCCAATGAAAAAAAATTTAGAAAGGCGACCCCTACATTCGGCAACCAAAAAAATAAAAAAAATTTCTACTGGCTTTATCTAAAAACTTCTTTAGCAAAAGTTTAATGATTTTTTGCGAGCTTTAATTTTCTGACATTAGGGTGGTAGCAACTGAGATTTGGTGGGTAACTACTATAACGGGATACTTGAGGTCAATGGCCCTTAGATCAAAACATTGGTCTCCTCGAGAGAAAAACATCGATGTATTATATTTTAAGATCCGACTGTAAATTCCAAATATATAACGAAAAATGTAAAATGGCGACCCCTACGTTCGGAAAAAAATTTTTTTTTTTTTAAATTGCCTTGCAAAAATACTTCATATTGGAGGGTGTACGGCGCACTTTTTTTGCATTCGATACACTTATATCGAATTTGATACAATTTGATGTATTTTATATACAATTATATGTTCTCATTTTTCAGATCAAATTGGATCTCATTGTATATTTAATTTATATAGAATTTAATATAATTTGATATTGCGTGCTCAACAACAGTTGTAGCGTAGCATGACACATTATGTCTGTTGAACGTTGCTTTTATTTTTTCAAATAAAAAATAGTTGGTCTTGGAACAGGTTCCTACGCCGAAAACGTGAAGTGTAGGGTGACTGGTGCCTTTTCCCACAGGGTACTTACTACAATCGAAACAATTCCTGTTTGCAGTTCATTCAACCTTGTCTTAACTGCCATAAGTCAAGCAATCCATAAATCGCTAGTAATTTAAACAATTTGCGTATGTTAATAAATTCAAATTCAACAAAGCGAAACAACAAACCAACAAAGAAAAATAAATATCAAGTGAAAACTATAAATAACGAATAAATTTAATACATTGATATAAAGATAGACAGACATTTAGCCAGCCACAAATACTTAACGCCAGTTTTATAGTCAGAACTAAAAACATTTCTTTTTTTTTCCCAGTTTTTGTTAAATCTGAAATTTTCGAACAAAATTTCCAACTTAAGAAATATTAAGGACAAAAATTGTTCCTAGGTCTGACTATAAAACTGACCCTTAGTCAAAACTCAGTTAGTGTGCGCTCTTAACCTGTGCTCAAACAATATACAGTGATGTGCAATAAAATAGAGCCATTCAAGTTTTTTCTAATATTATTCTCGTTGCCTTTAATTTTAAAGATCAAAATAAAGGGAGATTAATATCTTTTTTTTCGAAATTTATAGATATGTTGTTAATAACCTGAATTTATTTTAAAATAAAATTCAAAATTTAAATCTCAAAATATGATAATAGTTTTCTTATTAAATACAATAAGATATATTTAAATTTAGTTAAGCTTTAGTTTAAACTAAAATTTAAATTTTTAATTTCCCAGCAAAAACATTGGAAGTCATGCTTAACAAGCAGCTTCTTTCACTACTTTAAAAGTATCCAATAGTATATTTTTATTGCTTTTTTAGAAGTAATTGTGCACAACTTCAAAAAATCACTTTTTTTATTGCCTTCAAAGCATCTGTTAGCATATATTTATAGCTTTTTTAAAAGTAATTCCGAACAACATCCAAAAAATCACCTAAATAAAGCTTCTAAAGAATAATTGCTCTAAAAGTGATCCTAAAAAGTGATTTTGATATCATATTTTGAAATGTTTTTTTTTTTTTTGAGTTTAAATAAAAACCAAACAGGGCCAATAAATAAAAGATTTAGGATGTATAAACAAATTATAAAAGCAAAAAAAAAATTGTTGATTTCAGCAGTTTCTTCGCAAGGTAATTTTTAACTAATTTTTAGTATTTTTTTCTGCTATTTTGACAGGTTTATTTCTATGAGTGCAAAAACCCTAATAAACAGAAATTGGCTTCAAACTTTCAAATGTACGTAGTATAGGTTCGAAAGTATTTGAAAAAATACAATACATCAAAATTTGGAACTAGATTCTCAAGCCTTTGCTCAAAAAAATATGTATTCACTTTTGTTGTGTGAATTTTTAACGAAAAATGTTAGGCTTTACTCATGGCACTACAACCTATGACCCACTTAAGTATTTACACCTAATATTAGGGTGGGCCAAGTGTTGGCCTTGTTGAAAATGTTGCAAATTAAAATATCATTTTATTATATATACATATATATTAGGGCGGGTCGATTTAATAATCGCCCATGAAAATCGTATTCTAGGGATCAAAATAAGAAACTTTGCCGAAGGAACCATACCTCTAAAACGAATTCTACTACCCCCCAACTGTTTACTTTTGTCCCGTAGGGTCAAGTTTTGAAAAATCCCACTTTGACCCATTTAGAGTGCCCCAATCGAGTCCAAATGTATGACCGACCCCCACTTACTTTGGAGGGCCGATCCACCCATGCCAGTGGCACACCCCCTGGAACTCCCCTGGGGGTTCCCCATACAAACATTTTAAAAAATCACCATTTTGGCACTTTATTTTATTATTTTTTATTTATTGAATGGGGGAAAATTTTTTTTTTTTTTTTTTTTTTTTTTTTTTTTTTTAGTTGATCTGTTATTTTAAGTAAATGAATGTTATTTTAGTCTGACTCAAGATCATAAAATTAATATCACTTTCTGTTTAAATTATTTTCAAATCAAAGAAAGATGATACAATTTTTACAAGTAAATTACAAAGAATAAAAATTATTGAAAAAATTCGATAAGACCAGCAAGGCAGAATGCGCATTTTCGGCTTTCGCTACAAAGCCATCATCAGTGCCTTTCGCCTTTGAGTGGGTTAATATTTGATAATCGTCTACTTATATGAATGTTGAAAGCAAATCGAGTTTGTTATCAACAACTCAACTTAGACTAACATCAACGAAATTTAACAATGCTATTTTTATCCTTTTGTTATTATTACTCTTTTTTGCTTTGAACCTTAATTCTTAAGATATCTCAGCTGATTCTATTCAACTCTGTGTATGATAAACACAGAAGTTTGAATTACAACGAACCGTTAAATTTAAATTTAAATGTATGTTATTAAATTATATTTTTGCACCGTGTCAATGTGTTTAAGATGAATGGGGGAAAAGTTTTTTTTTTTAGTTGATCTGTTATTTTAAGTAAATGAATGTTATTTTAGTCTGACTCAAGATCATAAAATTAATATCACTTTCTGTTTAAATTATTTTCAAATCAAAGAAAGATGATACAATTTTTACAAGTAAATTACAAAGAATAAAAATTATTGAAAAAATTCGATAAGACCAGCAAGGCAGAATGCGCATTTTATTTTTATTATTTTAGTTATTTTTTCTCTTTAGAAATTTATTTAGTCAGAACATATGTAAATGGAAAAATTAATTTAACTTAGTAATAGAAAAGAAAATAAAAAAAATTACTGTTTGAAGTCTTTTTTGCTTTCAAGTCTGGGCAATTTCGCACGGCTCTCTAATGTCGTCACCATAACAGCCTCTACATTTTCCGGTATAACTCGTTTGGAAACGCTAGCTAGCAATTGAACGTGTCGTTCTGTTGCAGGTCGTAAAATAGGTTGTGTGGGTTTTTTAAGCCACCACAAGACACAGCTGCATGTCGTAAACTTACTTAAGCTAAATCGGTTACAGGTAGAATTGAGCATAAAATTATCATAAAGTAATAAAAGGCGCACTTGCTTAACAGAATTTGTGGTCAGATTAACGTTTAATTTACATGTAAGTACTTTATGGGCAGTTTTGACAACAAAATCGGTTACAGGTAGAATTGAAATTACCATTTCATTCTTATTACCTCGTCTCCTAGACCATATATAACGCAACAGTTTTTGTGAATGCATTAAGTCGTTGTGAAGAACTCGAAGTGTGAAGTGCTAATTTGAGATAAAAAAATATTTAAAAAAAAATCATTCCAAATGAAGAAGTTTACAATGAATCCACCATCCTCTACACCGCAAGATGAAGCAATAACAACATCAACAACTATCGAAAACCCAATGAGTCATATACCCAGGCATGATGTTACTGTTTTTGGTATGTCTACTGATTTGACTGATCTTAATTTACCAACCCATCTGGATATCTTGAGATATTATTTTTACTTGAGCGAACAAAAAAAGTTGTCCTATAAAGCATTCACTATTCAAGTACAAGATAAGTTGATTGGAATTTGGGAAAAACTTGGTATGGAAATAATGCTGAAAAAAAGTGTATGTAATAAATTGAATAGATTGCTTGACAAATATCAAGAGCAAATCAAGAGAAGAAACAAACCCCAACAATTTACAGAGTATGTAAAATCTCTGGAAACAATTTTTTTCATTGGAACATATAAATGCGATTTGAAGGCAGCTCCATGTGCATGCGGTTTGGTTCCCGAACGCCTCAAAGAGTTTATGCACGATCAACATCATTAGAGAAGTCTAACAATGGATGGATTTGCGATGGAAATTGAAGAGCAAGGAGCAACGTCTATGTCATCAATGCCAACATACCAAGATCCCGATGATTCAACATACGCACCGCCACCGGTTCAAGAAGATTTGGATATAAGCACAAGTTCACAATACACACAGAGATACGATTGTTTTAACTTTGCCTTGGTATGTGACAGATTTGGCGTGCCTGATAGAGTAGCATCAGCAATGGGAACAGCTCTTTTCCAAGATTTTAAAATGAAAGATATCCATGGCAAACCTCTCATCATGGATAAATCGAAAGTTCGCCGAGAAAAAGAGAAATGCAGACAAGAAGTGCTTCGCAAACGGTTAGATGATACCAATTTGTTAGCATTTTCATTCGATGGCAGAAAAGATGATACTTTAACGAGAGATACAATTGATGAGAAGTATTATACTAGAATGGTAAAAGAACCTCATCTTGTTATTTTGAGAGAACCGAATTCTGAATTGATTGGTTACGTAAGACTGGAACATGAAACCGCTGAATACAAAACAACCAAATTAAATGATTTTTTCAACGATAAAAATATATCACTGGATGCATTAATTGGCATATGCACTGACGGTGAGCCAACAAACACTGGCCCAAATGGTGGAATTATACGACGATTCGAATTGCTGTTAAAAAGACCATTGCATTGGTTCGTTTGCCTTCTACACTTCAACGAACTTCCGTTTCGGCATTTGTTTGAAGCTTTGGATAAATCAACCAGCACTGGACCAAGATCGGCAACCGGAAAATTGAGCCGTCAAATCGAAACTTGTGAAACTCTTCCGGTAAGTTATTGCTATCACTCATTTATTATAATTGTCAACCGTTTTTAATTGTTTTATTTTTATATATTTTCAGGTGGTGGACGGCTTTCAGAAAATTGAGTTGAAAAATATGCCCCCTGCTCCAGACAAAATTGAATTTTCCACCGATTCCAAGTACTTATACGACATGGCCCATGCAATTTCTAGCGGCGTGGTTTCAGTGGATCCGGCAAACATCAAACCAGGGAAAATTGTACATTCTCGGTGGCTCACCAAGGCCGCTAGACTATTACGATTATATGTGACAACGGAAAATCCAGATGCAAATTTAAGAATACTGGTTGAATTTATAATTACATGTTATGTGCCAATGTACTTCAATATCAAGTATTACAGCTCTGTCGTGTACGGTAGTAGATTATTTTTCAAATTCATTAGTTGGTCAAGATTTCTAGAATCTCGTTTACGCAAAATTGTCGATAAAGTAATTACAGATAATTCATATTATGCGCATTCGGAAAATATCTTGTTATCAATGTTGTTTGATGATAGCAAAGAAAAGCGCGACTGTGCTATCAAGATAATTCTACGCTATCGAACCGATGTTGACGACCCAACGGGACTTAGAGCTTATAAAAAACCAGATATAAATTTTTATTGCACAAGTTACACGGAAATGATCAATATGAATGACATAAATGACGTATTTGAACCACCATTCACGCGAAGCATTCCATACGATAATTTGAAAGAATATTTAAATCAAGATGATCCACCGTTTAATGATCCAAAAATTCCATCACACATACAAGAAACAGAACGACACGTTCAATTGCTAGCTAGCGTTTCCAAACGAGTTATACCGGAAAATGTAGAGGCTGTTATGGCGACGACATTAGAGAGCCGTGCGAAATTGCCCAGACTTGAAAGCAAAAAAGACTTCAAACAGTAATTTTTTATTTTTTCTTTTCTATTACTAAGTTAAATTAATTTTTTCATTTACATATGTTCTGACTAAATAAATTTCTAAGGAGAAAAAATAAATTAAATAATAAAAATAAATAAAATAAATAAAAAATAATAAAATAAAGTGCCAAAAATGGTGATTTTTTAAAATGTTTGTATGGGGAACCCCCCAGGGGAGTTCCAGAGGGTGTGCCACTGGCATGGGTGGATCGGCCCTCCAAAGTAAGTGGGGGTCGGTCATACATTTGGACTCGATTGGGGCACTCTAAATGGGTCAAAGTGTGATTTTTCAAAACTTGACCCTACGGGACAAAAGTCAACAGTTGGGGGGTAGTAGAATTCGTTTTAGAGGTATGGTTCCTTCGGCAAAGTTTCTTATTTTGATCCCTAGAATACGATTTGCCTCCCCACAAATCGACACGGCCTAATATATATATATTGGACTCACAAATTAAAATTGTTTTTGTTATGACTTTCGAATTAATCTTACCCACCCAAGTAAAAAAGTTTTGATATAGTCATATATTATCATATAAAATTTTTTATAATTATATATTGGGACATATATGCCAATATATAATTATATAAAATTTTACGAAATTATATCCTAAATATATAATTATATCTTGTTATATATTGCACAATATATAGTGCAACATATTACAATATCCAATTATATATACACCGATATATAGTTACATATGCTTCATATGATTGTGTATAATTGTATCGAATTATATACCATTATATCTAGTTGGATATGATTATATTATATTTGATACATTTGGATGAGGACAAAATCCGGATAAAATTGTATCAAACCATATCTTATTCCATCAAATTAGATCTAGTTGTGTCAAATTAGATCTAATATGATCATAATACGATCTAATTTGATACAATTAGATGTTCTCATTTTTCGGATATTATTATATATAATATCAAAAGACATATAATTTTTTTTAGTAGGGCAGGAAAAATTTTTACAATCGGTAGCCAACCACACCCATTCTACAACTGGTTCCACTGCAACCGAATCCAATGGAACTGGTTCCGGAAGCAGTTCCTGGGATCCTATATGGAAGGCGTTCTATAACTAGTTCCAGAACTGATTCTAGAGCAACCGGTTCCACTTTGGAGCTATAGAAGGGGTTGCTTTTGGGACAATTTCAAACAAAAAGAATCGGTGTTAGAATCGACAGTAGAATGGGTTGTGAATGAAAAGGAGCTATTCTACAACCGATTCTTTGGAACAGAAAATTTTCCTGGGTAGTAATTAAAATGTCTGCAAGATAATTTTTAAATACAAAATCAGATTTTCTCCTAATAAATCCATATTTTAAATCGAAATAGAGTCCCTCAATTGAACTAAATAATTGACATCAATTCGCGAATTAAAAAGTATAAAAATAATTCGTGCGAATTATCTTCATACGAGTGTAACTATTTATATTTTGAGCCTAGCAATGAAAAAACAAAAATTTGCAACTGAAAATGTCTTTACTGCTTTTCAAAGTATTCTTCTTTTACGATCTGTATACTTTTGCATGCGTTCGAACCACTTGTCGTAGCATTTTTCCCATTCAGTGTAAGACACCTCCAAAATATGGAGGCTATTCTGCTCACGTAGTTTATTTTTGTTCATTGGGTGCCAACTCAGGGCTGTACGGCTCATCAAATTAATTCGATCTTTTGAATGCTCAAAAAGTCACTTGTTTTAGCAGATGAGTGAGAGCTCACATTGTCATGGTACAGACTAGAGGGCTGAATGAATGTCTTACAAGACATTCTCTTGCATGCGCTGATGAGAGATTTGACAATTTTTAATACTAAATATAACAAAAATTTACCATTTTACTTATTTGTAGTTATTTACAAGATGTTAAAATTCAGATCATTAGAAAAAAAAAATAAATAAAACAGAAAACAAAAACAAATATTTTGGTGTTGTATAAGAAAATGTTTTGTGAATGTCTTGCAAAACATTCATACTGGCCTCTAGTACAGACTTGTCCGTTTTTTGGGGGACAATTCTGGACGTTTTGCATTTAGGAAACCACATCTTTGTGAAAACTTAATGCCATTTTTTTAGAGAGTGTCCAAATTTAATTTACTGGGTGTTTTTGTAAAAAGAATCAGACAAATTCATTAGAAAATTTACATGAAAAACACCAATTTAACAACGTTTTTGTTAAAAAAATTTTGCATAAATTTGTTAAGATATCTATGTAAAACAGATAGATTTTTTTTTAAAATAGCCTTCTTTTTAAAAAATCTAAAAGAATAATAAAGTATTCGTATTGCAAAATATTTTTTTTTTTTTGTTTTTTTTAATGAAAAAATGTTGGACTTTCTGAATTGCTAACACTTATTATTGTAGGGTTTCCTTTGAAGTTTTGGCAGTTCTTTAAATTTAACGTGTCTTTAAATACAGAATGGTAAAAAATGGGTTAAAGTACACAGCCATTTAAATTCGGGTACGAAAGGATTAAGAAGAATACGTGTTCAATGAAAATTATCCCAATTTCTGGTTTGGCTAATTTGTCAAAAATGTTTTGGATATAAACCTTACACTGAAAGTTGGTACCATGACCAAAACCTTTTCGGTAGTAATGCCCAGATGAAAATAAAGCAATGAATTTAGGTCATAATTCCCATAATATTTCCCAATTCTACAAAAAGTGCCAACACTCTCAGAACAATTCCGTTGTGGAAACCGAATTTTTTGCCAACCGAATTGATTCGGTTGCTGCAACCTCGTAATTCGGTTGCCCCAACCGAATTCATTTGTGGCAATCGAATTCGATTTCAGTTCGGTTGCGGCAACCGAATTATCGGCTGTAACAACTGAATTCGGTTGAGGCAACCGAATTACGAGGTTGCAGCAACCGAACGAATTCGGTTGGAAAAAATTCGGTTGTCACAACGGAATTGTTTTGAGAGTGAAGAAAAGAAAAAGCATTCCATAGTTTGGTGGATTTCCTAATAAATTTTGACCAAAGTATATGTATATTGTATATGTAATCGTATGTATATTCATTTAAAGCGACACTGACAGCTAAAATAATTTACATAACATAAATAGCTTACAGTCTAGGGGATTGTTTTCATGATTTTATGACAACATAGAAACATATGAAAAAGATGAATTTTTTTTCTTAACTTTATTACAATTATTGTAAATGTTTGTAATATGTAGACATATCATTCGTTGCTATCATCACCAACATCATCTTCTCATCACTAATATCATCATGATATCATGGTGTATTAGTGCTACACACTCTAAGGACCAAGTTTCTTTTATTTTGTCTCTTGTCTCTTGTTCTGTTCTGATATATACATATAAATTTTTTATTTGAGAACAAAAAGCTACGAAACCAACAAAAAATGAAACACAGTTTTAACTTAACTTTTAACTTAAGGTTTGTTGGTGGCAGTGTTAGCAACAGTAGTAGTGTGTGTTTGAATACAATGTATTAGATGATGTTGATGATGATTGTAATAAAGTTTTATGAAAATTGTATAATATTTTATTACTTTTATACAAGTTTATTCGTACAACAATAAACTTATTCACTCATATACACTTATGCGGGTCGTTGATACCAGAAGTCCTTTGTTAAACATAAAAATAAATTTTTATATATAATTCTCGTTTCACATTTTTTTCTGTTCTTTATATTTTCGACTGACAAAAACAAACACACTCTTGGGAAGATTTAAAGTTAATTTTCGTTATGGATATTTTAGTTTAGATTAAGAAAAATTTGTTAATATTAATTTTTTTTATTGTTTTTAAAGTTTTTTATTAAGCAAATATATTTCTTTATGTATTTTATATCGCTATAGTTTTAAAGCAACATCTACCTACACGCAAAAAAAAATACTTTCTGACTATGTTTATAAATTTTACAAAATACTATATATATGGTTTCTGAATGGCACATATTAAAAAAATAATGTTGTACGATTTCAATAAATTAGCATTATGGCAGGTTATCTAAATGTAGCATATGAGGTTATTTGATTAAAAATCTTCCGAGTTATAGGGCTTGCATTTTTTTTAACCACATTTTTTTAGTTACTAAAAATTATATTTAAAAACAGCATAATTCAAAAACTTCTACAACAGTCTTATTGCAGGATTTAAGCTAATTTGTGAAAAACAGTATTTATATTTGCTTAATAACGAAAAAAAAAAATTAAGATTTATAGTTGGTTGGTTGGCCCTTACTATAAAAGAGTTTTTTAAATTTAAAGTCGACTTTATTTTTAATCATACGGTTTTGTTCATTTTGTGTATGAAAACCCTACAAAAATATTTCTATTTTCAAACATTTTGATTGTTTGAAAATAAATTAACCAATCAGAATGCTCCAAACATAAACGAAGTCAAGGCATACTGCCACCCAATATTTTAACTAAAGTCAACTTTAACTAAAATATACGTTTGGAAAATATTGATAGTAAAACGGCATTCACACCTAAATCTTAAACACGTGTTTAGCTAAAACGAGTGTAAAAGAAGAAAGAACTGTTGTAATAGAATAAAGAGCTAAAATACGTGTTTTAGATAAACACGTGTTTAAGAATTAGGTGTGAACGCAGCCGAAGGCTGATTAACTTTAAACCTTTAATAAAGTTTGGAGTGCGTAGGTCACTATTTAACTGTTAATTATTTAATTTTCAGGCATTAAATGATTTGCTAAAACCATCCTTTCCCAAGAATGTGTGGATTCATCTATCAAACTGAAAAAAGCTACAACAATTGCTTAGCTAATGAAAAATAAAATAAAAAAGAAAAACAAAACATAGTGATGAACAGGCTATCAAAATATTATTCGACATTCGATTACTTTTTGTATGCTTTTAAATTTATCTTAGCACATCATTAGTTTTCTAATTTAAGAAAACATATTTTTACTTCCGATTACCAAGTGAATCGTTTACTAAATTTGTACGACTTATTTAGGAAAAGAGAGAAAATAAACAATAGTGTTACCAGTATCAAATCGAAACATTAACTTAAGTATATTTGAAATACGATTATGAATCAAGATTTCTAATAACTCTTTATTAAACGAAATGTGTACTTTAACAATAGTAACCCAGCAAAACTTTCTATTACCTGGTAATAAGGTTTGTAAGAAGAAATTAAGGTATGTAACCTCTTACTTTGCTATTCCAACAGCTATTATTTTAACAAGGGCATGTCATGTATGTACTTTCCAAAAGAGGGCTAGGTAACAACATAAGAACATGTTACTTTAATGTTACATGTTAGGAGTTACGTAACCACTTACATAATCGATACTGAGCACAATACTACTTACATAACAGCTTAAAGTAAGTCCAAAAAAATGTGTTACAAACAGGTCTGAAATAACACATTAAAATTATGCGCTCACTTACTGCATAAAAATATAGACTTACTTCTTACAAAAAAAAAATTAAAATAAGACGTTATCGTGTTGGTTTTTTATAAATGCTAAAACGAAGCATATTAATATTTAATCAGATTAAAATAAAGTTAACAAAAAACATAAAAGATATTTCAGTCAATATGTATAAAACATATAAATTATTTGTATCGAATATTTTAAATAGAAAATAACACTCATGTATCGCATTACAAATAACTCCTTATTTTGAGGTATTTGAATACACCATCGGTAATAAGTGGATATTTCTATTAAGTGATCACGTATCACATTAAAAGTAACTCCTTATTTTACGGTTTTAAAATACCCCATCTGTAATAAGTCGCTGCTATTATTTAGAACTCATGTTGTGTATTACAAGTAACTCTTTTCTTTGAGGTGTTTAAATATATCATTGGTAATAAGTTGCTATTACTACCCAGTAGTTATGCAGCACATTATACGTAAGACATTACATTTTAGTTATGAAATAATGCAATGGTAAGGGGTTTCGTATTACCAGGTAATGTGTTCTGTAATACCAACATATTACCAAGGTTTTGCTGGGAAGCTTCTAACACCAAATACATTTTTTTTATGAATTAGCACAAAAGTTTATAAAGGTAAAAATATAGAAACAAATTTTTATGATGTTTTTTACAACCTTTGCAATGGCTATTTCAATTATTTTAAAAGGATAACTTTTGACCTTGAAATTCAAGGTAAAAATCTGAACGAATATATCTCAAAGATGAGCCTTTTTGTTTCTTTTTTCTAAACTATAAAAAAATTTTGTAAATTTACTACTATAAAATGGGTAACGTTTTGTTTAATTTTACGAAAATTCGGTAAATATAAACATAAAATGCGTTAGCTTTTCTTGTACACACTTCCATACACAATAACACACACCCAAAGTATTTTTAGACATTTACCCTAGTATTCTAAATGAAAAAGCATATGTTAACTAACTAGCTACCAGCTTTCCCTTACCCGGTGTCTTCAAATGCAATAAATTTTATGATATGAAATGTCAAAAGCATTTCAGTGAAACGTCAAAATGATATCAATTGCAAAGGGGTGGAGAACACTTGACCATTTCATAGATAAGAAATATCGTAGATTTTTCTTCGAAAAACACAAAATTTTATCAAACTTAATTTTTATCTACAAATAATAAAAAATTAAAAACTTTCCCTTGCTTTTTTACCAAATTTTCTGTTGTTTTTTTTATTACAAAGTTAAAATTAAAACGAAAAGTGACAATTCATTGCAGGCATCATTGCAAGAGCCGCTTGCATGGCAGCGATATCATGATATTGCAATAAAATTTAAATTGAGTGTCTTCACTTGAGATGAGATCATTTTGACAATTGCTTGCTATCATTTTATTGCATGTCAAGACAAAAAAAAGGCTAGCAGCAAGTTGTCATACGAATGAGTGACTACATGTATTTTGTTTTTGTGTTGCATGTATTTTGTTATTGTATTTTCGTTCGTGTGAAGCAAAACGTCATCTAGAAACACCACCTAAGTGTTTTTGTTTTTGAAAGTATAGATAATTAACAAATTCAGTGACTTAAAGTGAATTGCTAATTGAAGATTTATTAATTTTGATTTAAATACATTTATATAATTTTGAACGTTCTCAATTAAATCGTACATTTAAATTTCTGTCATTAATTTTGATATTATCTATCTTTTTGTTATTTTGTTTAAGGCAAACTATTAATGAAAGTTATATAATGTACTTGAATTATCAATTTAAATAAAGTTATATGTTTTTGTATGTAAAATGGTACATGTGTGTTAAATAAAGAGTTGTTAGTATGTGCTATATTACAATTTCAATTTTATATTTCATTATTTTTTATAATTTATCAAATTCATTATAAAAAAGACATTGTATGTATATTGCTTAAAAAAATTTTAAATTGGTGAAATATAACAAATAATGAAATATAATTCTAAAAATTAATAAAAAATCGATAAAAAATTAATTAATTAAATAAAATGCATTGTTGAATTTAATAAAATGCATTGGTAAAACAACAAAATCGATATGCAATTTAATTAAATATAATTGTTAAGACAACTAATTTTTGTTAATACATTTGACGATATTTTGTCAAAATAATACCACATAAAATAGTTAAACGTCAAAATATAAATCTAGTAAACAATGCGTTTAATTGATGGACAGGTTTTGTTAGTTGTATAGTGATCACCCATTCATCAATTTAATATGGATTTTAGTTGATTTCACAGATGTTTTTGGTTCAGTGTGTACAAAAATGTGTTAAATAATTTTTTGAACATATCGTACGCAAGTTAAAGCATTATTTATGTGTGCTTGTAAATAAAAAGTTACACACAATATTGTAGTTAATTTCAATGCATTTTTTAGAGTGTAACCCCTAGTATTTTTTTGTTAAATAAAATTTTCAAGCAGAAAGTTGGTAAATATATTAACTTATAATAGAAATAAATACTCTGACGTTTTAAATTGGAAAAAATTAAAAAAAAAAAGTTTAAATACCCACGCAAAAATCGACATATATATTTTAATGTATGTTCGGGCATTATCATAAACATGCATGCTCTTCTATACATAGATGCATAAATCACCATACATGCATCCATATATGCCCATATTTGTGCACCCGATCAAAAAAATTTATATATAGTCCTATATAGTAATATCTTTTTTTATCTTATAATATGTGAGTATATATGTTGTCATGAATAGCCATATATAATTATATGTTTCTCATGTGGTACCTTATATAACCATATATAGCCATATATTTTTATATATTGTCTTTTATAAAATTAGATATCAACCATATATGCTAAAGATAATGAGATATGACAGATCTGTTGTCATATATAATTATAAATGATCATATAGAACATAATATATGATCACATATGGTGGCATATAAGCCATATATTTTGAGATATAGTAATATATGCCCTCTTATAAAAATTTTTTGGTTGTATGATGTAAGATATTTTTATATATGATTGTATATTACATTAAATGCTATAAGATATGATTATATATTATTCCATATATGGTGCAAGATTAACAATATAATTTTAGATATGATTATATATGGTCCCACGTGAGTAACATTTTCTATGTGTTTAATATATAAATATATATAGTCACATATTACCTGAGAGACCCTACTATCGAATCTCAGCTCGGGCACAAAAAAAATAATTTTTTAAATTTTTTTACTCAATTTAATTTATTTGTAAATATTCTTTTTACAGATCTTAAAAAAATTAACACATTTACTGCCAACAGCACCTGAAAGTTATGTTTACTTCAACTTGGGATTAATAGTATTTTAATATGTTATTATATATTGTCATATATAACCCCACACATAATTATGTGCATATGTGACTGAGGTACTATTATCGAATCCAAGCTCGGGCACAAAAAAATTTTTTTTTTTTACCTTTTTTAACTCAATTTGATTTACTTATAAATATTTTTTTTACAGATCTTAAAAAGGTTAAACCATTTTGTGTCAACAGCATTTGCAAATTATGTTTTCAATTAATAGTATTTTAAATATATAATTAGATATCGTAATATATAATAATTTCGTTAAAGTTCTGAATTTGAGTTCTTCCAAAGCGAAATGATTTTTTTTTTGTAATATTTCTACATTCAATTTTGGCAATATTTTTATTTTTGTGCTCCTACTTTTAATACAAACAAACCAATTTGTGAAAAAGTGTTGGATAAGAGTATTTTGTCCAAAGGATTGCCATATAGGAGCCATATAAATAGGTGCCTTGACCCTTCAACAAACATTTTTTTTTTTCATCTTATTCACAAAAAAAAAAATCCGTCAGTGGAAAACATTTAAGATTTTTAATTTTTGTTTTTTTGAAAGTCATCTATATATATAAATTTTTATAATTATATATAACTCAGTAACACAAACAATGTTGTCTCATATAGTCAGTCATGTTGTATAGCAGTGTTTGGCTGAGTGAGTTAAGTGGCCGACTACAACGCCAGCAACCTGGGTTCAAATCCTGGCGACGGCATTTTTTTTTGTTTTTTTTTAATGAAATACATATTTTTAAATAATACTACCTCCGTTTCAGAATATTTTAATCATTTCTATATTTTAGGTGGGATTATGGAGGTTTTTAAAAAAATGAAGTATTTTTTTAAGGAATACTTGTTAGGACATATCTGTGGATTAAAATTTATAGATGGCTTTGTTATTTATTTATTTTGTTATTTGCAAATCGTTGTCAAAGTTTTAAACTCAAGAAAAAAATTTTTTATTTTATTTTTTTAATTTGTTAAAATTAATAAAATAAATTGTGGTACCGGAAAACCCAAGAAAAAAAATTTAACGAACGATCAGCGAAATGGTATATTACAATACTTGCTGAAAAGAGTAAAAAATGGAAACTGTTTAAAAAGAGGTGCCATCAAAGATGCTGCAACTGAATTTAACGTGTGTAGAACGACAATTTTCCATATTTGGAAATTGGCGAAGAATCAGTATTCTGAAGGAAAAAAATTTGCTGATGTCTCATCTCATATGAAAAATTGCGGAAGAAAGAAGAAAGATTATACGCAAGCAATCAATACAATCAAAAACGTTCCATTGAATCGCCGTGGTTCCTTAAGGAGTTTATCTGCTGCCATTCAAGTACCACTAACTAGTCTTTACCGAAGATTCAGAGAAGATAAGCATTTTGAAAAAATTTCGTCCCATTTAAAACCACCGCTAACTGAAAGTAATATGAAAGCTAGATTCGAGTTTTGCCTGTCACATATAACAACGGAAGGATACTTTCATGATATGTATGACTACGTACACGTAGATGAAAAGTGGTTCTATTTGTCTCAAAATAAAATATCGTACTATGTAAATGTTGATGAAGAAAGACCACATAGATCATGTAAGAGTAAGCGATTCATAACAAAAGAAATGTTCATGGCTGCTGTGGCAAGACCGTAATCATCGTAAGGGTGAGTATTTTGATGGGAAACTAGGAATATGGCCATTCGTGTATAAGGAACTTGCAAAACGGAACAGCAAAAATCGGGTAAAAGGAACTCTGGTTACAAGGCCGACCGAGTCCGTCAATGCAGAAGAATGCAAAAAAAATGTTGATTGAAAATGTTTTACCAGCCAAAAGAAACAAATTTCCCAATATAAACAAAAACGAACCTATTTACATTCAACAAGATAATAATAAACCACATTTAAAAGACAATGATGAGCCTTAATTGCAGAGGGTTTGAAAGATGGATGGTGCATTAAACTCAAGTCACAGCTACCAAATAGTCCTGACCTTAATGTTTTAGATCTTGGCTTTTTTAATTCAATTCAGTCACTTCAGCACCAACAATCACCAACGTCTATTGACGAATTAATTAAAATGTGTACAAGGTGCGTTTAATGAACACCATCCAGATAAGCTGGATAACGTTTTTTTGACACTTCAAACATGTATGGAATCCACAATGCTTGAGAAAGGCGAAAATAAATACAAAATTCCACATATGAGCAAAGAAAGTCTTCGCCGAACGGGTCGCTTGCCGGTTTCCATCAAATGCAGTGAGGAGGCATTAGCAACAGCTCGTCAGCATGTTCATTAGTTTATTTACAATATTTTCATATACCGTTATTTTAATTGTTTGTACTATTTATTGTTATTTCCTTTGTTTAAATAAAAAACACTTTGTGTAATGAAATGCTTAAATTATTTTGAAACAAAAAAATCGATAGAAATGTTTAAATATTTAGAAACGGAGGTAGTAAATGTTTTTTTTAATTTTTTGCGTTATTTTTTAAATTTTTTTAAAATTTATATAATTCCAAATATATCATAAGATAAATTTTGATCTCAAATTATCCAATTCGATCTGCCAAAATTAGCTTATCAGTTTGCATCTAATTGGATGTAAATTAATCCCATGGGATATTTTGGGATCTATCAGGATCTCAATTTGATATTATTTGATATTATTGGATCTCCCAATTTTGAGATCTATTTGGATGTAATTTAATCCTATAATATATTTGGGGGATCTGACTGGATACCCCAATTTTGAGATTAACTTGGAGAAGACATATGTCGATCTATATCAAATGAGATATGACTACATATGCTAGATATAATGTTTTTTTGATCGGGCATTACCAAATTTGAGGTAATATATGCAATATGGTATACATGTTCATCCATCTTCATATATGTTCATACATGTACATTAGAGGCGTCCAAGATTATATGGCAAATTTTTAAAGGGCGAATTTAAAGAGTGTCGGCGTCCAATTTGTTTCCTTTCTATATAAAACTAATAAATATGAATTTTGTGGGCAATCGAATGAAGAAAAGTCGAGGCGGAAATCGATTGAAAATTTTAAGATTGTTTATATGGGAAAAATACGACTTTTTCAGTTTTAAGGAAAATTTCGTTCTATAGTTTAATTTTTTCAACCACTTGTGTTATGAATCGATTTTAGTATTAAATTAAATTAGTCGCGTAATAAGGCAAAAAAAGCATAAATTTTTTGGCATAATTTTCAAAACTCCATTTTCGATTTTTAAAACATTTTCTTTAACAAACTTAAAAGAAATGGATTTTGCACTTCAAGGGTTGTTAAATACATCCTAGAGATGAATTGTGCAAATTTAGAGGTAAATCCCTCCATGGGCCTGTCGGTGACAAGCTCCTCTCACTCTTGAAATTTTCAATAGATTTCCGCCTCGACTTTTCTTTATTCAATTGCCCGCCCCCAAACTTCATATTTATTGGTATTATATAGAAACGAAACAAATTGTACACCGACACCCTTTAAATCGCATTTTCATTTTATTGGACCCTCTAATGTACATACATGTAGATTAGACTGGTCCAAAAATGAAAAGTTGGAATTTCACGCTCCACAACCCTAAAAATATGCCACTTTGAAAAAAAAAGTGGTCTGATACAGAAAATCACCAAAAAAGTTTTGTTTAGAGGAAGCACATCGCAATTGAACCCAGCAAAATTTTTTTGAACCTCTGAATCTGTTTTAGAACAGGTGTTTTTACCACCGGTTCCGTAGAACAGGTTCTAGAACTGATTCCTGAAAGTCAAAATGGAAGGTTTCACCGTCGCAGAACCAGTTCTAAAACTGGTTCCAAAGCAACCTGGTCTAGTTTGGAGGCAAAGAACCTGTTGCTTTTGCGATAAACTCAAACAAAAATCACCGATAATAGAACATAAATTAGAACAGGTTGTATGCAAGTACTAGCTGTTCTACAATTGGTTCTTTGCATCCGACAATTTCGCTGGGAAGTTTCGAGGTTGTACTTGTTCTATTGTTTTTAATTAATTAAAAATAATTGAAAAAATGAGAAAAATTAAATGTAATTATTATGATCGCCAAATATCAAATCTAATATACTTTAAGGTGTACATTACGAATATGACACCAAAATTGAATTTGGAGTCGCGGATTACGCGGATTTGAAAATTTAATACAAAAAATTTACAATTTTTATCAGGATGTTTTCTTATATTTACCACTATGTAAATTTTGACTGCTGATTCATAATCTTCGTTAAAATAAAGATCATTTTTAATAAATTTGCGCATACAAGGCAAAAACAAGTTGAATTTTTAATTACATCTTTTCGGAAAATTTGGAAATTTTAACTAAAATACCCGAGTAAAAAAGTTTTGATATAATCATATATTATTTTATGTAATTACATATAGTAACTTATAGTTACATATGGCCACATATGCTTTTAAATTGAAGCATATATACTTTTATATAGTCATTTATTAAATATTTTTTCCTCAAAGGTTTTAATATTGAGACATATGTGATTTTATATTATTACATACTGGCCTACATATAAGTGTATGTGCTATATATAAGTACATAAAGTAACATATAAAATATATAATTACATATACGTTTATATATAATTTAGTATGATACTACACATAATAATATAAAACTATATATGGAGCAATTTAAGAAATATTATATAATAGGTGTTATATACATATGATTATATATTGACGGATATGAACCCATATATAACTTAGTATGGTTTCATATCTACAATATTTCATGCTTTCTTTTATATATAACGATATAACGTTCTTTATAAAATCATCTATAATTATATATCATCCCACATTAGCAATTTTTTCAAAGTGATTTTATATAAAAATATATAAGTTCCTTTTAAAACCGTATTGTATTAAATGTGGTTCCATATTAAAAATGATTTTGAACTAGTTTAAGATTTAGTAATTACTAGCGATTGGCGCATGACACGATCGTGAGTGAAGTTATTCACAAGTGATCATGAGTAATAAATACTATACCAAAGTAATTCGCGCGTGAGCGTGAGAATATATAATTCGTACGTGAGCGTGAGTAAGAATGTATAACCCGTGCATGATTCGTGTGTGAGTTTATTTTTTGCATCATATGTTTTTAGAAATTTTTACTGTTTTGCGTGGGAATTTTCTGATTGTGAGTAAGTTTTTAATATACTCATGTCTGCGTGAGTAAGACACGAAATGCTCGTGCGTGAGTAATTTGTTTTTGTTTAGGAGCGTGAGTCAAAATGGCTAACGCGCCCATAAAATTAACAATACTGAAGCTTTAATATGGAATTCTCTATACTATATCGCACACTTGACTGATCTCTTATATCTTGGTTGTATATCACAATCCTATTAAGTTAAAAATTTCAGTGTTGTTAACCTTATTTTAAAATTACTAAAAACCATAGCTGGGGAATTTCGATTAGAATTAGAAATCATTACGATTAGAGAAATAAAATAATCTAATCATTAGAATTGAGTTTTGATAAAAATTTCAGATTACTAATTGATTTGATTAGAAATAATCAAAAATATAATCACAATTAGTGACGATTAGCATTTCTAATCAAATCTAATCAAAACTAATCCAAAAAATAATTGATTAGATTTCTTGATTATTTTTGATTAGATTTGATTAGATCAACTATTTTTAACTATTTTTGTGAAAAGAAAATATTTATTTATCACATTTGTTGCTATATTTACATAATATAACAGTTTTTGAATATTGCATAAAATTGCATAGGGTGCACCCTGTTCTTAAACTAAACACTTGACACAGCTGGTTCACTTTGTTGTTGTGTTATTACACTATGCGACAGTCAAAATCGGGATGGGATGAAACCAACGGGAAATGTTATATCGGTCAAAAACAAGCTATACGTGTCCCGGCGTTTCGCTGGGTCACCCCTAGGAATCGAGATATATCTTTTTTTTGACATAACTCGAGAATCACTAGTCCGATTTTGCTCAAACAATTTTAAAAAAATTAAAAATTACAATTCCTTTAATCTGTTCATATAACGTTTTTCTATATACTCAACAGTTTTGCCGGTAAAAATAAATGTTTGTTACCGCTACCATAAAAATCAATAACCTTTTGTTTATTACTTTTTTTTTATATTTTAGGCAAAAAATATTTTTTTCTTAATACAGAATTTGACCACCAAAGGTCAAATCGATATATCTCGATTCCTAGGGGTGACCCAGCGAAACGCCGGGACACGTATAACTTCTTTTTTACCGATATAACTTTCCCCGGTAGTTTGAACCCTTCCCGTTCACTGACCCCTACCATTTGTCTCACAGTGTTATTAATGTTAATTTTCAACGTTTTATTCAAATTAAAGTGTTCAAAATTATTGGTAAGTAAAAATGCACGGATTTTTTTTCTTTTATTTATTGTTTTTTCGACGTCGTGAAAATTTAAACAAAATGCAAACTTTATATGTAAAACAAAAATTTCCAATTTATTTTCAATATTGTAGTTGTCGTAATGGATCCAATTGTTTTCGAAGACAATGTGAAGTATGGTTGTATTATTCCTGCGTTACTTTCTTTGAGCAACAAGCTGCTAAAATTATCCAGAAAACCCGAGGTTTTGGGAAATACTAGCTCAATAGCAGTGCAATTAGAACATCAATTGAGAGTAAGGTTTAAATTGTATTTCACATTGGCTCCAGAGGTAAACATGGCAATAGCGGCAGCTGTATTGACTCCAAATGTGAAAATGAAATGGTTGCGGGTTATCCAAAAAACATCGCCTGACTGTACTGAGGAGCAGATCAGCAAAAGGGTGATTGAAGTTATATGCACTTTGTTCAAAAATGGTTTTTCATATAATGCAACGGACGTGCCGAATTTGAATAATGACAACTCATTTTATGATTTCGATGATGACGGTAACTTTATCAGTATTTCATGATTTTTCAAACTTTATATTATTTTCGTTACAAAAGATGACGTTCCCACAACCCCGGTAACACCAACCGAGTCCAACGGTTTCAAAAATGCCATAAGCAATCAGTTTTATGCTTACTTAAATGACCCAGATCCCCGCTCTGAAATTTAGACCAAATATAATGTTTTGAAGGAAGCATTCCTATCGTGTAACACCCCACTGACGTCGTCAGCACCCGTTGAACGACTATTCTCATTTGCAGGCATCATCAATAGTCCAAGACGAAATTCATTGTCAGACTTTTCTTTTGAAAAGTTGGTATTAATGAAGTCTAATGTCAATTTTTTGTGAATTATATATAAGCAGAATCAGCATACATTTAAAACGACGTAATTTTTTTTTTTTTTTTTTTTTTTTTTTTTACATTAGACCAACACTCAGGGGATGCCCCCTACTGATGCAACGCATTGTGTTGATATTAGGAATTGAATTTCTCTAAATTGTAAGTATCAGGGAAGACACCTGCGGGGAGTTTATTCCACATACGGGCGGTTCGACTAATGAACGAATTCTCTCTATAATGCGTTGTGCGACTAACTGGACAATCGACCACAAACGGATGAGATCTACTGGACAAGCGCGTGTTGCGGCCAAAAACACGTGACCCCGGGATAAGTACACTTATCTCAGCAGAACACTTCCCATGGTAGTAACGATAGAACAGTGTTACACAACCCACATTCCGACGATGCTCCAATGAGTCAATAGAGCTGGATACCCTACTGTTATTAATGAGCGCCGACGCCCTCCTTTGTACACGGTCCAAAAGCTCCAAAATAGACTTTGAAGCCCCTGCCCATATATGGGAGTTGTATTCCATCTTCGGCCGGATATAGGTGGTATAAATAGTGAGAAGATCAGAAGAAGTGAAGTAGTTCTTACACCGGTTAAGAAAGCCAAGACACTTGAATGCCTCTTTCGACACTTGAATGACGTGATCCTTCCAACGGACATCACACTGTATCCTTATGCCCAGAACATCAAGAGCTTCAGATTCCTCAATACTGATACCACCCATGTATACAGATGACATTGATGGCTCAGCGGTCCTATGAGTCAGCAAATAACATTGGGTCTTGCGTGGATTAAAATCGACCCTATTCACGCGACCCCACTCGGAGATTGTAATTAGGTCCTGATTGAGTGTGTCATTCATATTCTGCCTCTTGCCTTCAACCTCCACAAGGCTTGGCCTATGATCAAAGGAATATGAATGGCAAATGTTGCTGTCATCTGCAAAAGAGTAGATAGGATTGGAAGTCTGACAGAGAAAGTCATTCAGAAAGATAAGAAAGAGAGAAGGAGAAAGAACAGAATATATTGTAATATATATACCTATTTTCTTTTTTTTACAGAACTTACTGAATATGCATTTTTGTTTTTTTTTGTTTGACATTCTGTAAAATTCGTTCTTTATATTTATTTTATGTATAGTATGTATAAATGTAAATAGAATGTAAATATATATGTATGTGGTAATATATAATGCAATTTTATGCAATATTCAAAAACTGTTACATTACACGCAGAAAAAAAAACAGAGGGAACTTTATCTAACTGCTATGTAATTATACAACTACATAAGTTCGAAGTAAGTTTTACAATTTTCTAGCAAAATATATGTATTTTTTCGGATATTTTCCACTACACATGTATATATTTTGCAAAGATTGTATATTTTTTACAAAAAAATGTGCATACTTTCCTAGAACTTTGTAAAACTAACTTGAAAATTATGTAGTTGTATAATTACATAGCACTTAGGTAATATTCCCCCTGTTTTTTTCTGCGTGTATGTAAATATAGCAACAAATGTGATAAATAAATATTTTCTTTTCACAAAAATAGTTAAAAATAGTTGATCTAATCAAATCTAATCAAAAATAATCAAGAAATCTAATCAATTATTTTTTGGATTAGTTTTGATTAGATTTGATTAGAAATGCTAATCGTCACTAATTGTGATTAGATTTTTGATTATTTCTAATCTAATCAATTAGTAATCGTCTAAAATGGCTAACTAATCATAATTAATCAATTTTTCAGCACAATTAAAATTTCTAATCCAATTGCTAATCATTAGGATTTCTAATCATTATTCCCAAGCTATGCTAAAAACAAATAAAAATTTGTTCATGTTTCATGCACTGTCATGGTAAATCTGGATAAAAGTAATGGAAGATTTATCGAAATTATAGGATATCCAGTAGACCTGGGGGTTAATCATTACATTTTGTAATTAATTACACATGCATTTACACAATTACATGTAATTGTAATTGAAAAAAACTCAATTATTTGTAATTGTAATTCAAAAAAGAACAATTACAAGTATTTTGTAATTTGAAAAATGTCAATTACATTTTTTGGGAAAATAAATAATGACAAAAAGCACAAGTTAGGGGTAAGCCCAACATGACGTATTCTTTTTATACGCATCCATGCCTATGCAACCTATCCCAGTCAGATTTTTCTACAAAATTTTAACAAAAAACACTTTTTACTTGTAATTTCAATTACAAATTACAAGTAATTGTAATTGAAATCCCTCAGGTCTGATCTCCAGATATTGTATATCTTTTTTTATTTAAAAATATAATTTTGTATATTGTTTGATATGGTCATATATATTATGGTAAAAATATAGGGTCAATATTTAGGTATAATTGTATCAAACTATGTCCACCTTTATAACATTTTATATAATTTTATACAAAAAGATATAGTTTTATGTAATTGGATGAGGACAAAATTCGGATACAATTGTATCAAATTGCATAAAATTGTATCAAATTGTACCAAATTGTATACAATTGTATACAATTCGATACAATATGATGCAATAAGACGTTCTCATTTTTCGGATATAATTATATCTAATTACATAAAAGATTATATATATTTAAATATAACTTTATATGACTCCATATAATTTTTTTTACTTGGGTATGTATTTTTTTGTATAATTTAAAAAAAAAACCGCGAAGTACTTAAAAGTTACTTCATTTTTATAAGTTTTGATTTCAAATTCCTTTTCTTTCTTTAAGACTAGATTTAAAAAAATTGTTAAATAATAGCGTACAGGTTAAGAAATAATTAAATTACTCTATTAATCAAGAGACCAGAACAGCAACAAGAAAATAATGAAATACCAGACTGACGCCGATTACCCGTAACAGTATAACAACTTCAGTGGTTGAACCTCTACAACTAAACACATACCCGCAACAAATCAGTCATGGTTTTATTCATAGTTGGTTAATGTGTTAGTAACCACTGCTATAGGAACCAGTGGTATCCCCATGCAATATTACTACTGTGTCTGCGAACTATGGGTGTAATAACTAAAGGGTTGCACAAAACCTTTTAAATCATATTCAAAACAAAATGATAGCATAACAGTTACTTCAGTTTATTTGCTTCGCATAACGAGCGAGTGTGTTTTAATAACAAACACAAAGAGATAATGTAACTAATAAACAGTGCGATATATACAAGTCAAGATCGTATAGAAACGATGACAACAAGATATTTGGATATGAAATCAGTGTGAACTGAAGTATGAATACTTCAACTATTTAGTAGATGAAATACCCCTAACTAATGTATAGTTAATACTAACTAAGGGTTTTAGATTATTAGTTGTTTTTTTTTTGATAATATTTTTTAATTATACAACCGATATTTTTATACCCTACACCACTACGTGTGTTTTTTTTTTTTTTGGACGTAGTGAAAGCGCGCTATCATCTGGAGGCCCCACCATAACTTCAGAAACTCCACCTCGGAACTACGGTAACATTTTATCGGAAATAGCCCATGTTTCCATGTTGCCTATCTATCCAGACTTTTATATTTGGGATATGGCTATACGTCCATCTCCCCTTCTCCTCTTGATCCCAGCGTTCTTGCGATTATATTTTCCCTGGCGTTATTCTCCATCTCTATAATTTTAGTTTGTGTGTGTATAGTTTCCCTCTTTCCAGTATTAATAGGTCTATTGGTGGTAGACCTGCAATCACTAAGTCCCATTTCACACACAGGAAATTTTGTTGTGCAATTCTTGAGTTTGTGGGAGAGAGTGGAAAGAAGAGTGCTAACTGGTACGGAATTTCTTGTGCTCGGCAATTCGTTTTGTTTTACATTCTACACAAAGTTGGCTGCAGCAGTGATGGAAAATGAGTTTTTAGATTTTGTACCAAACAGACAAACAAATTGTACTTTTTTGACTCTTACGGTACCAAAATGATATATATTTATATTTTTTAGATAAGTTACCATCTCTGAAAGAACAACGTAACATATTATTAATTTATCAAAATACGTAGATGCTAACAAGGCGGGTTTAAACATGACTTTTTTGAATGATACTCACTATATATCTGAAAATTCTCAAGTTTCATGAAATAGCACTAAAATGACCTGTCATTACCATGTTTTTGCTGGGATAGCACTGAAATTATGTGTATTGGAGTATATTTTTGGACAGCTACAGTTTTGGAATTGGTTGAAACAAGTCTTTTTTTTATACCATTTATGGTTTTATTAATATAACTGTTCACAATAATTTAATATCTTAAGTTTAAGAGATCAATTACTATAAATTTTTCTTCCTAAATATTTGGAATCTAAATTTATGATTTAAGTTTTCAGTATATAATTATGTTAGTAGGGAGAAAAATTAAAAAAAAACCCAATAAATTGAAAGAAAAAAAGTCGTTTTAAAATAAAAATTGTAGATATATTTTCCTACAAACATAGTGCATTTATGTGAGGATAGCTAGAGTATCGACAACGATTCATAAAGTTTTGAGATAATATTTGAAGTTTTTCCCTAACTAATTTAATATTAGACATAGAATGCAACGCCGATGTCGAGAAATGAATTGGTGGATTGTATAAACATTTTAAGAAGCTTGTTTTGGCAAATTTGTAATTTTTTTAAATGACATTCAGATGTGATATACCAGATAGGTGCAGCATAAAACAAAATAGCATGAAAAATAGTTTTTAGTATTAAAAGCTTGTTACCAATACATAAATCAGATTTTCTGTTAATTAACGGATACATTATTTTTGTTGTTTCTTTTATGAATAATGTACTTTGAAACAAGTCATGATTCAATTATTTTGCAGCTTTGGGCCAAAAGTTGTCATTTAAAGCCAATATAAGAAAATGTTTACAAGTTTTGGTAGAATTATTTTCGTCTACGTCGGCAATTCGAATATTTGTTCAAGCATTAAAGAACATCAAGCTGACATCAATACAAAAATTTTAAATTTGGAATATTTTGAAATTTTATCCAACGAATCGTGGTAGTACCACGATATCGACGAAAGTTAGAATGTACCAAGAAAAGTACAATTGTACCATCTTCTACATCCTTGGGCTGCAGGTTTTAAATTAAAGGAATATGAAAATTGCTGAAAAAAATTTCTCTGTGTGAACATGAAGGCAATTTTAAAAGAGAATTGACTAGAATTGCCGCAACAAAAGCTGCTCTGTGTGAAACGCGACTAATGCAGCACTTGTGGATACTGTACCGTATGCTGATAAGATTCGGAGAGCACTGACTCTCTGCTCCTTTTGTAATTTCCTTACGTACTTCAGTTTAATTGCTCTAAAAAGGGTTGGGCAGCATAAAGAAGTTGGGAGTGCACTACGCTGTTTATTAATTTCCTTATCTGCGGCCTTGGACCGCCACAGCTTGGCATTATTCTGGTCTATGACGTTGCCGTTAGCAAAGCTTTGTCACGAATATTCTGGACGTGATGCTTAAAGTTAAGTTTGTTACAATTGTACACCCAAATAGCATAAGCTTATTTTAAAGGGTATATCACTGTCTTGTAGCCATATCCTCGGTATTTTGAAGACCATACGATTTGTCACTAGGATTGCCTCCGTTTTTGGTACTTCAAGTTTCATGCCGTTTCATCGCAGCCATCTGTTATAACAAAATAAGCTATCATTCACAACTATCTCGATTAGTTCGGCAGTCCGCTGGTTGACAACAAGAGCGATATCATCTGCATAACCTGGTTTATCTCCCTTTCGTAGCAATATTGTATTTTTGTACTTTTATTTATTTATTTTTTTTAAATTTCGGTTGGGATGACCATATTTCTACCTGTGTGATATACTCACAAAATTTTCTGTCATCAAGCTTTCTGAAGTTCTATCTTGGGAGGTTTTCATCTCCCACACTCGTATTAGGATGGTCATCTATATTAAAAGAAATATACTAGTAGTCACTTAAGGTGAGAACTACAAACCTATCCAATTCTCATTGGATAGGTTTGTAGTTCCAAAGATGATGTCAATAATACTACCACCCGGTCCCCTTCGAAAGGTAGGTTTATCTCCGATATTAAATACCGTAAGACCAAGATAGCAATCATTTCACACACACTCTCAGAACAATTTCGTTGTGACAACCGAATTTTTTCCAACCGAATTGGGTCGGTTGCTGCTACCTCGTAATTCGGTTGCTCCAACCTAATTCAGTTGTGGCAGCCTATAATTCGGTTGTCGCAACGGAATTGAAATCGAATTCGGTTGCCACAACTGAATTCGGTTGGCAAAAAATTCGGTTGTCACAACGGAATTGTTCTGAGAGTGCACTGTTGTTCCCCTACTATCAAGGGTATTGGACTTCAATTCTGTAGATTTACTATTGAAATCTCCTCCAATGATGACTTTATATTTTGAGGACTTGATAGAAACATCAAGTACGTTAAAGGCTTCTCGAAACAAATTATATTCCACTTTCGGTGAGTAGTAGCAACTATATACTCTAATATTGCCCACTGTTGTGTAGCATGCAACATAGGTTGTAACAATGGTAGATGTTGATCAGGGCAATCATGAAGCGGGTGCACGTATTTATTTCAGCCTTATTGCTCGTCGTTTGGGGGTGGTTCAAGGCTTCGTCGTACCCAATACCACCATGCTATATATAAATTATTTTAATATACGTACAACACAAATATTTAATAAAAGAAAGAATGTAGAAATCGAGGAAGAATTGAAAGAAATTTTAAACAAAACAATTGGTACCAATTTGAGAAAATATAAATTGTAGAAGCGTGGTTGACGGTACAGGATGTTGATGTATCTGTCTTCTTGCCTAGCATCCTTGATCATAAATAAAATAAATCTTTAAAAGTTAAAATTTATGACCCCAAACACCACTACAACTAGCGTATGACCTTAGTGTGAAATCAAACAGATTATTTTAAATTTAGAAGTAACCCATTATAATTTTTATTGATAATTCAAAATTCGTTTAATCCTAGGTTTAATAATAACATTGCGATTCGCGAACTTATGGGTCTAAACCCAAGTAAATATATCAAGAAATACATTTAAAACGTGCAATCAAAAGGCTATTTGAATAGACAGTAATATTGTGATAAATTAAAATCAATTTTAAGAGAAAAAAAAGGGGGGAAAAAACTTTAAAAAAAGTAGTAGAGGTAACAAAAAAAAACTAACATACTTATAAATTTACACCTAAATCTATATACAGTTGTGGCCAAGCATTTAAGTCATTTCAAGTTTTTTTTTCTAATTTTAATGTTGTTGCCTTTATTTTTAAAGATCAAAATAGTGCCTAAATTCGCCAATAAAGGCAAGGAGATGGTTCAGTAAATTGTACAAAATTTTATCGTGATGTTTGTTTTTTCATTTTGTCACTTGTTTAAAGTGGGCGTGGCTTTTAACGAAAAATTATCGATATCAACCTTTTATCAAATTACATAGTAAAATTTAGGCAGTACTGATCAGGTCTGTACAAACTGTATATTTTTCGAAATCCTATAAAATTTCCTTAAGTCTTGCATTATTTTTATCTACAAATAGTCGCCAGACTTAAAAATGCAGCACTTTAAACATGACCAAATTGTTCTTTGTTTTTAGCGATTTTTAATAAAGTTAACAGCACTGAAATTTTAAAGTGAATAGTTTTATGCTTTTCTTACCACAATATAGCAAATCAGTCAAGATTGTTTTTACATTATAGTAAAAAGCATTTAATGTTAAAATTTCAGTGTTGTTAACTTTCTTCTAAAATCGCTAAAAACAAAGAAAAATTTGGTCATGTTTAAAGTGTTGCAATTTTAAGTCTGGTGACTATTTGCAGATAGAGATAATGCAAGACTTAAGGAAATTTTATAGGATTTCCAAAAATATACAGTTTGTACAGAACCGATCAGTACTGCCTAAATTTTACTATGTAATTTGATAAGAGGTTTATATCGCTAATTTTTCGTTAAAAGCCACGCCCACTTAAAACAAGTGACAAAATGAAAAAACAAACATTACGTTAAAATTCTGTACAATTTTCTGAACCATCTTCTTGCCTATCGTGGCGAATTTGGCAACCATTTTGATCTCTAAAAATAAAGGCAACAACAATAAAATTAGAAAAAACTTGAATTGATTTAAATGCTTGGCCACAACTGTATATGTATATGTATATTGAATTCCGTGTTTCAAAGTTCGATCATATCTCTAAATGCTTTCAATTTCATTCAGATTAAGTTTTATTGTGACCAGCAAAAGAAAAAAAAAAACAATTTATTAATTATTAAATACTTTTTGATGGCTAAAATTATCTTCTAGCATGAAAATCCTTTGAATTTAATTAGTTATATTAAGGTTCGTTCATTTATTTAATCACCCCTTTTAAAATCAATAAAAATGTAAACATTATCCAAAGGATACTTTAAAACAAATAAAAAATTTCGGCTGGTCACCCTAAACAATAAGTATCCAAAGGATGATTGAACCTTTTGTAAAAAAAAGAAGATAGTTGGTAGAAATTAAAAATAAAAACAAAGAAAAAATTATGAAGAAGAAGAAAATATAAAAAATGAGTTTTTTCTTTTTAAAGAAACACTTACATTGCTGAATAGTTAAGCCGCTCCCTTGTCGAAAGTACTCTCGATGCAGGTTGTAAGCTGTAAGTAAATGTTGTTGTTGGTTTCACTATTGTAATTATCTTGCTCTGGTTTCTTTTTTCATAATTAAGAGAGTTTGATTAGCAAAAAAAAATCATTTCTCTTTGTAGAACTTTTGAAACACCGATTTTAATATTTTTAATGGCTAAATTAAATTAAATTTTTTTTTTTAATAATAACTATTAATTAATTTAAAATTTTTCCAAATTCATGACCACTTGATAATTAACCAATTCAAAGCTCATACAGACTCACTGTTGTGACACTACAGAAAAAAACTTGCAGACATTTAGCAATATTACTAACAGTGAGGTTACATGATCAAGATTTTGCTTTCAAGTTGATAACACATACTGCTTGTCAAATTCAGTTGAACTTGCAGCTGTGACGTAGGCTGCATGCAACTTGATAGTCAATTTTGCTTTCAAGATGCCGTCGTTAAGGAAAGAACTAAAAATGCTCGCCTCTGTGGGCTGTTTCCGCACTGTAGGCTGTTCGAAAAGACTTTATTTTTTTCTTCACATATTCCACAGACATTTTCATGTCAGCAGAAATTGATTTTTTTATTTATTTTTAAATCATTTCGTCGATATACCGAAATATTCACATTCCGTATTTTATCAATCGTGTTTTATTGCGGCACAATATATGTAAAAAGAAAAACAAATTTACAAGAAATTGATCAGCTGTTTAAAAACTTGACCGTCAAGTTTTCTCAAAACTTGAAAGCAAAAATTGATATCAAGTTGCTATTCAATTTTTAAAATGTGAGTATGTTAGTAAAAAAATATAAGTGTATTGAAACTTGAAAGGCAAAAATTGATCGTGTAACCCCTATGTAACAGAAATAACCACTTACTGGTACGTATGTTAAATATTCTATATGTAACAATGTGTGTTGTATGAACTTTGCTTTGGCTAGACTTATAAAGACAATATAAAAAAACGAAAACCCAAAATACGGTAAATTTGAGTTTTTAACAAATTTAAGCAAAAATATTTTTACACTAGAGCACATAAGCAAAAAAAATATTAGACACTAGTAAAATTATTATTAAAAGTTTTTAAATAATTCACTACACTAAGGATTTTTTTTTCTTAGTTTGGAAAGTTATTTTAGGGCGTATAATAAATTATAAAATTTTGGCTGTTTATTTTTCTGATTTGCATGGTTTTTGGTATGAAAGTATATACATTTTTTTTTTTTTTTTTTTTTTTTTAATTATCTTAGTTTGTTGCAATTTTTGCAATGATATTTATTGTTCGTAGATTCAGGGATTTTAAATTAGGAATTCGACTATCACTAGAATTATTTTTTTTCTTAGCATTTTTCCCAAATTTTAACATAAACTTTTATACACCACAAGGAAGTTCCGTTTCTAAATGCAATAAATTACTACCTGTTTTAAGGCACTATTACGATTATTTTGCTTTCAAAAAAAATTGTTTCTAAATAAAATTAGATTTTCACAACCACTTTAGGGATATTTAGTAATATTTTGGCAATATCATTTTACCGACGGCAATTGACAAAACGATTTTATAGGATTTAATGCTGACCGACACGCACTTTAACACTTGCTTATGAACTGAAATAATTATTATATAATTAAAGCTGTGAGAGATTGAAAAGAAACGATATTCCTTTGTGATAAAAAATAATAAAACTCGTTTGCTTTACATGAAGGGGAAAAAAATCATACAAAACGACAAGAAAATACTCACATAAAAAAACTTTTATCTTCACTTAAAATGAAATATATATATATAAACAGTCTCCAATTCTTTTAGAGAAAAAATATAATTTTCCTTCAAGGAAATTTTCAAAAAAAACACTGACTTGAATTTTCCCGTTACAGCACTCAGGTTTTAAATGATCTTTCACAGTCGGCAGTTTGGAATTAAAATGGCAGAAAAATTGGTATTTTGGTACAATGAAAGCTCGGTTTATTAAAAATGGATTCGCGCTTTTGAGCAACTAACGTATTTCTTCCAATTTTCTAGCAAACTCTCAAAACAGAAATAGGATGTAAATGCAAATACGGTGAGACAGATAAAAGTATTCACTAGCCCAAGTTAATCAACAGATGTCGTTGCATACAAAAAAAAATATAGAAAATCATAGCATCTTATTTTAAAAATACGAGCCGTTGAAAGATGTAGAAACGTTCATGCAAGTGCCCCACTACAGTTGCACATACGAAGCCAGCGTTGCTTTCGTCAACTTCGCTTATTATCAGTCTCCTATTTCTCACCAAGATGGCTGCGCGATATTTTGTGTCTTTCTCCCGTTGTTTACGCACGGTGTGCTACCAATATAATGACGCACATTTATTGAGCCATTTTCTTGTTTCCGCTTTACATTCTTTAGACCTGTGTCCGGGATTACAGCATTGTCTGCATAGATTGGCGGCCCTATCTGTACCTTTGCACTGAAATGCAATGAAACATTGCGTTACCCTTATCTTACTCCTCAATCTACACATAACCCATCCTACTCTGACCCTACTCGCGCAGAGTAGTGGAGATGATAAGTTCTTGGATAATTGGACGAGCGCCTGTTGGTCCCTCCAAAAGATGTCCTAAAATTGAATATTTTAAACGTTGTGGGTTCTTCCACCTTTGTTACCTCTATAAGGGCATTAACAATATCGGTTTCATCTTTTCATGTAGCTCTCCAGCTCTTGTTCTTCTAATTCCCTGTATCTCTACCTCGATATCAGTGCTGATTGATTTTCTTCTTCATTTCTCTTATGCCATCAGCGTATGACTCAGAGGTGTTAGTTTTAATGTTTATTGCTTCTCCTTCGTCTTGCATTTCACGGCGTTTATTATTCTGTTTCTTTTTTTTCCTACTTTTCCGTGGCTCAGTATCTCCCACTCATTTGTCACAGCCGGAGTCTCAGGTGTATTTAATTCCCTCCATGTCTGGAGTGCCTTAACATCTGCGGGTGTTCTCGCTACCTTCCGTTTTCTCTCTTGGGTCGGCGAAATTGGATCCACCTGAGTGGCTTTATATTGCACTAGCCTGCGCTCGTTGCTTATAACGGCTGGATTAACATTTATCGTTTCCCTGTACTCTCTTAGTTGCTGGTAGAGCGTGTAGGCGCAGTTAAGATTATCGCGCAACGTCTTGTGTATATTCTTTACCCAGAGACAATAACATTTGCCGCACTTAGTTTATTGCCCAACTCAATAAAAGCTCTTTCCTCCGATCGTCTGAGTTCTCTTAGGTGTCTCTTCTCTTGCTCAAAGGTATCTAATCTACGAGTATTTGCAGGAGTGCTCATATAACGTCTTAAGGTACCCTTGTTTTTATCCAGTGGTTTTTCCGAAATATTTGCCTTCGGTAAACTTATTATCACCGAGCTTCTCCCAAAGGGGTTTGTTACGCTTCGTTACCATTCCTCACGGTCAATTCTTCTTCTCCTTTTTCCTTATGGTTAATTTTTTCTTGTTGATTGTTGTTGCTCTCCATGTCTATTGGGTCTCAACTCAAAGCCGCTATCTCCGTTTGATGTTTAGTTACGTTTAGATCCCATGGGTACCTATGCATTCAGGGAGGCCATGCGGGGGTTGATATAAGATCCTTATGGGGTCTCATACCAGAGCCAGATCCGTACTAATCTTGAACATCCATCTGAACCTACACCACCTACTCAATGGTGACAAACATTGAACGTACTCCGAGATTCGCTACATTTTAACGAGACGGAGGCAACTGTAACATTATCCTAGAAGCCATGTCAGTGGAATTTCACTTCCACCTACCGAGGTTCTAGAATACCACAGCTGTCGGCCCGGGGTGCGTCAGTTCCAAATCAGTATCTAGTATTTTCATAATTAAGACCGTACTGGGCTAGGTCTTAATGCCTTTCAGCGGGAATCACTTCGGGGGTGTGTCAATAAACAAATCCATTCTTCCAGAAAAATGCTATAATTAAAACCGTACTGGGCTTGGTATTAATGCCTTTCGTCGGGTAGTGACTGGGGAAAACACGGAGTCGTCTCGCTTCTAACTACACCTCTCTTGAGGGTACCCCTGTGATAGTACACCTAGTTTAGGGCGGTATCCACTCGCACTGTCACAGGATTTCTTCGGGAATAAGTACTATTTTTAGTACGCCCTCCATACCTGCTTCAACTAGGGTCCGCGGGGTCGTTAATACCGTTATCCTCGCCTGAGGATACCCTTGCTGGATCTATCGATTTTGGACTATATTGATTTTGGTTAAAATCGGTCCATGTTTGCCCAAAGAAAGCCTCCCCCCCCAAATTGGCTTGTTTACATGCTGCAGGTCGCAAATACGAAGACATTTCAATGAAATTTGGTTCGCTGACTCACATGGTCCTAAGGACAAAGCCTATTTATTCTAGATAGGATCGGCCCATATTTAGACCTATCGCCATATGGGCCCATATTTACGATTTACTCTTCATTTGTCATTTGATAGAACATTTTGATACAAGTGCATTTTAACCCATTTGAACTTCGGATCCAAAAATTAGTGGGCTTTTGCCCTGGCTGGTGTAGGGTATTATATAGTCGGCATGCCCGACTTTAACTGTTTTACTCGTTTCGAATGCAGTCTGTGCATTTTTTTAATGGAATTTTGTTTGTTTAGGTTATCGAAACAGCATTACCGGTACGTACCCGGGTACCCTTTGCACAGTTTAAGCTTAAATCCGTGCCCTATTTTGCAAACTTAATTGTGCTGTCAAATAACGTTGGGACTCTGTCCCAGTGGCATTGGCAACGCTAAAAGGTGAAGATGCCATACCAGAGTCGGTAGAGTACGGGGTTCACCAATGCTATAGCCACAAGTTACTAAGCAAAAAAGAAAAAAACTGAAATAATAAAAACTTAAAAGGGTAAAATATAAAAATCATTCTAATGGTTTTTGTCCGTTTCCTCATGAACATTGTTTTTTTATTTTTGGTTTCCCACGACATGTCTTCTGTTTTGTCCTCTTCCATGGCAATCTGTGGTTAAATTTTTAGAAAGCCTCTAAAACCGACCACTATAGTGCTTCTGTATTCTTCGCTAGTAACGACGATTTCAGGATTCAGGGAAAAAGAAAGGAACTTTTTTTCTCTTTCCTGCACTTCCGCCATTTTCCGTGGCAGGTTGCCATTTTTTGTCACCTGTGCTTTATTGCAGTTTCGAGTTGCATTTTATCGTATTCTTTTCCCTAAAATGCAGCGAGTTCCCCTCTAAAGGGCGAACATGACAGTATATAAATATTTTAATAGCTTTTGTAAATATGGTCGCTCAAAGTCCGAATTTCAAAATTTTTTAAGGCTTTTTTATAAAAAGAAGTTTAAATATAACACGAAGTCTAATTTTAAATATCAAAACTAATTTGGGAAGAAAAATATTCAAGATTTTTATATATGTCATATTGCATAAACAAATTATATACATTTTTAGAGCCTTTTGTAATTAAACTTATGTTTAAAACAAAAAGAATTCAGTAATACCCAGTGTAGAAAATCATTACCAGATATGTGGTTATGTAACTACATACTTCGAAATGGTAACTAGTTACTTTTGTTATTACATTTCTTATTACATTTATATGGCGATGTCGCGAAAAATAATGACTTATGGTTACACACCAGCATACGAAAAATCAAAAAATATATCGTTACCTATCTGCTTACCAGTACTGACAAAAATAATGAGTCTAAAAATAGATTTTCAAAAAAATAAATTATATAAAAAAAATATTTTTTATTGTATTTTTTTTAAATAAAATTTGCTGGTGCGGGAATCGAACCTGGGTCTACAGATTGCCAGTCAATAGATCTACCATTTGAGCTATATGGACATGTAATATTTAATAGATAAAAACGTAATTGACCTGCTGCACACAAGTAAGCTTACTCGCCAACATATAAAAAATCAAAAAATATGTGGTTACATATATCCTTACCAGAGTTTAAAAAATATTGAGTTTAAAAATAGATTTCCAAAAATTTTCAAAAAAATCTATAAAATTATTTTCTATTTGAAATCATGATAAAAATAAGTTATTATCAGTAAGTCATTATTATATGATTTAAAATAATGCAGAAGGTAAGTGGGTGTCATTACTGGTAGTCCAAAAAAATAATGATATGTCATTACCGTTTCTACACTGCGTAGTACTGTAGATTTGTAGTACAGCAGAAGATTTTTTTTCATTTTTTAATCTAAATTTAATTACAAATGGCTCTAAAAGTGCATTCAATTTGTTTATACAGTAGGAGAAGTGCGACACACTTGATCCTTTAAAAGACGTGATCCCAGGGATCAAGTGTGTATTTGTTGGCAAAAATGCTTTTAATTAAACAAACGAATATTAATGGACAAATTAACTGTATATTGTACGTAATTTTTATTAAGTACCCAGTGTAAAAAATCATTACCAGATATGTGATTATGTAACTACATACTTGGTAATGGTAACTAGTTACTTTTGTTATTACATTTCTTATTACCTTTATATGGCGATGTCGAGAAAAATAATGAATTATGGTTAAAAACCAGCATACGAAAAATCAAAAAATATGTCGTTACCTATGTGCTTACCAGTACTGACAAAAATAATGAGTCTATAAATAGATTTTCAAAAATATAAATTATATAAAAAAAAATATTTTTTATTGTATTTTTTTTGAAATAAAATTTGCTGGTGCGGGAATCGAACCTGGGTCTACAGATTGCCAGTCAATAGCTCTACCATCTGAGCTATACCGACATATAATATTTAATAGATAAAAACATAACTGACCTGTTGCACACAAGTAAGCTTACTCGCCAACATACAAAAAATCAAAAAATATGTGGTTACATATATCCTTACCAGTGTTTAAAAAATATTGAGTCTAAAAATAGATTTCAAAAAATTTTCAAAAAAATCTGAAAATTATTTTCTATTTGAAATAATGATAAAAATAAGTTATTATCAGTAACTCATTATTATATGTTTTAAAATAATGCAGAAGGTAAGTGGGTGTCATTACTGGTAGTCCAAAAAATAATGATATGTCATTACCGTTTCTACACTGGGTATGAGTTACCTGCATTACTTTTAAGCTAATTTCGATTAACACAATCGCTTACAAGGAAGGTCTGTGCATATGGCTCACTCAGATTTGGATTAAATTTGTATATGTGGTAGAGAAGATGGAAAAATAAGCAAGTGAACCTTTTTAGCGGCCCAATCTGATATTTAAGGGTTAAAAAGTGGAATAAAAAATTACCCGGTTTTTTTGTTTTTAGGGGTTTTGTTCATGTTTACAAGGAAATGTATACAAATTGGATACCAGATGAAAGGTATTTTCAAGATCTATGAAGCAGTGTACTAAAATTACTAAAAAGTTTTCAAACAAAAAAGATTCGAACAACTTTGAAACTCACTTCTATCCCATAAATTTCAATTTGAGCCGATATGTTTAGAACTGAAAGTTATTTAATTTTGTCCCCTGTCCCAACCGGATTTGGTTCCAACCGAATGGTTCGGTTGCTGTAACCGATAATTCGGTTGCCACAATCCAATTACTGTTGTTTTAACTGAAATATGGCTGTGGCAACCGTAATGGGGTTGTGGCAACCAAAATATTATTGAAATAACCGGTTGCAGCGGTCGGAACCAAATTCGGACAACATTTTTTTTTTTTTTTGTAAGTTGTATCACATATCCATATTTCGTCGAAATCTCAAGGAACTCATAAAACATAAAAACTACAAGAATAAGGTTTTTTCGTATGTAATCTTTTCAAACTTAGACGAATTTTATTTTCGAAAACATATAACTAAACACTTCATGAATCCCAACAATGTCATACTACGTTTTTAAGTAATTAGATTTAAAAAATACGATACTGTCCATAGCCTATATAGGGGCTACAGGCCGCAAATAAGTAAAGACATAGTAAAAATTAGGATTTTTTATTTTTTTAGAAATAAAACGCTTTGACTAAATTACTTAAATCTGATGTATTAATTTTAATAAATACTTTTTTCTTGTATACATTTGATCCCCGGGATCAAATATCTTCGTAATCACACTTGATCCCCGGGATCATGTGTGTTACATATAGGGATCAAGTGTATTCATGTTATAACACACTTGATCCTTTTATAGCGATTTATATTTTTAATTATTACTAAAAAAGTTATAAAGCCAGAATATTTTTTTCAGTATAGAAAATACCTATTTCAGAAAGCTTTCAGAAAAATATTAAAACTATAAAAAATATTGAATAGTTTAGAAGATATTCGACTTCAACTTTTTCCAGATAAAGTGTGTCGCACTTCCACTATGACATATTCAATACAAATTTTGGATTTTTTTCTTTCGAAATTCGCTTTGGTATTTACAATCGGACTTCGTCTTATATTTCAAATTTTTTTCTTTAAACTTTAAAGAATTTTGAAAATTTGACTTTGAGCGACTATATTTGCAAAAGATTTTGAGATATTGGTACACACTTAAGAGTGTACTAGGAACGTATGACATATTCAATACAAATTTTGGATTTTTTTCTTTCGAAATTCGCTTTGGTATTTACAATCGGACTTCGTCTTATATTTCAAATTTTTTTCTTTAAACTTTAAAGAATTTTGAAAATTTGACTTTGAGCGACTATATTTGCAAAAGATTTTGAGATATTGGTACACACTTAAGAGTGTACTAGGAACGTAGCTAGGAATTTATTTATTTAGGCACGTAGCTAGGAATTTATTTCGGGGGGGGGGGGGGGGCTTTTCAAAAACTTATAAAACTTTAAAAAACTCGTTATTTTAAGTTAAGTGTGCTCCTTTACTTTTTGTGTAAAGTTCAATAAAATGAGAGTAAGCACAAAATCCTCTATCTAAATGACAAAATTACCCAAAAGTACGGGAACGCACAAAATCACTTTTCTAACCCAAAACTATTTAAAAGAAAAAATTAAAATGCATTTTTGCATTTAAGTTTTTTTGACTTCGTTCAGTTAATTTTTATATATATAGATTTTATTATGTGTATTTCTTTGTTTAATTAAAATTTAGAATTTTCACAATAGTGTTATTTGTTTATCATTGCACCAGCTGTCCCTTTTACAATTTTTTTAATAGCAAAAAGAGAAGTTAATAGTAGACAGAGGCAGAAAATTTTATAAAAATATCTGTAAGAATGCAAAGATATCTGTAAGGGCCTAAAGGTTTTTAAAACTTGTTTAATATTACAACTAAAATTGGCTAATAACCATAAAGGAAAATTTCATTTCTAAAGCATTTTCTAAGTTCTAAACTAAATTATATATTTCTAGTGTAATCTGATTTCTAGGTGATTTCAATTTATAAAAATTTCAGGTTTTTGTCAATATTTAAAATTTTTTGCTATCAGTTTGTGATACGGAGTATATTGTTTTACCCATTTTCTGCCAAGCATGGATTCCGTGCGAATTTTCTGACAAAACTTCGTAGAAGGATAGAGATGTGTTGGTAAAAAATGGGTTTAACAATTTCAATACTGTATCTCATAGTTTTGTTACTTGATTTTAACAGTGAAATTATATTTTAATACTTTTTGGACAAACTCTTAATTTATTTGTGCGGTTTCCTTGCTCGATATTAGTTTTAAAAGGTCCCAGCAAAAAAAATTGGATGTAATGATTTACAAACTACTTATGCCACTACTTCACAAGTAGCCATTAGCGTATTTTTACTGCTTTTTTAAAAGTTATTCTAAATAACTTCAAAAAATCACTTCTTTCATTGCTTCCAAAGTATCCGTTGCATATAATAAAAAAAAAATATAATTACTGAAAGAATGTTGAATTTGGAGTACTCCTCTCCTATGACAACTCAATGTTAAAATCATTAGTGTTTATGTTAAAAAAGAAGTAAATACATCTAGATCATCAATTATAGTGATTTTTCTACTGCATCGGCATCTCTTTTTTTGCTGCGGTTTTATTACAATTTTATAGATTATCGGAAAGGTTAAATATTAAAAGTAAATTACAACATTATTATTTTGATTTCTAATGGAGGGTGCCATTCCAATATGATCTTAGACTAATTTCAAAGCGCAACAATAATTTCAAGCTTGATGGTTCCAACGCGAAATGAAAGTAAAATTCCAGAGGATTTTGCAAAGTTAGCTCGGTTTTTTATTTTATGACCTCTTGAAATATCTGTGTGGCGCGAAAGCCCAAAAATGTTGCACATTTTTAGAGTTAGGAACTCTCTCGCGTTCACGAATAAGTTAAGTTTCAACTGTTCTTTTCGGTTCTTTTATTTTATTCGAAATTATCAAACACACCACTGACATAATATAATCTTATACTGATAGAAAAATCCTGAAAAAGTAGCAAAAAAAAAGGTACTCAAAATTAGTTAAAAGGGGCCCTGAAATTAGTAAAGCCTTTTTGCTAAATATTAGTAAGATAAGTATAACAAAAATGCAACTATTAAAATATTAAATACGAGTATTTGAGTTAAATTTCGTTTAATTGAAGTTCAAATTTAACTTGCTAATATTGGCTAAAAATGTTGCGGAATATTAGTAGACGAAAAACAGGAAAAAAATTGTTATATATTCAAAAGTTAATTCATGTGTAAACAGAAATATTTGCTAGAAAATAGTATACTGCTTTCTGCAGTGTAGATTTTATTCGCATTAAGAAAATAAAAAACAAAAATTTTAAATTATAAATTCTTTGTGATGGTTTAGTCGACTAATTTCCATGAAATTTTTTGCTGATTCTGGCAGGGAAAATTGTCATTTTCGATTAACTAAAATATAGCTGAAATTTTGTAAATTTAACAGATTTTTTCTTGTTGTTTGTATCTTTCTAATGTTAAGCAAACAGATTTTGCTGTATTCAGCTGTATTTTTATAAAAAAATTTTAAAGATTTTTATATTAGTGTATGAAGAATTGAAAAATTTTCTCGAATGAACGAGTGAACTAGAAGAACACAATAGTTCAAAAATAAAATTGATTGAAATGAACTGTGAACTGTAATACCAAATTCTAGTCTTTTTTATTCCGATTGTTTGTTTGTACGAAATGTTTTATTTTGTATGAAAATTTGCGGATGTCCTCACATTTTTACTCACTATTTATAATTTATTTTTACGATAGAAAAGTAACGTAGCATTCTCACAATGAATAAAAAGAGTATAAAAAATAAAAATATTGTATTTTTTATCTTTTTCTTGTGCATAGAATTAAATGTCAAGTGTCAACAGTGTACTTTCATTTCGCGTTTGAAACATTGATTCTGACCGCGATGATCAGTTTGCAGGATCTTCTATAACCGCAGAATCCAGTTTTGTTAAATAAACTGCAAGCAGCTTCTTGGGACAAATCCAATATAGGCCCAGCAAAAAAAATTGCAATTAGTGCTTTACAAACTACTTCTTTTAATGCTTCACAAGTATCCGTTAGTGTATTTTTACAGCTTTTTTAGAAGTTATTCTGAACAACTTCAAAAAATCACTTCGTTTATTGCTTCCCAAGTATCCGTTATTACTTTTTTACCGCTTTTTTAGTATTACTTCTGAACCACATCCAAAAAATCACTTAAGTATTGCTTCTAAAGAGTAATTGCTCTAAAAGTGATCGTAAAAAGTGATCTTGGTATCATTTGGCATTTCCAAACAGTGGGTCCCGGGTTCGATTGCCGGTGGGACCAATATTTTTTTTATTTTTTTTTAAATATATGTATATATAAAAAAAATGGTGAGGAATTGATTTTTATGTACCTGTAAAAATAGTACTGAAACAACCAATATTGAATTGGAGTGCACCTTTTACACTTGTTTAATAAGAAATTTTATTAAAGAGAATAAGGAACAATATCTCGCATTAACAAAGTGGTGTTTTTATGCCAGTCAACTTTCATATCAAAGAATAGCTCAGTGGTAGAGCTCAGCGACTAGCAATCGTGAGGTCGCAAGTTCGATACCCGGTGGCGGCAATAAAAAACTTTTGTAAAATAAAAAAATATAATTTTTTTTGTGAAGAATATTTTTTAAACTTTTATTTGGTGAAAAAGAGCTTCCTTTGCACTCGTTCAAAAAGTACTGAAAAATGTTAAAGTCGGAGTACTCCTCTCCTATGACAACTCAATGTTAATATTATTAGTGTTTATGTAAAAAAGAAGTACATCTAGATCATTAATTGTAGTGCTTTTTCTACTGCTTCAGCATCCCTTTTTTCGCTGGGGTATGTATTTAATTTACAGTTACTTCCAGAATAAATTTCTTGTTTCTCCTAAAGTACGCTTTTTCATGGACAGTTAATAATTTTAATTTAAAAAAGAAATTATGAAAAGCTAACATTATAATGCTTAACTTACATTGGCGTACCTAGACCATTTTTCTGGGGTGGGCAAGCTACCCATTAATTTTCTGCTGTTTATTTGCCCAAAAGTGCATCTATTTTTCTGAAGAAAACCTCGTACAATGAATGTATTCCAAGCTATATTTTCAGATTATTAGAGAAAAGAAATCTAAGATCAACCTGTCTACCTCGTCTACTACGGACAAATCCTTTCTAACCCCATATTCTGATCACTTAAATTACCGAGGTGGTCAAAAACCTCTTACAATTTTTTTTTCTCCAAAATATTGAAATTTCATTAAAATAACATAGTAATGTTTAGTTTGAAGAAACTTCCTGGTTAGATATTAACTAATTACTCATTTAGAAAACTATGAAATATAAGACATTTAACTGCCCAAAAAAGATTATGCGTTATGTCTATTATTGAACAACTTTGCGATTCTAATAATTTTTCTTAAAGAAAAACTCGTATGGTCAATTTTATAATCAGAACTAAGATCGATTTGTTTCTTAAATATTTTTTAGGTAAGAATTTTTCAAACAACTTTCTTATTTAAGAAATATTTAAAACAAAAATCGATCTTAGTTCTGACTATAGAACTGACCCTTAGATTGCAACAACTTAACTGCCTAGGAATCTAGTAGAGATTTTCCCAAACCAAAAACACAGGATTGATTGATATAAAAAAAGTAATATTGTGATACTTTTTGCCATTAAAATTATAGATAAAAGAATTGTAGGCCAAAGTCCGCCAATGTTAACTTAGGGTGGAAGAAAATTGTAAAATGTCGAATTATGCCAAATTATCACCCTATAGGAACAGCTTGTGCCTGCAAGCAGAAAACCTGTAATTTTTAAGGAAAACCCAAGGTCAATTTATCAATTTTATGTTTATCTTATAATAAATATGACGAAAACAAAAAAAATAGCCACTTATCAATTAAAAGTTCCGAAAAAAATTTCTGTTTCCTATTTGCAGTCACATTTTATAAATTTTTTCTCTGTAAAAGAGAGGATTCCATTCTATTTATTTTCTAACCTCTTTTATTATGCCTAACACACATAACTATTCAAGATTTTTACAAAAAAAAAACCCATAAAAACAGTTTCTATGGCCACCAAAAAGCTTAAAAAAATTTAGAAAGCAGTTTTCGCAATTGGATTTAGAGTCTATTTTATTAATGAAAACTTAAGAAACTTGGCCATTTGGTATTTGATTTCAACAAAAAATAAATATATTTTATTACATTTTTTAAAAAATGTTGTTACTTTCGACGTATTTTGTTACGTTTCAAAAATTGTCAAATCATTTCGGGGGGGGGGGGGCTCGAGCCCCAAGCCCACCCCCTAGCTACGTGCCTGGCTTAAACCATGTAAAGGCTTCATTTTGGAGCTAGAGTTACTAAATTATAAATTTTTTATTGAAATAATGGATTAAAAACTGAAAAAAGTAAAATCGCGAATTAACCCTTTAAAATAAGATTAGGGCTATAGAGAATTTCGCTTTTTCGTTAGTTTTGTATCCTCTATCAAATATCCCAATTTAATAAAAATCTAATAAATGTTATCCTGTAATTTCCTAGTGGGGCGTGTTTGGCCAAAAGTATAAATGTTAACCTCATATGGATCATTTTACATAAAATAATTCTTTTTATCGAGTTGAGATTTTTTTATCAATCTAATGGCTTTACAATCTCGTAGTCATAATTAATATTAAGTTTCATGGGACTTTTGTGACCCCAGGCCACCAAGGGTTAAAGATTTTTTAAGCAAATGTAAAAATAATTATAGTCTAACCAAATTTAAGTGATATTTTTCCGAAAACTATGTAAAATTTGATGAAAACATTGCAATTTTGTTAAATTTTTGACAAAACAAGCAATTTTTGTAAAATGTCCTGGAAAGCAGTCGCTCCAAACACAAACTCGAATTATTATTTTTCCAATTTATTTTTTTTCTTTAATATCCACTATTATGTGGTACAAATAGCAATCGAGATCTCCAAATAAGGCATTTTAAAAAAGCTTTAAAATTAATTTTAAAAAAACATGTTTTCGCACTTTTATCAAATTCGTGGGTCCTTTTGGATTCCATTTTAAAGTGGGTTAATGATATCCGATGAATTCAAAATTCCGTGTTTTGACTATATTAAATGAGTAAATAAAACAAAATAAAATACACTTTTTTCCAAAATGGGCCAATTTCGGCCGCAACTCGGCACGGGTTAACGTTTTACAAAAAAAAAAACAAAAAAATCGATTTTGTTAATATGGGACCATTTGTGAAAAAATTGGGGGGGGGGGGTATGCGTGTCGACAATCGACAAAACACTTTATAAAGGATACCCTCACGTTTATGTAAAAGTTAAACATATCAGTTCACATATAAAAATGAAGTGTTTAAGTTAAACATCTCGAACATCCTTAACAATTGTAAAAAAAAAAAACAAAAATTTATCAAAATTTCCCAATAAGTTATTTTTGTTTTCGGTCGGAGGCAATAGTTAATAATTTTTGGCATTATCCAAAGTAATAATTGCTATAAAAAGTGAAATAACATTGTCCACCCCAGTCGGAAAAAAAGATTTTTCCTGTTTTTGGATTTTCCGTTCACCAATGGAAAAAGGTAATTAATTGGTTTGTTCGTCTATCACTTTGTTAAAAAAACACATTTAACTGGGTTTTATTTAAAGTTAGTTTATTTTGTTAAATTTTAATGTTTTTATTTTTCTTGTTGTGTTTTCTTCTGTTTCAAACTTGTCATTCAACACCAATTGAGATCAAACTTATCGTATTTACCAACGTGTTTAGAAATTAAACAGAAAAATGTACTGTAAAACATCTCACTTAAACATGTTTAACACTTAAACACGTAAAATCGAGTTTCACACGTATGTGTGAACGCCGCATAAGAAACTTTAGTAATTCTGTATTGCTTCCACAATATTTTGAAGATTAAAGTTTTAATTATACGAAAAAATCCTATACAAATAAATACAGCTGTTGACAACTAATTAGAAACGCATTTTTTACACTAGAGCTTGATGATCATTATTGATATTTTCGTAAATTTACCGTTACGTTTTTTGTTTAAAACAATTGTATTATATTTGTTACTCTTTTTGTTAGCATGTACACTCATTTTTGTTGCTGTTTATTTTAAAAGCTGTTATAATTTCTGAAAATAGTTTACATATTGTTTAGTAAAATTCTAAGAAAGTGCGACAACTAATTAGTTTAATTGTTTATTAAAGTTTTCTTGGCTAAGAGCTATTTTGATAAAAAAAAAATTATTTTACGGTTATTTGTTTCCATATTAATGTTTTATAGCAAATAAGAAATTATAATTTTTAAGATTTATCATGTGAAAAGTCAAAAGCTGCACTCCTGAAGAACGGAGCCCAATTTTTGAACTTTAAAAGTCTGGAAAGTCTTATAGAGAAATAGCAGAGCAGCTAAAGTGGTCCAAAAGAATGGTTTTTAATGTTTTATAGCATATCAACAAATATGAGATCATAGCCAATGTTCCGCGAAAGAAGAGACCCAGAAACACATCAGCACATACCGACCGAATGATAACTCAAATCTCCAAATCCGGCCCAAAAAAAGTCATCTACTGACATCCAACCTGATATTCAAGAAAATTTAAATGTCACGATATCAAAGCGGACTATTGCACTTCGTTTGGTGGAAGCCGAGCTACATGGAAGAGCAGCACGAAAGAAGCCACTTCTGAGTAGGATGAGGGTCAAGCATGGTGGAGGGTCAATTATGGTATGGGGATGTTTCTCCTGGAATGGTGTTGGCCCAATTTATAAAATTTATGGAATCTTAAATAAGGAGAAATACGTTGATATACCAAATACTGTCATGCTCCCGTGGTCTGAGGAGAATTTGGCTATTATATGGCAATTTCAGCAGGATATTGATCCGAAGCACACGGCGAGGCTGGCAAAAAATTCTTTGACGATAATTTCATCAACGTTTTGGAATGGCAATCATCCAGTCCGAACTTGAACCCCATAGAACATCTATGGGGGGACGTAAAAATAGCCGTTAGTCTGAAAAATATAACAAATATGGCGATTCTTTTTGAGGATTTTAAGAAAGCATGGTAGGCGATACCAGTAGAGCTATTTCGACGTCTAATAACGTCAATGCGCAACCGATGTGAGGCTGTGATAAAGCAAAAAGGGATTTACAACAAAATATTGATAAAAAGCAAGGTTGGCAACCGTTATAATACCGTTATCCGTTTCAAAACCCTTTCAAATTGACAACCGATACCGATACCAATACCGAAATTCTTGATTTCAAAAAATACCGGTATTCAAAAACCTTTTCCCTTAATACCGGTGTCGCACCGGTATGGAATCGGTTTTTAAAAAATTGTTTTTTTTCCACGTTTTTAGCAAAAATACTAATTTTTTTAATATAAAATTTCCAAAATTGTTAAACAATTAATAAAAATAAATTCATAAGTATTCTCTAACTTGTGACAAATTTATATATATGTGACAGCGCATAGAGAAAGCGACCTAAGGGTAAAAAAAATCAATTTTTTTTTTTTTTTTTTTGTGGACAACATCTGAGCATCGAATGAGACCGATCCCATGCTCTCCTGACCTTAGGTCCCTTTCTATCCTTAGGTCCCTTTCTATTTTGCGCGTCACATATATATTATGTCTTATGGTTCCATTAGGATAAAAGGGCCACAAATTTACAAATTTTTAAATAAAATTTAATATATAAACTGGTTTCTTAAACCTTTAATTGAACTTACAGTTTCTTTTAGAGAATCCTTTTATTAATTTTATAAACTTATTTTTTTTTTATTTTATTATATGATCTCAATACAAATATAAAATATTTGTAGTGAATCAACTTGTGTTCCTAATAGATTTAAAAAAATGTTTGTGTTTAAAAAATAAAAAACTTAGAAATTTTTAATAACTTCCCTATAAACAATTTCACTGGAATTCAAGTTGAAAACAAGTCCAATTCCAGCCCTGTTTTCCAGTTTCAAGGCTTGAATACAACTTTAATTACATTTTATTTCAAAAGCATACTCCAGCAAAAGGGAAACAAAAATTCAAGTTTGAAATATTTTTTTTAAATATACAAATGCTAGAATTTGAAATATACTTTACTTCAAGCAACATTTAAACATGAATTTTTAAAACCTATGTGCTTATTGGGTTATTGTTTTTTGTTCATATTATAAAAACATTTCCATAATCTATAGTTATCCTTTATAAAAATTTAATAAAATTGAGTTTTTTATAATCAAGAACGTTTTTTTATATTTTTGTAAATTTTTTCAATAATACCGGTATATACCGGTATTAATGTTTCGGTATCGGTTATACCGATACCGATATGATTAAAATACCGTTACCGATACCGATACCGAAACAAATAAAAAATCGACACCAATACCGATACCTATACCGTTATTCGTTTCGGTTGCCAACCTTGATAAAAAGTAAGAAAAATAAATAAATATTAGTTTTTTTTCTAATAATATAAAATCGTTTCTAATTAGGTATCGCTGTTATATTTCAAACAATATAATAAATTTATAAAATATTTTTAAGACTGAATAATTTTTTAAGTTCTTTTTGTATATTTGTAAACAATTGAATACCCGATTAAAAAAGATGATATGGAGACATATCTAATTTGATGAAATACAATAACTAATCACATACAATTTAATCCGAAAAATGGTGAATATAATTGTATCTACGTAGATCAAATTGGATTTAATTACTTTAAATTATATACAATTTAATCCGAATTTTGACCAGACATTATGGTATGAAATAATATCTTAATATTTAAAAGTTGATGCAATTAGGTCCAGTTGGATAAAAAATTTTCGTATTTCTGTTTTTATCAAATATTGTACTGAAAAACAATGGGGGATTCACGTAAGGTTTCGTGTATCGTGTGAACTAAGCAAAGCTAGTAAGTTTCCGAGTCTTGATGTGAAACTGCATACATAAAAAGTATCTACACATTAATCAGTACTTATACGAGCTATAGTATAGTTTAGGAATAATCCATAAAAATTCTAAATAAAATGAAATTTCAAATAATTTTCCATAAATCATTACTGGATTTTTCAATAAAGGTGAGATTTTAATTTTGAAAGTGAGATATGTTCAAATGAAGCTTTTATTTTTGGGCTTTCACTTAAAAAAAAAATGGGAAACATGCATTAAAATTGTGATAACAAATTTGACATGAAACAGTTTTTAATACAATTAAATGTCATGAAATAATCGTTTAAAAATGTTTTAAATTTGTAAATAGTGAATAAAAAACCAGATTTCACTAATGGGGGAATTATTTATTAGGTTTTTAAGTTATTTATTACACAATTTTAGTCCTTCTATTTGCATTTATATTCTGCTTGCGGGTAGACAATTTTTTTTTTGTTTTAATTTTCATTTATATTTTATGGTATCCTTGAAGCCTATGGATAAATTTGGTGGTACGTCATTCCTAAACCAAAATAATTACTTCGAAGAATTGGCTAACTTTTATTAATATGACCCAATATTCAATTTAAAAATAAAAGATTCTGTTGTTTCGATGTAAATTTATAACGTTTTAAATGAAAATGAATTTGAATTTACTAAGATATTAAGAGTTCATTTGAAACAAGACTATAACATAAATTATATAGGGAAAATAAATGTTTCTTTTTTAAATCAATAGACTTGTTTTGTTGCGATACATATGTGGTACGAAATCCCATATAAAGTCTGACTGCGTATGTTACTCTTTTAACATAATATTTTCAATGTCGATAATGTATGGGTAACTGTGAGATAATTTCATTCAGATTTTATACAAAAATATTTTGCCGGTTTTTCGTGTTCATATTATTTTTTAAATCACTTGAATTTTATATCAAAATTTGTTTTTGTAAAAGAATATTTTCCAATTAAAAATGGATTGTAATTGACTTCGATAAAATCTTAAATTAAATTTAAATTAAACATGAAACTGGGTTATTTTTGGTCTTACAATTTCAATTCCATGGGCGATATCTTATTAAATATGAGAACATATGTAAAATGATATATTTGGATATTGGGTCATATAAAATTTGTTCGAAAGACGAAATTTATGTCTTATTATATATAGTGCCATACAAAGCAATATATAACGAGAAATAATTTTATTAAATAATATAAAATAATATATAACCCGTTTTACTCGGGTATATTTAATTAAAATATTATGAAATAAATGAATGTTAGTTTTGTTTTATACAAAAACTTGAGCATTATTTCAAAAATAAAAGGCGTTTCTAATTAGTTGTCAACAGCTGTAAGTACATTTACAAATAATGATTCAATTTTATCGTTCTTTTAATACATGCGATAACAGAAATCCGGTTTATTATCATTTGCAATAAAAAGGAAATGTGCATATACCCTCAGTGTTAAATTTAATTTTTTAAAGCAACCAATTTAGTACTTAATTTAGTTCAGATAATTAAGTATCGATTTCTCATGTTAAAGTTTTTTTTAAACGTCTTTGTTTTATTTTTAACTTTGTCATGAAAGCTACAGAAATTTTTTCTTTTTTAAGCAAGATTAATAAGATAAATAAATAAAACAATGTTTTTATTCGGCATTTCTTCATTTGCTTGTATATTAAAAACAAAAATTCCTAAAGTACATTGCTCTTATTTGCTAATGTTCTTATATGTTAGAATGTCCTGATAAATGGTTTATTTAAGAATTGGTTAAACAAAGCTAGCAAATGAGCCAAGTTGGAAAAAAATATACAAAAAAGTTGGAAGCTGTATTTTATTTCTCGACCAGCGATTAAAAATATTAATGTATTCCGCTAAAAACAATTTTATGAATTGTAACGCAAAAGAAGTATCAAAAGTTGCGTAAAGGCGAGCTTGCTATAAAGGAGCATTACGAACTTTTTATGGAGTAACTGTCGTCAACCATTGTGTTTTTAAGATGCAAATTTTAAATTTGTTGGCAAAACTGAGTTTGAAAGTTTAACATTGAGGAGTGTATTATGCTCTGCGGAATAATTAGAGTTCACACTTGCAGATTTATCAAAAACTATAATTATAATGCATGTTTCTATAGCAAAAGATGCATTAGTTTAGCCAAATAATTGAAATAAAAATTTTAACTTTGTTTTTGTAACGTCATTGTGTGATTTCTGATACCAATGTTTTGCCAGTATTTCCAACTTTAAATACTTGAAGGGAACTGAAGATTTCATCTAAGAATTTTTGAATTATGTTTTTCGTTTATGTTTCAATACAGCACTTTTTTTGTGGGGACACCCTATTAAAAATACATATAAACAAAAGTAAACAAATTTTACACCAAAGTGGCTCATTACTTTTCATTATAACAAAAAAGTTTTTATTTTTTATTATGAATTTGCAAAATAAATTTTTATACATAAAGTGAAAAGTTCTTATAAATTTATTATGTCATTTCTGTATTTTCCCACAGTTGGGAATAATTAATTACTTTGTAATGAACATTACGTATTGTCGTTACTGTTATATAACCGTAATTGAAATGAAAAATTCATTATTTTTGTTTTCATTACATGTAATGAACATTTTTCAGTTCAATTGCATTTATGTAATAGTAATGAAATTCTATTTTTATTTCCATTAAAAAATCAAACATAGATTTTTGTTGAATTTTTTGAAGACCAACTAACAAAAAAATTCAAATCTTTAGGCCTATTGCTATGGAATGCCGTCTTAGTACGTTTCGACCATATTTTTTCAACATGAAAATTGAAAACTTTGTCAATGAAACCATGGTCGTAGAAAAAAATCAAACTTATTTCTCTTTCAGTAAAGTAATGATTTTTTTTGCAGGACTGGCAACCGATTCATAACTCAGAAAGCATAACTGGTACAACTTCGAAATTAATCACTTCTTTTCTTACATTACCAAGAAGTTCTCCTTTAGGAAGGTTTTTCTTAACAGCCTCCACAGCTGCAATAAATATATTCTACTCAGGAGTTTTTTTTTCATGAGCGATAAAAAGTTATAATTTTATGGGTTTGAATGCGAACGTGCTGGCATATCAATCATAGGCTTGCGGGTTCAAGTTCAGGCACGGGCGAAAACAATTTTTTCAAATTTCCCTACGGGCAAAGGGGCCAGTCCCAGACGACACGCAGGATAGGTCCCAAGGGGGCAGAGACAGGTCGTTGATCGGTCTTTTTCTTTGAAAGAGACATATCACTTTAATATGGCGTTGTCATTGGAAATGACATATTGCCACAGATTAGACACCTTTTGACATGTCGCAGCTCTAGCCCCAAAGGACATGTCGCCTAACTGACTTAAAGAGACATGTCACCGAACTAACACAAAAGAATCCGTCAAAGAATGCGTCACACTTTGTATATTTTGTGACATGTCACCCAACTAACCTAAAAGGAACTGAAACAGAACCAGTCCCATTACAAAAGTGACAAAACTGAGGTGAATGGAAATTGTTATGGTTTTGGTATTATAAGTAAAATTGTCACAGCAAAACCTTGACAAAATTGTTATGTAATAAAAACCACAAATATTTGCATTTGGCAACAAATTAAAATATAAAAATTTGTTTTTTTTTTGAAGAATTTTGGTATGTTTTTTCCCAGAAATAAAATATGAAATACATATCCTTTTTTAAGATATTCTTCTAAGATACAAGATATATATATGCGTCAAACCTTTTACCGATTCTAAAATTCCTGTAAAATCCTCCAAAAGATTGGAGCTGAAGTTGTTAGCAATAAGCTCAGGGTTCTTGATGCTAAAATTTAAAGAAAACTCCAAGTGCTTAAAACTAGAACTAAAATTATCAAAAAAATCGTAATTTTTCACAAATTACGATTTTTTGATCATTTTATTTAACGAAATTCTTCATTGAACTTACGAAAAAAATTCTATGAAATTGTTCATCATGACGGATAATTCTATCAGTTTACTGGGAAACCGACCAATTATGGGCGCTGTGGTGTAATGGTTAGCGCGTTGGACTGTTACACGTGAGGTTGCGGGTCCGATCCCCAACCAAGGCAACATCAATTTATGAAAAATATAAATATGTATGCGGTTTTTATCCCTCATACATATCGCAGCGTCCTCCTTCGGTGTTCCCATAGCACTTAACCTCACCGAAGTAAAATAATATAACAGGGCTATGAAATAAATAGCCGAAACAAAAGTTCACCAACTCACCATCAAATGGCGCGCAACAACTGTTCTAAAATTCAACATCTCGCGCAATTACAGTGTTGCCATATTTAAAGCCCTTCATCTTTCACTTCTTCTCTATCCCCTTTCCAAAGGAAGCAACACGTTAATTAATAGGAAGAATTTCCTGAGTGTTGCTTCTCTTTAAAAAAAAATAAAGTCTTGTGAGTTTTTTTACATATCACTTATCCAGTTAAGTGATATGTCCTCTTTGCACCAGTCTTGGGGCCAGTCCTTTAAGTATAATTGACAGAGCTTAACTCATAGAAATAAGAAATTATACCAGTCCTGCGACAAGACCATCTTTAACCACTCACGGGATAGGTACTTTGAGGACAATTCAGTGGTATGTCATCATTTCACCAGTCACGAGACCAGTCCTTTAAGTATAATCGACACTGCTTAACCCACAGCAATAGTAAATTATACCAGTCCTGCTGCAAGTCCTTCTTTAACCAGTTACGGGATACGTACTTTGAGGGCAATTTAGTGGTATGTCCTCTTTTTACCAGTCACGGGATAGGTACTTTGAGGACGACTAAGTGGTATGCCACCGTTTCACCAGTCATGGGACTAGTCCTTTAAGTATAATTGTCACTGCTTAACCTACAGCAATGGTAAATTATACCAATCCTGTGACAAGTCTTGATTTAACCACTCACAGGATAGGTACTTTCAGGGCAATTGACCCCTCATTCCCCGTAGGGTTTCTAAACAATTACACAGTACAACAAAATAAGAAAAATTTGATGCATCGGGATTACGAAACATCATTTCTAATAGACTTTGGGGCGCAGATCACAAATATGGACATACAATTTTAAAGTTATTTATAGTTTAAGAAATATTTGGAAAAATGGTTTTGTACACCTACAAAAAAATTTTGTTGTCCCAACCGAATCGTTCGGTTGCTGCAACCGAAATAGGGTTGTGACAACAGAAATAGGGTTAAAAAAGCGAATTTTTAGTTGCAGCAACCGAACGATTCGGTTGGAACCAAATTCGGTTGGGAGAACAAACTTTTTTGTAGGTGTATGAAAATTAAATTTTTTAATAAACTGTATGCAAAAAAATAAAAAATTTAAAGTAAAAACGATATTTATTGCAACGTTTTAAAATGATTCAATATGCTCTTTAATTTGATATATTCCACGTTTTGACAGCTGCGATAATTTACCCTATACGCGTATTTAAAATTAAATTTTTCACGATTTCGTTAATAAATAACCTGCGGTGAAAGGAATATCCAATATTTGAATTTGTACCTTCAGTAAACATGCCATGTTACTTAATTTATCAAAAAAATTTCGCATTTTCTGTTTTAATTTTAAGTTAAAATTGACTAAAACTGAAAAAGATAGACTTTTTAATACCTAAAAATTAAGGAGTCTGTGATAAATCTTAAATTATAAAACCCAGATAAATCCATTCAGAAATGTAAAACATATGTTTTCTAATCAATTTAAATAAAGTTTTATGTAATTGAAGTGCAAATTCCTAAAAAATAACGATTTAAAAAGATGCATGTTCTAAAATCTACTTTTTTTTCCTTTTGCCATAGTAAATACATATAAAATTAATTTGAAATAAAAAAAGATATAAAATTTGTATTTCAGATTGAATTTTCTGCAAAAGTTGTGATTCTTTTGATAAAATTAATTTAGTGGAATATGAATTTATGTCATGTGTTAAAATTTTTCACTAAATTCGCAAAATAGAAAAATGAGTGAAGTTTTCACTTTAATTGCAATTATACCCTAGATACTTCACCTAATCAAAGTAAAGGCTCCATTAGTCTTTGCGTTCCGTGACGGTTCTGTAATGTGCCGTGCCGGATGGCTCTTTTGTGTATCTTTTCCGTAACAACGTATCAGCTGTTTAATGTTGTTTTTCTTAGCAGAGATCTGCGCCAACCAGATTAATCGGTTGCGGTGGCTAAATAAAAAAATTGTAGCGGCGGCTTAAAGCTGGCTGTGAGCCAAAAGCTGATCGGCTAGCCAACTTTAAGTAGACACATACAAACCATCGGCTTAACGGTAAAAAAAGAAAATTTAAAAAAATATATACTATTTTTAGACTTTTATCGTGTAAAAAAAATTTTCGACGGCGGCGGTTACAAAAATTAGACGGCGGCTCGGCTTAGCCGGTATAAGTCATTCGTCGCAGATCTCAAAACAGCAGCTGTCAACTCACTGTCACTTAACGGATAACAAAAATTCTGTTTTCAACAGGTTCATCCGGCATGGCACGTTACATTACCGACAAACTAACGATTCAAATGCTTTTTCATAGAACGAAAACAAATCAGTTGATTCGTCACGGCACGTTACGTACAAACTAATTATACCTTAAGTTTATATGGTTCTAAAAACACAAAGTAAAACTAAAGTTTCTAAAAACAAAGTTTCCCATAAAATTTCACACAAGAATGAGAAGAAAAACACAAGGAATTTTAAGAAATTTAATAGCGAACGAGAGAAAATGAAGGAAGTCGGGAAACAGAAAATTTCATAAAAACTATTTTACAAGCAAAAATTAACATTAAAAACAATAAAAAAATAATTAAAATTGATTATTTATTTCATTCTTAAAGTTGTTTTTGTTACCGCTTTAATCAACTATCATAAGAAACAATAAAAACAGTGCACTGTTAACTTTTTCGGTTTTCCTTTTGTTTCTCTTATTCTTAACGGGAATTAAAAGAATCACAATCCATATAAACTTTAAGGGAACCAAAGTTTGTACTTTTTTCGTATGGGAACTCTTTAGCTTTTACCCTCGTTGGTTGTATTGTGTTATGTACGTTTTGTTGTTTTTATTGTAAAAAAAAAAGGTTTTGAATACATTTTGTCCATTTAATTAATTTTTGAAAAGGTTTAATTTTTTAAGTTCGCATTAATTTATATGAAATTTTATGAAAATATAACAGGTATATAAACAATTTCGTTGTCGTTGCTATCAGAAAGGTAGGCATATACGAATTAAATGTTCAACCTACGTATCGACTTTTCGAAAGCCCTTTAGGTATTTAAGATTACCAATTCCGATAAAATTTTGGTGTTAAAATTGAATTTCCTTCATATATACTACGAGCGAATATTCTACAATTTTATGAAAGAATATTTGAAAATTTTTTAAAATTTCTAAACCAGAATAAAGTAGTGTAAACTAAAGTCCTAAATGCCAAACAAAACTAACTTATTTTCTCTTGGATATTCGTAAATATTTCAGTGCATAAATTCATCAAAAGTGTGTCGGGGCGACCTTAGTAAATTTTTTAAAACCAGAGTAGGAAAATAAACTATACACAACATGTAGGGTACGGCTAAGGAACACATACGATATCTATCTATCGTTTTAGCGGTTGTGTGTTTGTACACAAACCGAATGCGGTACACTACGATTATCTGATAATGAACACTACGATTATGTACTGTACTTTTAACACATATTCACACCCGTAGCGTATCGAATTAGGGTTATGTATATAAACACCAACACCGATTTGTAAGGACAAACATTTGTCGATATTGTGCCATCTATAGCTTTTGGCATGAGGAAAAAAATTTCCACTACGACATATCAAAAAACTCATTTTCGAGGCGTCCCAAACTCGTCTAAAAACCCAAAAAGGAAACATTTTTTTTAGAAAAAATTATATCGCCATCCTTTTAAGAGTACAATTTTACCTTGGATAGGATATATCTAAAAAATTTGAAATCGGCGAATTTTATTTAACAACCCAAATTTAAAAAACCGTAAAAATTAACGCGTAAAGAAAGATCGATTTTTCGACAAAAACTCGTCCAAAACCTCAAAAAACATTTTTTTTTTGGAAAAACTGCTGTCGCCGTCGTTTTTAGCGTACAATTTCACCTTGGAAAGGTAATATTTAAAAAAAATTAAATCAGCCGATTTTTTTTATTACCTCCCATGTGAAAATCGAAATATATATGAACACACATGATCATACATTGACTTGTATATGATCATGCATGGGCATACATTGTCATATACGTACATGCATAGTTCAATGTATGATCATACATGATCTCATACATTTCCATATATCTTTGGATCAGAAATTTGAGGGTATATGACCGTACATGTTCATATATGACCATATATGCTCACATATGATTCATGTATGCTCATATATGATCATATATGGCCATATACCTCCATATAATCTCAAATTTCGGATCCAAAGGTATATGGAAATATATGAGATCATGTATGGTCATACATTGAACTATGCATGTCCGTATATGACTATGTATGCCCATGCATGATCAGATACGAACCAATGTAGGATCATGTATGCTCATATATATTTCGATTTTCACATGGGCTACTAAAAAAAAAACCTCAAAAATAATAATTATGATTTTTTTGATATGATGTAGTGGAACTTTTTTCCCTCACGCCAAAAGCTATGGAAAAATCGATGGCACAATATCGATTGCTAAATCGACCCACCCTAACCAACACTAATTGGAGAGAATAGCGTGTGTGTTTTCTACGCAACCCAGAGCTTCGAAAAACTTAATTCAATTCAAGCTTAATTCACTAAAAATTAAATTCAGATTTTAAAAAGATTCATGTACTTAAACCATTCGTAAAGAATTCATTCATAAGCTTCATTCCCAAAGCTTTAGTATGAATTGAATGAATTCCTAACTTGAATCATTCAAATCGCATGTTCATTCACCATTTTACTAATTGAATGAAGAAATTTTATTACCATTCACTTAGTGCAGTGTAGTTTGAAACTAACATATAATCAAAACCAAAGCATACAAGGTGTAACAAAGCATACGATACAATTTATTTCTGTTAGATGAATTTTAAACGTTTTTATTTGATTAAGTAAAATTTTTCATTTGATTAAGTGAATGAAAACAAATAATTTTTCATTCACTTTTTTATTAAATGAATTTAGGTAAATTGGGTTTCATTCAGTTAGAATTCAATCAAAATAGAATGAATTCATATAATTTTATGCTATAGGGAATTAAGCTATCGAATTAATTCCATAAGAATGCTATTAGGGAATGAAATTTAACCCAAATTTCATTAATTTTTAAAAAGTGAATGAAAGAATTAAGCCTTTTAAACCTTTGACGCAACCAATATGCTTGTGTAATGTGTTCGCGATGTGCGGAACGCAACCCTAAAGTACTGTTCATTAGAGTTTATTTTCCTACTCTGTATAGAAATACCCGTTACCTTGAAAAATATCAAAATTTCGAACAGAGATGTTATTTTTTTTTAAATATATTTTCTTTAAATATCAAAAAGTTAAATATTTATGGTCTAATTCATAAACTTTTACAACAGTCTTATTGCAGGATTTTAAGCTAATTTGTGGAAAACAGTATTCATAATTGCTTAATAATGAAGAAAATAATAAAGGTTTATAGTTGGTACTCACTAACTTTAAACCTTTTATAAAGTTTGGAGTGAGGAAGCCACCATTTAATTGTTAATTATTTCATTTTCAGGCATGAAATGATTTATTAAAGCCAACCCATCCCTAGAATGTGTGGCTTCCAACAACTTGCATCCATCAAACTGAAAAAAACTACAACAATTGCGTAGCCAATGACCATTTTCGAAAAAATTTCCAAAAAAATGTAAAAATTAAATTAAAAAGAAAAACAAAACAATAGTGATGTACAGACTGTCAAAACAGTATTCGAAATTCTTTTACTTTTGTATGCTTCGAATAATATGTTCTAAAAAATTACTTGTTTACACACATTTCCATTGATGTGCTTTATAAATAAAAAAAAAAAAATATTTTTAATGGCTTTTAAATTTATCTTAGCACATCATTAGTTCTCTAATATAAGGAAATACATTTTCACTTCCGATTACCGAGTTAATCGTTTACTAAATTTGTAAATCACTTACGACTTATTTGGGAGAAGAGAGAAAATAAACAATAGTGTTGCCAGTATCAAATCGAAAAATTAATTTATAGTTAAAATACGATTATGAATCAAGATTTCTAATAACTCTATATTAAGCGAAATATCTACTTTAACTATAGCAAGCTTCAAATACCAAATAATTTTTTTTTAGGAATTAGCACATTAACATTTTGTTTGTACATATATAATAAATTTTTTTTTTAAACTCCATTTTGATTAAATTTTTACTATATAAAAATAAAATTGTTTAAAAAACAATTTTTATATATCTTACCAATATGTTGTATATTTTTGAATATTTATATATTGTTAAAAAAAATATTAGAAGTAGAGGTAATATTTTGCTGAAAAAGTCAAAAGTTATGTACGAGTATAACAAGCGATAGCGCAGGGTGCAGGGCGTCCACTTGAAATGTCAACAAGTGTGGGTTCAAATCCCACATGCGGCTTAAATATTTTTTTTTTTTTAATTAATATAAATAAAAAAATATGTGAAAAATAAAAAACTTAGCATTGGTTCGAATTTAAATTATTTGTTTTTAAAAGGAAGAGCTTCCTTCCTATGACAACCCAAATTGCCAAATTTATTGTTGAAAATCCCAAATAACAACATTCTATTCATCTGCTGCAGTGATTTAATTACTTATTTTTTCTCACTTTTTTCTGGGAAATTTAGTGACAATTGATAACGTTATTTCAACAACATTTCGTTAGAGGTTTCTAAGGTTATCGATATTTTTAGTTATTTCCTTAAGTTATTTTAATGTTAACGGTAGTTAAATTTATTTCGTTTGGTTATTTTAAGGTTAATGGTATTTAAATTTATTTGGTTGGGTTATTTTAAGATTAACGGCATTTTACGTTGTTTTGTTAGTGGTATTTTAGGGTTTTTTTAAATATTTTGGAAATATTACGGACCGTCACATTGTGTGTGTAAAGAGCAGCATTAGCTGTTTCTGGATTTTAAGGTCAATGTTATTTTAAATTATTTAGTTAGAATATTTTAGTGTTACCGGTATTTAAAAAAATTTTGTTAGGGTATTTTAAGGTCAGCGGTATTCTAAGTTATTTTGTTGCTGGTATTTTAAGGTTAATGTTAATTTGAAAGGAGTTTATATCGTTATTGGTATATGAGGGTTAGTATTTGCCAACCATGTTTTTTTAATTTTAATTTAATAATTTCTTTATGGAACCACAAAAAAGTAATTGAAATGAAAAGCAAATTTCACTGTAATTTCCTTTTATATAGTAATGAAGAAAAACATCCATTCCGATCTGATAAGGTAATACTGCCCAGTCAGAAAAATACAAACGGGAAAGCGATGGCAAAGCACTTTAATAGGTGGTACAAGTACTGGCAAAAAGTGCTTTCCCATTCCCAAAATTATAACATCATTAGACAAAAGGACCGGCTGTTCAAAAAGCGACGGAAAAGCCCTGGAGAAACAAAATTTTTGTAGGTTGGCAAAATGCTGGAAAAACCAATAAATAGGTGGTCTGGAAATATATTTTCCAAAATAAAATTTAAAAAAAGTTCATATGTATTTTTTTTGTCCTGCCGTGATTTGAACCCAGGCCGTCAGATTGGCAGACAATTGCTCTACCCACTGAGCTAACAAGACATATAATTCTTGATGGTAAAACACATAAATGAGTGACAATAGCTGGACAACTACTGGCTGTGCGAAAAAGCTAGCACTGTCAAACAGGTTTTTGGAACTAATCTCCCAGCGTTGGGAGAGCAAAAAAAAGTTGGTCTTAGAAGAGCTTTTCCACAAACAAAAAAATTGATTTTATAAATCAAAAAAAATTTTAAATTAAAAAAAATCCCAAAAAATGTTTTTCCCTGCAATTGGATTTGAACTCGGAACCTCCTGACTACAAACATTTTGTAATGAAGCGTCAGCATTGGCTAGGTAGCACTGGATAACCACTGGTTGCAAACCTTGGCATATCACTCTATGCCAATTCTTTGCCAGTGGTTTTTTTTATAAACCACCGAAATTTTTGTAAAAGAAATGCTGGAAAAACGCTTTTTGCAAGTGCTGGCAAAGCGTCGCAAATGAGTGCTCTCCCAGTCATTTATTTTCCACATTATGGTTACCCAGTGGTATGCCAGTGCTTGGTTTTTTGTACCACTGGCGATTTCTGGTTGGGTGGTAATGAAAATCTAATGATAATGATTATTACCCACTTCTGGATTTTACTTACTATATTTGTTTATAAAAATAGCTGAAATACATATGTGTACAAAACGCTTTTTAAAATTTAGAGTGCGTTTTTCCACAACATTGAAATATATGAGATAGAGATGAGTGCACTATATTACCAATACTTTTGTCTTTTTATTATTCTAACAGACAACTTATACGAGTATATTAATAAATTTTTATTTGCTTATAAACATTATAGTTATTGGTAGTGTAATATATAATTTTTGTTTTATTAGAGTAAAATGTTCTCAATAACAAATCAGACAAACCAAATAATGGTAGACCAAAATTACACTATGAAATTTTTTAAAATATTGTTAAGAAATTGGATTTGTCTAGTATAGAAAATTCTGTAATTTTGGTAGAAATCTGGTAGCACTACATTTAAGTGCGATGCTAAGTGGTTTGAGTACCACTATAAATGTCTAGTATGTTCTACAACCACGCCCGGTACACTATATAAGGTTGCCATATTTAGTAAGCCGCGTATTAGCATTTGTGGAGTTCAGTTGTACTCTAGCATTTGTGTATTTAATTGCCTATTAGCCTTGTATATTGAATTTGTACAGTTGGGTGTGTTATTTTAATTGCAAAGAGCACTAACCCTGTTTATCTAAAGGACATAACGTACATTTTGAATGTAAAACATTACAATTGGTGTCAGCAGTTTAGGAAAGGAAATAAACCAACGTTTTTAAAAGGTAAAAACGTAGTAATTGGTTCAGAAGTGGGATTGTAAAATAAAAAATAACTAAAAGTAATGAAATTTTAAGAGCTTAAAGTGGAAAAGCTAAAGCAAGAATTGAGTAAAAAATAAATGGAGGTATGTACCCGTCGAGCGGCAAAAAATATGTGCATTAAGGCAATGCTCACCGCTGTGATGGAGAAAATGGTAGAAAACTCTAGAAAAATGATGCATAAAATGGAGGAAAACATAAAAATGAAAGAACAATTTAGAGCAGATAATGGCAAACTTCAGGAAACTTTTAGAGCAAATGAGAAACTTGGAGATGCAGCTCTGGAGACTCTTAGGGGCACAAATAAGAAACCTCTAGATGAGGTTCAGGAAATATCTAGAGCCACAAATAAGAAACCTCTATGTGAAGCTTAGGAAACTTCTTCAGCCACAAACGGGCGAGCTGAACACTCTGTGGGATTCAACGAGTGCCAGTGGGTTCTACTTTTTAACTCACAATGAAAGAAAGGATTATCACCTAAACTGCAAACTCATCGGGACGGCTCCTATAAAGCAGTCAAGAGGCTAAATTACATGGTTGAAGGATTACAGAAGTACAACAGCCCAAGATCGTAAATAAAGGTGGTACAACTGGAGAGACTAGCCAACTATGGAAAGGCAACATCACATTTGGGACGAAAATGCGTAAGAATGCAGTAGTATTACAAAATTAAATTAGTCTAGTATAATAAATTCTGTAATTTTAGAAACAAGGTATCCCGAGAAACTGGATTTATTAAACCTGTCAATCTGGTAGCACTACATTTACGCATGATTCTAAATGGTTTGAGTACCACTATAATTTTCTAGTATGCTCTACAACCATGTCCGTTATAGTATATAAGAATGAGGGCGCTTCAAATTTGCTAAGAATATCATATAAATGGCGGGATTTCAAAAAATTTGGCGGGACAAAAAAATTTAAATGTTAATTTACATTTAGATGTTCAAAAAATGACAGTGGATCACCCAACAAGAAATACATCGAAATTTCGTTGTTTTCAAACTTCATCTCGGTTCCAAAATTATGTTACATAATTCCCATGAATTGCAATCCTGATTAATGAATATCATCGACTCGACCACTGAATGCACGAAGGTCCCTGTAAAATTTTTGTAAATTCTTTTCTGGTATTATACACCCAGGAAAAAGATTGTTTGGAATTTGATCAAAACCATTAAAGTGAATTTGCCAGGATGTTATTTTATTTGGAGTTATCTATAATTGAATAATACACCAAAAATATTTTACTACGTATTAAAAATAGGGAAAGTGAACTAAAAAATAATACTTTTAACAAATTATTGGTATCTCCAATCAATTTTAAAATTAGTATCAGTTTAGTAATTTATTTATTTTATTTATTTAGCATACCAGATTTAGTCATTTAACAGCACTGTGGATATAATGTTAGAACACATATTAGTATGTATTCTATTCTATGTATGTATTCTATTCATGCAATAAAAGCAGCCATTTATTTAGTGAATATACAAGAAAATTGGTGTTATCTACAACCTTATATTATATTAACAAATTTCAATATTCGAAATTGGTAACTACAAATACGGGTATCCTAATCAAATATGACCTTAAAGTCGAACAACAAACCGAATTGTGGAATGAGTTGATAACACACACAACTATTAATTGGTATGTATTGGTATACGAATTTTATACCATATTTGTTTTCCAAATAAAACATATAAATTCAAAATTAGACATTAAAATATAAGTGTTTGTGGTGTAGTGGGTAAGGAGTCGGATTTCTGAGTTCCAATCCCAGAAGAGCCAGAAATTTAGAACATTAACCTGAATGGCCGGGTTCAACACCAGAAATTAAAAAAAAAGTTTTTTAATTTCAATAAAATTTTGTGGAACATAATATTTATGTGGATCATAATATTGAATTAGACAACGGAATATTGGCTTTCACGACGAAATATATAATTTAATATAAAGATAGTTATCGTAACCGCACGAATTCGATTGGCAACAAGTTTAAAATGTAGACTAAAACAATTAAAGCAAATTTTATATTTTCCAATTTGATCCATGATAACGTGAAATCCGAACAGTCTTTATAATATAATGGTAAAGAAATATTGTCCCTGATTTTAATACGTATTTAAAAATTTTGTTGGATGAGCAAAAAAGTATCTCTTTGCCCTTATTAATGTGCCAAATTTTTATAAACATACATACAAACAGAAAATAAATTGGTTGGAATTCTATCGGAACCAGCGAAATTTTTTCGTTATTAAATAATTTTAATTGCAGTTACTTATAATTCATCATCAGAAAAGTAAAATTTTATTCTGAACAGAAAATATATACGATTAACCAAAACAGTCACATTATTCAAAATATTGATTTTTCTAATCAATATTGAAACAATAATAAATTCTACAATACATTACCTTTAACACCAATAATCACAAATTTATCGAATATTTAGTCATTTGAATAAAATATCGGCAGCAAAAATCTAGTATCAGTTCTGTTTCAATAAAATCTATCACTCTACTCAAAGAATTACCCGGCAGAAATTCGGAAGTGGTAAAAATGATAAGTACTGCTTTTCTGCTTCGTCTACTGCTTCTGGGGATTTATAGCTTGCAGTAGTGTGATAAAAAAAGGCAATACAGTTTTGTTTACCACACTTTATCGCTCTAACAAAACACGAAAAAATGACAATGATAACCGAATTTACTAGCTAAAAGCTGTGATTTCATGCCATTATTTGGAGCTATGATAGAAGCGCATAATGGGTATCGAAACAAGTGCTTTCACGCGAGCTATCTCGAACAAAAATCATGCCTTTTATCACCAATAATGCAAGCGCTACACTATTTTCTTCCCTGACGAACCTACTTCCAAGCAAGCAGTATTTTTTGCTGGGTAGTTTTTCCATTCAACTTTAATTTTGTTTGTCAATTTCACTGTCATCAATCGTTAATTTCCTTTATATTAGTAATTATAAAAATATATTGAGACTAGGAACAGAAATTTTATTTGACTTAATAAAATTTTGGAATGTAGAAAACTAGACAACTAAATGTAAGTGTATGTGGTGCAGAGGGTAGAGACACATCCTAATAGTCTTAGCAATCTGAGTTCAAACCTCAGCCAAGGCGTTATAGTTTTTTTTTTTAATTATATTGTTTTTGATTCAAATTAAAGGACACAATTGATTTTCTGTTATTGATAGATTTTATTGATAAACAATATATTTAAATATTCAAACTGAAAAAATTCAAATTTGAAATTTTGCCCAGAGCAAAAGCAACAGGCTGACAAGCGGAAGGTCGGCGGATTGTCCCAGTTCGAGACATAAGAAACTTTTAATTTTTAAATAAATTTTGTGCAACGTGTTATTCTATTTATAGAATTAATAATCCACAAACATTAAAGTAATCAACCAGTACAACAAAAATTGGAAATAAATTTCGGTAATTACAACAGTAATAAAAATTAATAAAAATTATTGTACTTGGAACTACAAAAATTCGGTTGGCAAAAAATTCGGTTGGAACTACAAATCTGTTTTTGTGTGTATATCTTTTCGAAGAATACATTTCATATTTTATAATATAAATATAAAAAGATTTTTATTCGAAAAAAAAAAATAAATTATTAAATCTGTAATCGCCCGAGTAAAAAAGAGTATATATAACATATATTTCTTAATATAAAAATATATGTTAATATAAAATAATGTAAGCGCCCTTACATATTTTTATATGATGTTATGTATATTAGAAAATTATTTAAAATTTTTCTCATATGTAATCATATTAAATCATATATCAATATTAGAGATACGAAAAATATTTTCAATTTAATTTTATATATTAGTTAATCTCGGAACCAAGTTCGAAGCTCAGCTTATCCGATTAAGGAAAAACAATTTTTTTTTTTGTATGTTTTACTTAATTTTTTTAATTAAATTAATATTTTCTGAGCTATTCTGACTTTTAAAAGATTTTAAAAATCCAGTTTGAAAAAAATTAACATCCGAGTAAAAAAAATAATATGATATCATAGGTAATGATATCTTATTTAATATAATTGAAGATATACTATGATCCGAAAAATGGTGGATAAAATTATATCGGCTAAGATCTAAATATACTGAATCATATAGAATCTCATCCGGACTTTGACCCGATATAATCATATCTAATTTGATGTAGAAAGCCATAATTATATAACGCTTCCTATTTCAAGATCAAAACAAAAACTATTAACCCTTAAAGGCTCCATTAGTCTGGTAGTATCGTAAAGTATCGTGTCAGCTGTTTACTTTCAACTAGTGATAGTATACACAACCACTTAGTTTGGAAGTAGATTTGACGTAAGAAAATCTATTGAAAATAGATTTCTGCTTTACGATACCTCATTTCACATCACTTTACTACCAAACTAATTTGGGCTTAAGTTAAGAATTCAAAATTTAAATAAAGATTTAAGTATTTAGAAGAAGTTGTACATAATTTTAACAAAGCATTTTAAGACTTCTCATATAAACTTGTATTCTACCCGTAAACTGTGTAAACCTGGCATGTTTATGAGTTTAATGTCAAATTCCATACATAAAAAATATGGATTGTATTTATACAAGGTTTACAAGGAATTTAGGAGTTATAATGAGCCTTTTATATTTTGAAATCATATATAAATATATCTCAAAAAACATAGACTTTTTGAACTTGTGATATACTTAAACATATCTAAAACAACTTAGAAAGAAATTTAATATTGAGCTATATAAAACTTTATATGTTTTCCGATAAAGCCATTTTTAATTACATATGAGGCTGTATTAAAATTGTCATAGCATATGTAAGTAGATATGGTACATATATATGGAGACATATATATATATATGTATGCAAAGCGCATGCTACGGGGACAGTTTTTCGATCAAGTGTTTAGTATGCAGACATTTGGTTAGTTTGGGGACTGTCCGCAAACTCTTCCTAGGTCTAGCGCATAGTATCAAGACATTTGTGACTCATATACAGCATAGTTTAGGCACATTTTTGGCCATGTCTCGGAACTATGCGCACCACATACATATTTATACTGGTCTATATACGACATCATATAAGACATATTTGAAAAACTCAAAGCTATATATAATTATATCGGCACATATATAGTATCACACTTGACTATATATCAACATATTAGTCCATATTAAATTATATAATTTCCTATATAACTATTTTTACTCGGGCGTTTAAAATCATAATCGTGATGGGTTAATAAGTTCAGGCCTGTTACATACCATTGGTGATGTATTTCAAGTACCTTTCCTACTGGAGAAATAAGCCACTGAATATTGTTATCGTATATATACTAAAATATAATTTGCAGCTCTATAACTCGGTAACTATGAGCCACCAACAAAAATGAAGTGCATTGCCTGGCTAAGTATTTCTTTCAAAATAAAAAAATCCATTGTGGAAAAAATTTACAAGTTGAAAAAAAATCCATGTTTGAAAAGAAATTCTCAAAGCCTTTAATAGTTACTCCTTAACAACAGTAGCCTGTGGGTCAATGGTAGTTGGTGCGACGTAAAATCTGCTGCAATCCAATACAAAGTTTTTTTTATGATTTAAATTTAATCATATCCTATTGTATTAATTTATATCCAATTTGATCCGGACAAAACTCAGATATTAGTGGATCGTTTGATATAACTTTGTATCACTGTAAATACAATTTTATCCGATTTGATATAATTTAATATAACCATTTTTCGGATGAAATTATATCCAGTTACATATTGCAAATATATCCATTCATATATAATATTATATAAACATTTTTACTCTGGTGTAAATATTTCAGTCATTCAGATAGATTCAGTGTTGCCACCAGTACAAAAAAAAATCAGCTGAAAATCAACAATTATTCAAAACCGTATGAAATTACTAAAAATTAAAATTATATTGGTATTCATCTAACTGCATTTATGGCCTCGTAAACCTTTTAAAACTATTCACATTTCAATTTTGCATTTAGCCACTGTTTTGATCTTTTCATAAAATACACGCATAATTTTTTAAATTTGTATCATTTAAAAACAAATAAAACAGAAAATAAAAAACAACAAACAAAACAACCCCAACAAACATCGATTCAAGGTCTTGAAGAATTTTAAAATTTATATTTGCTAGCAAACGAATTTTTCAAGCCATTCTCAAACTTATTTATCTAGACCTTGAATTTAGTTTGAAAAATATTCGAAAGCAATTTGAAAAATACATTTGAATTGTACAGCAAAATTTAAAAATTTTTGTATTAACTTCGAGTGTATTTCTCAATGTTGTTTCTAATTAAAAAGAAGCTTTAAAATTTTTGGTCTATATTACATACATATATCTTAAATAGAGATCAAAATTTTTTCTTCTATTAAGAAATTCTTGTACTACCTTAGAGAAAAAAGTAAATATCAAGTTTATTATTAAAAGTTTTGTTGAATGGAAAAATATTTGATACCTAGCCATGAGATTGGTTTGAGATAATTAAATTTCTTAAACTTTTTTATAACAATAACAACTAAATCAAAAAATTAAATAGCTATTTTCAAAGTAAGCAAAAAAAAAAAACAGCATTTAAACCAATTTTCTGCTGCGAACTTAATGCTTTATATTTGTTAAATTTTGAAATAAACGTAAGTATTAAGAAAATTCATTTTTTAAAGGTTCATATTAAATTAACGAATATTTTATATATTTTCTCATAATTTTTAGACGACAGATGCGGTTTTGTTGCTGGCTTATTTACAATAAGACTAAAGGATGATTACTCTGGCTAAAGGAGATATGTAAGGATGGTAAAACTGTTCTAAGAGAATATACATTATCTCTATATATAAAAGAGTAACGTGAGTGACTGACTGACTGACCAGGGATGATAAATGGGATTTTTAAAATAGTACTAACCAGCTTAAAAAATAGTAGTTTTTCGACCTCTATAGTACCAAAATTTTTTTTCATTTAATTTTTTTATCATTATAATTTAACAAGTAAAAACTCATAAAAAATAAAGAGTTCTGTTATATCTAACTTATACAGCAATAGAAAAACGTAAAAATTTTATTTAAAACTATTAAAAATTAGTTAAAAATTACGTTGCATTAAAAAATTCTATCAGATTACTTTTAAGAACAGCAAAAACCAAACTGTTACATACATATACAAAATTTTAGTTATATTTGAATAAAGTTTAGTTAACAGATATAACAACTTAACCTGCTAAAATTAGTAATAAATAATAATTAGTAGACTAAAAATCAGCAAAAATTTAAAATCTAGAAAGCTTTTTTTCTATTTTTTAATACGAATAAAAATCTAGTCTTCTAAAATCAGCAGTTTACTATTTTTAGCAACTATTTCCGTTGATTTTTGCGGGACAGACTGCTATTTTCGTTCAACTAAATTTAACTTAAAAGTAACAAAAATTTTGTAGATATAACAGTTTATTTTTGCTATCATTACTCTACTAATATTAATATTTTCTACAGATTTTACAGTTTAATTCGTTATTTTCAATGAACTAAAAGTTAAATATAAAAAACATATAAAAAAAAATCGGCTAATCTCAGCAGTTTCTTTTGTAAGGCCATTTTTGCTTAATTTTTAGTAGCTTTTTCTGCTATTTTTACAGGTTTATTTCTGTGAGTGTCCTGTTCAGAATTTAAAGTCCCTGAATATCGTATTCGACTTCGTTTTAAAGCGAATATTATTTAAAAGTTATTTACAGAATTATTCCACCTTGTAATGTCGTAACAATATTTTCGAATGAACACATTGATTAACAATCGAATCAAATGAATCTAATGATTGCATTAGATGCATTAAGAATTTATTCGATTCTTCGAAATAGGTTTTAGGTATTTAATCAATCAGAAATGAAAATCGAATGAGTGAATTCTTTAGGAACTCCGATGGGGAAAAACATTTTGCCCGTTTCAAAAAATACAAAAATTTCTAAACTTCTTAGTTCTCCTAATTTTTAATATTTTTTTTTTTTGTATTCATAAGTATTTTAATAAAAAAAAATGCGAAAGAACATTTTTTATGTGTTTAACTTGAGTTTTCAATAGTAACATCTTATATTTGATTGGTCTAATTCATAAACTTTTACAACAGTCTTATTGCAGGATTTTAGGCTAATTTGTGAAAAACAGTATTCAATTTGCTTAATAATGAAGAAAATAATAAAGGTTTATAGTTGGTACTCACTAACTTTAAACCTGTTATAAAGTTTGGAGTGAGGAAGCCACCATTTAATTGTTAATTATTTCATTTTCAGGCATGAAATGATTTATTAAAGCCATCCCATCCCTAGAATGTGTGGCTTCCAACAACTTGCATCCATCAAACTGAAAAAAACTAAAACAATTGCGTAGCCAATGACCATTTTCGAAAAAATTTCCAAAAAAATGTAAAAATTAAATTAAAAAGAAAAACAAAACAATAGTGATGTACAGACTGTCAAAACATTATTCGAAATTCGATTACTTTTGTATGCTTTGATTAATATGTTCTAAAATATTCCTTTTTTACACACATTTCCATTGGTTTGCTTTATAAATAAAAAAAAAATATTTTTAATGGCTTTTAAATTTATCTTAGTACATCATTAGTTCTCTAATTTAAGGGAATGCATTTTCACTTCCGATTACCGAGTCAATCGTTTACTGAATTTGTAGTTCACTGACGACTTATTTGGGAGAAGAGAGAAAATAAACAATAGTGTTGCCAGTATCAAATCGAAAAATTAATTTATAGTTAAAATACGATTATGAATCAAGATTTCTAATAACTCTTTATTAAGCGAAATATCTACTTTAACTATAGCAAGCTTCAAATACCAAATAAATTTTTTTTATGAATTAGCACATAAATATTTTCAACATAAGTATTTTTTATTTAAAATTCCGATATTTGATGTGTTCGCTAAAAACACAATAATATCTCTGAAAATTAAAAAAGCACAAAAAATTTAAAAATCGAAAAATGTGTAAATAGTACTAAATGAGTCAGGGAGTACCATAGTACTTTTGAGGTTCCAATAGCACCATAAAAAGTACTATAGTACTAACTTTATCATCCCTGTGACTGACTGACGGACTCAACATCGCCCAGCCCAATCCACTAAAGCTAGGAAGTTGAAATTTGGTATGTAGGTTCCTCCTCCGGTGTAGACGTCCGCTAAGACGGGATTTTTGGAAATTCCCACCGGAACGGGCAAAAAGGGGAAAAGTCTCCCCTTGGCGGCCTGCCAAAACCCTTTTGGCTAGAAAGCTGAAATTTAAGATATGTGTTCCTTGGAGTATGGGCTAACTTTTCTGGAAAGTACTTTTTGGAATTTTGGACAGGGACGTAGTAAAAATGGGGGTTAAAAAGGGGAAAAATGCCCCCCTTGACGGCCTGCCCAAACCGCTGGAGGTAGGAAGTTGAAGTTTGGTATAAAGGTTCCTCCACTATCGTAGACATCCACCAAGACGGAATTTTGGAAATTTTTACAGGGAGGGGCAAAAAGGGGAAAAAGTCTCCCCTGCTCAACCTGCTGGAGCTATGAAGTTGAAATTTGATATGTAGGTTCCTCGACCGGTGTAGACGTCCGTTGAGACGGCATTTTTGGAAATTCTTATCGGGAGGCGCAAAAAGGGGATAAAAAAGTACCTTTTTCCAAAAAAGTACCCTTTTCCAAAAAAAGTACCCTTTTCCAAAAAAAGTACCTTTTTCCAAAAAAAGTACCTTTTTCCTAAAAAAAGGCCCTTTTTCCAAAAAATGTACCTTTTTCTAAAAAAATGTACCTTTTCCAAAAAAAAGTACCTTTTCCAAAAAAAGTACCTTTTCCCAAAAAACATACATTTTTCAAAAAAAATACCTTTTCTAAAAAAAGTACAAATAAAGTACTTTGTAAAAACAAAGTATCTTTTTCCAAAAAATTTAGCTTTTTCCAAAAAGTACCATTTAAAATAATATATAATGAGTGTTATTTTTGTTCGGTTTAAGATCAAATATTACAAATTCTAAATAGAATTTACACTTTTTATTTTACAACCAATATATTCTACAAAAGTTTTTTTCATAAGTTTTTTCTCTACATGGTTGTAAAAGGTTGTAAAATAAAAATTGTAAATTCTATTTAGAATTTGTAATATTTGATCTTTAACGGAACAAAAATAACACTCATTGTAAAACATCTTCCGATCAACTAAAAATCTACAATAAAATACCCACAGACCAGGTACAGTCCAAATTGTTAAGTAATATTCCTTAATTGCAACATGTTAGTATTTATACGGCATGTTGTGTTAAGATGTTATACACAAAAATAAAAAAAAACCGTGTAAAAGTTTCTTTGCTTTAGTTCTAATTTCTATAAATAGAATTAAAAGCTTGAATGTTAAAAAGGCTTTGCCCGCTATTTTTAATATTATAAAATGCTTTCCATCCCTGCTTTACGTTATTTATTTTCATTAAAAACACAAATGAATAAAACTACTTACGGGTCTATCTACCTAAGTTCGCACTTTACCAAATTATCTTAACATACACACGTATATTGCAATTTATTATGGATTCATTACTAACAATCCACTTTCATGAGAAAAACTGATCAAATATTTATTTATTTTAAACTCATTGTTGTGCAGAATTATTTATTTTTGGTGGCTGGGGAAGGCTTTTATTATAAAAACTACTTTAAATAAAAAAGCGAATTAAAAAAAAACTTTAAGGCACGCTAACAACGTAGCGGGCTGCGCCCGCTAGTGTGAGTATAACGTGAAAAAACCTATATGTGTTTTTTTATTTTCCAGGAACTAATATAATTTAATTATAAAAATGATGTTACGTAGATTACCCAGGTGGAAAAATACGATCGTGAAAACGTTTTAAAAGCATTTTAAAAGGTGGTACAAACGTTTTCGAAATATATCGATTTACAAGTTTAAAGCATTTTGACAACGCCCCAAATGATAACCATGATTTAAGGTGTGAGGGTGGTATTTTATAAGCGTTGCAGAAAAAAACTTTAAAATGCTTTTTCAACCATCAAACTAGCATATGTAGAACATTCTGGTTTATAATTTCAGAGCGTTGTGAAAACGACCCAAATGATAACCATGATTTACGGTCTCAGGGTGGTATTTTATATCGTTGTCAAACCGTTCCAAAAACAAATTTCAAAGTACTTTCTCGACAGTCTATAAACGTTATTACAACATACCAATTTTAAAGCTGCCAAATCGTTAGAAAATAAACAAATGAAGTACTTTGCCATCGTTTTAAATACAAATATGGTAATAATTTTTTAAACCATTTTTATATACCCAGCTAAAAATAGACATATATGAATACATACAGGTTAAATGTATGTTCATGCATGCTCATAAACATGCATTCATGTCCATACATCGATATATAAATCTCGATACATGCATCATATATGTCCACACATGTGCATTAACGAAATTTGAGGTAATATCTACATGTGTGTACATGTATGAACACACAAGAACACGCATGAACACACAGGAACACGGATGAACATGCATGATCATGTATGTAGATATTACCTCAAATTTCGTTAATGCACATGTTTGGACATATATGATGCATGTATGGAGATTTATGTATCCATGTATGGACATGAATGTATGTTTATGAGCATGCATGAACATACATTTAACCTGTATGTATTCATATATGTCGATTTTTAGCTGGGTATTAAATTTTTTAATAAATTATGTTTTGTTAAATTTGAATTAAAATTTATTATAAAGTTATGAAAAATTCACTTAGGGCTGGTATCTTATCTCCAATGCTTAGTTTACTTTAATCATTGATTTAGAAATCATTGATTAGCCCTTAAACTTACTTAAAATAATATCGGTAACTTACAAAAATTTAATCAACGATTTGTTAATTTTAGATATTTTCATTTGACAATACGAATAAGAAATAAAAGAAAATAAAAAAAGTTTGGAAACTCGCGAAATAAGAGTTTTTTATTGAATTTTTCGCATGATACGGGGTCATAAAATTATAAAATAGATGCCCAAATTGTTTTTTTAAAAATCATCAATCGCTAAATGCCTCAAATAAGAAGTGTCTTTTTGCATGCTACATGCATATCTTAATTTTTTTCATTGGGTAAGTGTGTATAATTATAAATTTGTTTTTAGTCCAGGAAGGTGTTATTAAAAATATTTATGAAGGACAAGATGATTTTTGATACATTCAATACAAATTTTAAAGTCAGAATTGATTAGAAAACTAGGTTCAAAGGAAAAGTAAAATAACTATGCCTCTATATTATTTGTTATTCGTTTAGATAAATATATCTGGATCAAATTTAATATAAACATACAGTGACATCTCCCAAAGCAGTAAATTTTTACAAACCGCGAAACTTAAACGCTTGATTTTCTTGATTCTATTTTTAAGATATCTTCCAACAATTTTGTGTAAAAAGCAAAAATCTTCTGAAGAGTCATGTCTGTGAAATTTTGTGTTAATTAAAAAAATTAAAATTTTCTAATTTTGTGGAAAATAAAAGATATGAATCCAAAAATATTCCTCGGAGGAAAAAATATACGGCGTACATAAAAATTGTACTGCAGGAAATATTTAACTGGTCTAAACAACTACCATAGAATCTAAGCAGTATGCATAAATCTTAACCTCTGTTAACTAACTCTGTCCGACATTTCAGCAATTTTTAATAGAATGTGGTAGATTAAGTTTTATGGTTAAATTTTATTAAATAGTAAAAATTGGTTCAATAAATAAGCAAAATAAGAAAAAAATTTATAAAAAACTATACTCATTAACTGCAATTTAAGATATTGCAGGAGTACGTGAAGTATGTCTTATATCTTTATATAGCTCATAATTTTACAGAAAATTCGAAAATTTAAATTATTTGTTATTAAAAACGGCATAATTAAAAAAATTATTGTGAGACACCTTAAACACATTTTTTGGTTAAATTTTCCTTCCACGAATCATGGTTTATTTGTGCTAAATAAATATCAAAATTATGACCGATTCTAACAAACAATTCGTACAGAATCCAATATTATGTCATATTATTAAAATTTCCCCCAAATATTTTCTTAATTCCAATTGGTATTTTTGGAGAAGATATATGTGCAAGTTACTAAAGATGTTCATTATTTAGATGGAAAATAAAGATGTTGTACGGTGTTTATTTACAAATTAATTGGTCTACGTAAACCTTTTTAAAAAGTTACCAACATTAGAAAAAAATGTTAATACTAACATAAATTGTAGGGTAGAAAATCTACGTTTAAGGTCTTAATCACAGAAATTTCTGTAATTAAATTTAAGCAATGTTTGGAGTAAAATCAGAGAATAAAATTTGATGAGTTACTGTAATTAAGTCCTAAACAATGATTTTCTTCTTAATCATTGTTTAATATCACATAAGATACCAGGCCTTAAATTGATAAACTTAAACATAAAAAGTATTTTATTCAGAATTTTGAATTATTTAAAATATTACACAGAAAAAAATGCTTGTACTGTTGGGTTATTCTCGACTAAAATTTTATCGTATTAACAAACAAATCGGTTGTATTTAGAAACAATATTTATACCAATTGAAATTGCGGAAACTACGTAGAAAATTAAACATTTCAAAATGGTATTGAAAAAATTATCAATTAAATTATTTTTTTTTAATTCACTTATTCTCGCCCTGACAACGTATGCCTACTCAGTAATGGAAATATTCTAGTAATTAAAGAAATTCTAATTTAAAGAATTGTAAACACAATTGCGATGATATCTTTTTAAATGGCCAATTTTATAATGAAACAACTGATGTTTTAAGTATCCACTATCACCAAAAGAAATAGGATTGTATAATGTAAAAAAAATTAGTGAAAATTATGCTGATATTAGTATACAATTACTGCAAGTTAAGTGTATTCTTACAAATTTTCATAATGAGACAATTGCTATAACTCTTTTACATAAATACCCAGTGTACAAACGGTAATGACATATCATTATTTTTTGGACTACCAGTAATGACACCCATTGTAAGTTTAATCGATTAATGTCAAAACTAGTATACGAGCCCTGGTAAATATACGCTTACAATTTTGTGTGTAAACTTTTTCGTATTTATACATACCCAGTGTAGAAAATCATTACCAGATATGTGGTTATATAACTACATACATGGTAATGGTAACTAGTTACTTTTGTTATTACATTTCTTATTACCTTTATATGGCGATGTCACGAAAAATAATGAGTTGTCGTTACACACCAGCAAACGAAAAATCAAAAAATATATCGTTACCTATGTGCTTACCAGTACTGACAAAAATAATGAGTCTAAAAATATATTTTCAAAAAAATAAATTATATAAAAAAAAATATTTTTTATTGTATTTTTTTTTTAAATAAAATTTGCTGGTGCGGGAACCGAACCTGGGTCTACAGATTGCCAGTCAACTGCTCTACCATCTGAGCTATATCGACATGTAATATTTAAAAGATAAAAACATAATTGACCTGCTGCACACAAGTAAACTTACTCGCCAACATACAAAAAATCAAAAAATATGTGGTTACATATATCCTTACCAGTGTTTAAAAAATATTGAGTCTAAAAATAGATTTCAAAAAATGTTCAAAAAAATCTAAAAAATTATTTTCTATTTGAAATAATGGTAAAAATAAGTTATTATCAGTAACTCATTATTATATGTTTTAAAATAATGCAGAAGGTAAGTGGGTGTCATTACTGGTACTCCAAAAAATAATAATATGTCATTACCGTTTCTACACTGCCCGGTTAAAAATAAAAATATATGTTAACATATGGACATGTATGGTTTGATATGTAATCATATATGAATGTTATATGGTCATACATTAACATATGTGACATATATGAAATCATACCGCATGCATATATTAAAATCAAGAACTCATACATGCTAAAGTATGGCATCATGTATGTAAATATATGTGATATTTTGTCCTATATATGATCTATACATGTTGTGTTTTGATAATGAGGTCATTTAATATTATACATAACATATATTGTAGAGATAACTTGAATTTTAAGATGATATTTTCAACCAGGATTGTCACATAAAATCCGTCAAATATATTTAATAAACCATTTTCGGGAAAATATAGCGATATTAAGTTATATTCGATGTTATGTAACGCATTACAATTCCTGATTTAATCAACTTTAACCATTTGAAACATTTTTGACATAATGAATTCTGATATAACAACAAAAATCTAATTTTCTTAAAATGAATTTTGAATACAATTTGAAATTATATTAAATTTCAAAATATTTTTAATAAGAAAATTCTGTGATTCAAATTTCAAAATTAAAATGTCAACATTTTGCTTTTTCTATTAATTCTGTATTTCATATTCTATTTGTTTTAATTTTTTGAAAAATCATTTAAAAATTTGGTATTTTAATTGAAAATCTTTGTAGAAAGACAAATTTCATTTCATTATATACATTATACGCCTGTAAATTGTATGTACTAATGGTTTTTCCAGTCTAGGAGAATGAATCAAAACTCAGATTTTGAAAGGTGGCCGTAACGGAGGTGAAATAAAGGAAATATGTGTTTTACTTCTTATTTAAAATTGTGGTTTCCAAGGAGTATTTTAATAGTGTTGCGTCGAAGTTATCCGGCATTTTCTCGAGGCCATTTGACGGTTTATTGTCAACAGAAACAAAGATTTTCTTGCTTCAAAGATTAAGGTAAATTTTACTAAAACAAAATTAAACGCTGGCGATTGATCATGATCGTTACTAACCCTACACCACCTTCTATATTTCCAGAATCTTATACAAGTATCTTAAACTGTTGTACAATATCTCTTCCCCTGTATTTTGTGCTAATATGGGTGTTGGCTTGAATTACGAGTATATTTCAATAAACAGGATTCCGAAAAACAAGCCTTAAATTAAATTGTTATGTGAATAGTCTTAAAGGACAGATTTTTCACTAAGATCTCGTAGCAAGGTTTATACTTTGTAAGTTTCGTTAATATAAGTTTTGAGTTCATATAAAAAATTGTATTTTATATAGAATATAAGTAAAATGTATATTGAACAATGCAGAAAATAAAAAAAAGTTTTAATTACACTCTAAAAAATGTTTGTAAATTTACTACTATAAAATGGGTAAAATTTTGTTTAATTTTACGAAAATTCGGTAAATATAAACAAAAAATGCGTAAACTTTTTTCATACACACTTCCATACACAATAATATACACACAAAGTATTTTTAGACATTATGTGTTTATAAATAAACACATTATGCCTAAAATTACTATTGTTTTGTTAAATAAAATTTTTACGCACAAAGTTGGTAAATATACTATCCTATAATAGTAATAAAAACTCTGACATTTCAAATTGGAAAAAATTTAAAAAAAAAATTATAAATAATAAAAGGAAAAAGTGAAAACGGATTATTTTTTGTGAATTACAACATTTCCACAAACACATTAGAGTCTGGAAATAGCAACATAAGCATGAAATTGTTTTTGGTAATTATTGCTAACTCATGTGGTAATCTAAACCTCATTTCAAAATTGAAAACGCCGTAAGAGAGACACGGCCTACGCAGGAACAACTGGGTGCAATGACTCCTGCTCAACAAAATGCCTTCTTTGCAAGGGAGGCAGTCAACCAACAACCGTCAACAATAACGGGAGAAAATGCCGTAAGAGAGATACGGCCTTGGTAAAACAACTGGGTGCAATGACTCCTGCTCAACAAAGTCAGTATTCATTGAGTACTGCCTAACTTGCAAAGAAAGCATTTTGTTAATCAGGAGTCATTGCACTCAGTTGTTCCTGCGTAGGCTATATCTCTCTTAATGCGTTTTCTCCCGTTATTGTTGACGGTTACTGCCTCCCTTTCAAAGAAGGCATTTTGTTGTGCAGGAGTCATCGCACCCATCCAATAGTTATAACAAATTTTTATATGAATTTTATACAAATGCCTTAAGATCCCTAAACGACCAATTTGGACATAAACGATTATGAGAGAATGACTCGGATATTATTATTAATAAAAATTAATTTGTTATTTTATTTTAAAAAAATTTTAGGGTGGTGCTTAAAGTTAGCACAACTGTTGTAAATGTACGCTTTATATTGGATTTTACGCACTTTCTGTGGATTTTTGCGCATTTTTTGTGGATTTTTACTCATTTTATGCGTACATTTACACGTGAAACGTGTACACACAAATTTAGTAAATTAACACACTAATTTAAAAATTTAATTTAATTTTTACGCACTTTCAATGTAAAATTACAAATTATTTGTGCACCAACTTAAACACAATATGCGTATTTTTTTTCAATTACGCACATAGAGTAAATTTACCCAATTTATAGTAGGAGTTCAGTTTCCTACTATAAGTTGGGTAAATTTCAACAGAATTTAATTAGAGTGTACAACAAGAAGCATATATTTTATTAACAGCATATATGAAATACTAATATATGTAGACATGTATGTACTCAAATATGTGGTAATACATGCGCATATATCTACATATTACCTCAATTTTCGTTATCGTAGATATATGGGCGATCATACGTGATCACATATGAAAATATATTACTATTTTTAACCGGGTGGGTACATTTGAATATTGTCAAAAATAAAATTATTTTGAATTTTTTTGTGTCTTGTTTTTTATTTTCTGTTTTATTTGTTTTTAAATAATACAAATTTTAAAAATTCTGTGTTTAATTTAAGAAAAGATCGAAAAAGTGGCTAAATGCATAATTGAGATGTAAATAGATTTAAAAGTTGCTTTCATTCAAATAAACAGGTAAAGTTATAAATGTACGCGATTACAAAAATACACGGTTTACGAGGGCATAAATCCAGTTAGATTAATACCACTACATAAAAATGTAAGTGTATATTTACGAGGGCTCGTAAACTAGTTTTGACATTAATCGAGTAAACTTACAACATATACACAGTATACGAGGCGTAAATACTTTAAATGAATACCTTTTATATAATTTTTGGTAAATATTATTTCAACTCTAGTGAGCACAGAGGGGCAGAATCAAAATATTGTTTTATTACTATGAAATTTTACAGTGTAAGTTTTCATACCTACTCCACGAAACACCAGTAGCATTGCTATTCGAGTCCAAAGTATGACAACTTAAGCATTTGTCATTTTTTATTTATAAATCGATTTTTAAAACCGTCTGTAATTTCCGTAATCTGCAAAGTGAAACAGTTATTTGCATATGCAAAAGTTCTTAGCATTTGAAAACTGAAATTTTGCATTTTTGCAAAGACCTGGTCCGGATTTTTGCAATCTGCAAACCCAAATCCAAACCAAGTTTTCTGAAAAATGTTGATTATATGTATATTAGAGCGACTCAACTTATATGGGCAGAAAAAAGTGTCCCCCTCAAAAAAAACCTTGGTATGTTTTATGATGATTCTCAAAATATTTCGGGTCTAGCAATGAGGTTTCACGAGCTGGACCATTTTTAAAAAAGGCATTTTTTAAAAATGTTCAAACATATCCAGACATGTCCTATTTTCAAGGATATTCTATAAAAAAAAAACAAATTTTTTAATCTTTTGTACGGAGATGTTTTTGATTGAAATGTCAAATTTACATACCATAATCTATAGTCGATTTAAGTGAACAGTGAAGCGTTTGATCAGAAATTCAATGTGGTGGAAGAAAAATGGTATAAATAGGGCAATTTGGATACCAATTTGGCGGCCCTATGCTCCTTGTAGGAGTAAAAGGAACCAATATATATATATAATTTGGATACCAAAACTTTTCTTTTGACAAGTAAACCTTCGCTAAGTGGATATAGTTTGGAATTTTGCAAATTTCATATATTTGGCACGGTGCTCTGGACCAAATTTTTTAAAAATTTTTGAGTTATTGGAATCTGTATTCTAGTATCTAGTTGATGTAAGATAAAAATGCAACTAAACAGAAAAAAATCCAGCTTACGCTTTTTGACGAAATAACTTTTTTTCGCGAAAAAAATTTTATAAAATTTTATTAATAATTAAAATTCAATTTTTCATAGATGTAGGGATGATAATACCCTCTCCACATAGTGGTGTAGGGTATAAAAATGCAACTTAACAGAAAAAAACCCAACACGCGTTTTTTTTCGCGGAATATTTTTTTTCGCGAAAAAAGTTATTATACAATTTTTTTATATATTTAGATTTTTTTTAAAAAATTACAGACATGCCTATTTAAATAAAATATTTTATTTAATAACAGACTTACAAAACATTTCGTAAAATTTTTTTATTGAAATGGTGGTAACTCCAAATTTTATCAAAATTTAATCCAGAGCACCGTGAAAAATGTGTTAAATTTGCCAAATTCTAAACTATTTCCACTCAGTGATGATTTACTTGTCTTGTTTTGGTATCAATATTGCTCTATTTAGAATATATGGTTTCCACTAAAGGGCTGAATGAATCGTTTTAAATGATATTTCAAGCAGAGTAGGAAAATAAACTGTACACAACATGTAGGGTAGGGTACGGCTAAGGAGCACATACCGTATTTATCGTTTTAGCGGTTGTGTGTTTGTGCACAAACCGAATGCGGTACACTACGATTGTCTGATGAACGCAAACGCTACGAATATGTAATGTACTTTCAACATATATCCACACCCCGTAGCGTACCGAATTCGGGTTGTGTGTATAAACACAAACACTAATTGGAGAGAATAGCGTATGTCTTTTCTACGCAACCAATATGCTTGTGTTCGCGATGTGCGGTACGCAACCCTAAAAGTACGGTTCATTTGAGTTTATTTTCCTACTATGATTTCGAGACACATTATAGCCTACAAGCCATAACGAGTTGCGTGGTTTTTCTTTTCATAACGATTGCATCAGTACAAATAACGAAACAAAAAAGCAAAGCAAAAAAACCAAATTAATAGTGAGACGAATCAAATCATGAATCGTTTAGCGAGGATGACAACAGTACATTACGACATCATATCATTGTGAACTGAAGCAATATACACCATGGTTTAAGTGTTACTAAAATGTTATGTATAACATTGCCAGTTTGGGGGATTTATCCCCAAATTGGGAATTTTTTCATCAATGGTGTAGAACTGGGGATTTATTGGTGATGATACGTAATTTTAGGGGATCATTTGGGAATAAAATATATTATTGCTTTTTTATGTTTTTACGAATTTAATCCTAGTAATTCCAAATATTTATATTTTTTTTAAGAATGATGATAATAGTGAATGATTTTCAGCTACAAAAATTTGAGTCTGGCAAGGTAATGTGCGTAGAAGCTTTAACTCCTCTTGGTGAAAATTCGAATTCTAAAATTTTTAAAGTTATTTAAATTTAATAAGAGTTATAAGAAGCTCTTCTTAAATAAAATATATACTTTACAAGGTACTCAATTGTCAAAAGTTTAATACATCTGCTGAAATGCTAAAACTTTTTAATACAGTACAATACACAACAAAATGTCAGAAGCTGATGAATCAGAAAAGTTTTATTCTTAAATATTTAAAATTAAAAATTTTGGTTCAAATTTTCTTTGCTGTTATTTAAATTTATTTGTTCCTTTTTATAATTTGTTGCAAGCACAAATTTATTGAGAACTTACCGGAAAAAATAAACGAATATGGTATTGTTACACTTATTTTTCGAAAAAATTACCGAAAACGAATTTTTTTCAGAAAATAAAAGTTGGGGATTTTTTGGATGGCAAATTGAAAATTGGGGATAAGGTATGAAGAAACTGGCAACACTGATGTGTGTAACCGAAATACATACTACACAATTAATAGCTCTGTTCCACGTACGTTACCGCGGGTACCCGCGGGAACCCAATTTTACCAAAAAGCGTTTCTATTGTTAAAAATTGGGTAAATGAGAGCGTTGATGAGAGAATAATTTGTTTCTCTTTTTACCAGAAGTTACCCGTACTTTTTTTGCGGGTAAAATGGTAAAACTGTCAAATCACGAGTTGTTTGTAAATCAGCTGTTTTAAATTTGTAAAAATAATTTAAATATTAACAAAACTTGTAAGCAATAATTAATATCGTTACTGTAACGATTCTTTAACTTGGGTTGATTTATAAAGGGAACGGCTACCTACTGGTTCGGCTGTGCTCGTCGATGGGGGGGTTTATTATGTTCCCAAAAGAAATTATATTTATTGAATCGTTTACTGTCGATTTTAAATTTAGGTAGCAATTTAAAAAAAATATGAGCGATACATTAAAACAAAATAAAATAATAAACAAATAACAAAACAAAAAGCAAAAAGACCGAAAATGAACCGAAAAATATGTTGATGATAGAAGTGTAGCTTATGGAGGAATTTGCTACACTTGTCCGATGCCCACCCTCCATGCTGACTGTAGGGTAAATTTAAGTCAGCCCGATAAAAAAAATATAAACCTACATACTCACACACCTAGGACTTCACCTTTCGTAATAAAATAAGAAAGTTTAAATTTCCATCTTAGGAATAATAGCAAGAAAATTTATTTATAATAATAATAAGAATTATGGACATATTTTAATAAGTAAATAGTATTCAGATAACAAATAGACAAATAAAAAAAAACTATAGATGGTCACCTTCTTTAAAGGTTTTTCAATTTAAAAAAAATATTTAAAAAAAAATTTTAATAGTTTAATAAAATGTAAAAAAATTTTGTAAACTAGTGTAAAAAAAATTTTTTTAAATGTAAGACATGGTTATGGTCAACTTAAGAACCAACTCTTTATTATGCTTGAACAAAAATAAAAAAAATTATGTTTGTGACCTAGTGTAAAATTTATTTATTTAAAAGAAATTTAAGATTTGTCTCCAGAAGACGAAATTAAATATTAATGATATATAAAACATGAATAAATACTATAAAACCCAATTATTGGAATTAAATTAATTGTAAAATAACATTTACGGGAATAAAATTAAATAAAAAAAATCTTCAATATTTTGTTTTTCTTTAATATGAATTTTAAAAGAAAAAGAAAATTATTTCATTAATTAAAAGTTAAAATTCTAAAATATATAAACGAATAGATTGCATTTAAATCAATCCCTAAAAAAATCTTAATCCCGCAAAAGCCCGAAATTATTGAATTATGGCAACCCTAATTGCATTTACAAATTCAATGTTCATCACGTTAAGATACGTGAATCACTCAATCTAATAGTTATTTATGTTTATTACCATATTATTCCAAAAAAAAAAAAATTTTGAGTGGAAATAAAAAAAAAAATGTGTATCAATATATATATATAAACACAAAATTTGAATAAACTTACGGTTTCTTATCCCTCGTTGTCATCAAGCGCTTGTGGACGAAGAATAATTTTATCCGACTGTAAGTTTTATTAAATTCGGTGTGTTTGCTAATTTGTTAGTTAGTATGTCAGTTTGTGTATGTATGTGCGCGTGTGGGTGTTACTCATTCAGAGACAAAAAAGTCTCTAATTGAGTGAGTGATAGGAGTTATTGCATGGAAGTGATTGAAAAGCGTGTGTGAGATTAAATTTTTAATTTTTGAGTAAAGGATTAATAATAGTTTGAAAGTGTGATTGTTTGAAATCTGAAATTCATTTTAGGAAACAAAAAAAAAAATTTCAAATATAAACATACCGAATATTTAATAGAATATTAACATTAATAGGAACCCGATTAAATAAAAAAAATAACACGAATATATACGTTAATAGAAAGTTAAAGAAAATAAACAAAATTTATGAAAATTTACGTTAGTATTGAAACAAATTATTAATAAAAAAAATAAAAAAAAAAAAAAAAAAAAAAAACACACGCGTATTATATTAGGAAATTATTAAATTTATACACTATTACGATTTTATTTTTGATTATGGGTTTTAGTTTCCTTAGCTGGGTATAAAAAATTAGTGGTATGCTTATGGAAATCTTTATCACAAAAATCAATTTTGATTTTAACGTCGCAGTATGCGACGACAATGATGAATTAATAAGATGATAACTAACAGCTTATTTTAGTACCGCATACTATGTTGAAATTAATTGAGAATAATTATTGATATTGAAATGGACAGTTTATCTGTAGATAATTTGATGAACTTTGCTCCTTTTACAGCAATAGATAACGCCAATCAATTAGCAATTGTGCTCAATAAACAGCAAACAAAATCAGCAGCAAATGAAACTAGGTAAAAACCTCAATGACCAATACAATTTATCCCAATGATTTTCTGTAATTACAATTTTACTACACGTTACCACAACACATTACCTTGACCAAAACAAATAAAAAAAAATATCTTACCACAGAAATAACAACCATCCAAATTAAATAAATATAACCAATTCCCAAAAGATGCTTTCCGTTTTTATTTCCTTTTTTCAGAATTAAAATATGAATTTTCCGGTAATTAGTCTTTTATTCATTCAAAATACGACAAACATTTGAATGAAAATTTTTGTCAAGCAAATTATATAAAAACTAAATGCTATCCTGATTGAATTTTAAAATAATTTTAAAACAAAATTCAAATTTCGATAAGTTTTGTTTGTTACACTCACAAAAAAATGTTAGTAAACTCAATAACAAAAACATATGAACTCAAATCAAATAAAAATTACTACACAGTAAATCGTCGCCATCACAAAGCAGATAAAGAGAAAGGTGTGCTGCAGAACTTTATCTGAAAAAGGCGCATTATGTTTAGGAACTCTTAATCAACATCATCATCAGATCCAAATGTCCTTGATATGGTATATTCCCTTATGCCTGCTGTCAACATCTTCCAATTCATAATTGACATTACCTATTTTCCTTATTACTACCGCCTTTATTCCAGAAGGTGCAAGTTTGGCATTAAACTTATTTATCAATGAACTTTGAACAAAATTTCGGTGAATCACATTTTGACCAATATTAAACTCTCTTGTTCTAGCTCTCAAGTTGTAAGAATTAACATTTCTTTCGTAAGCCTCTTTTATTTTCTTCCTAATCGAATCTCTAAGAAGCGAGAACTGGTCTTGACGTTCTAGTTGAGTATCTGTTTCGGATAAAAGTCTCAAATTTCTTAATATTTTGTAATCATATCCATGTCCTACCATAGATTGACCAAAAACTAATTCATAAGGCGTACGGCAAGTTGTTTGGTGTATACTAGACCGAATTGCACAATTAACACTTGCTATGTACTCATCCCATAGACGTTGGTCATTACGAATATATGAACGGAGTGCTTCATTAATCGACCGGTTTACTCTTTCACTCGCATTCGATTGCGGGCTATGTACAGCGGTAAATTGATGCTTAATTCCAAATTTTTCCAATAAAGCTTTTAGATCCTTTGACTTAAATTGACTTCCATTATCAGTGACAATCACCTCTGGAACGCCATAACAATTAAATATTTCGTTTTTCAAATACTCTACGATAGGTTTTGTCACAAATTTTCTTAGCGGTTTCAAAAACGTGAATTTCGTAAAGTGATCCAGAATAATCAAAATACCAATATTCCCATTTCTTGTGCGGGGTAAAGGACCTATTAAATCCAGATATAACCTTTGGAATGGTCTCTCCGACTCAACAAATTGTCCCATTGGTGGTTTCAAAGAAGATGTTGGAGTTTTGGATGTCCGACATAATTCACAATTTTGCACATATTCTTTTATATCCGAAACTAGCCTTGGCCAAAAGAAAAATTGACGTATTCGGTGAACGGTTTTGGCGATTCCGCCATGAGCAGCATTTGGTATATCATGAGCAGCAAATATCACATCTTTGCGTAATTCCTCAGGTACGAGTAGCTTCCAGGAATCTGACTCATCAACTTCGCCTGTTGAGAAGTTAACTCTTTTATAAATATATTTATCCAGAACTTTGTAATCGGGTAACTCTGCTACAGTAAAATCATCTCTCAGTTTAGCATATTCTTGACTATCAAAAGCTGTTGAGTTAAGGTCAATGGAAGGTAAAGTTGGTAAATTTATTTCATCGATAATTGTGTCGCCTTCAAAGGCTCTGGATAAAGCATCCGGCACTACATTTTCTTTACCTTTGCGGTGTTCAATTGAAAAGTCAAATCCCTGCAATTTCAACGCCCATCTGGCTAATCTTCCCGAGAGATCCTTTTGTCGCATTAGCCATTTAAGGCTTGCATGATCAGTTATTACCTTAAACTCTTGACCCTCTATGTATGCTCTAAATTTTCTAATTGCTAAAATCACTGCAAGACATTCTAATTCTGTAATAGAATAATTTCTTTGCGCCTTGTTAAGCTTCTGTGACATGTAAGCTATTGGCCGTTCATTACCCTCTTCATCAAGTTGAGCTAAAACTGCCCCAACTCCATAGGTGCTTGCGTCACATTGTAGAATAAATGGCTTTTCAAAATTTGCGTGGACTAATATGGGAGCTGAAGTTAATTTTTGTTTCAAAATGACGAAAGCTTGTTGAGCTTCTTCTGACCAAGAAAATCTTTTATGTTTTGAAAGGAGTTCTGTCATAGGAAATGTAATGGTAGCATAGTCATCGATGAATCGACGATACCAACCGGCCATACCGAGAAATTGGCGCAGTTGTTTTACTGTTTTAGGAACCGGAAATTCCGAAATCGCCCTAACCTTATCTGGGTCAATTTTCATAGCTCCCTGACCTACAATGTATCCCAAATATTGTACCTGTTTAATAGCAAAGCAACTTTTCTTAATGTTTATCGTCAAATTAGCTTTCCTAAGTTGAGTGGCCACTTCGTGTAAATGTCGAATGTGTTCGTTAAAGTCTTTCGAAACAATTAATAAGTCGTCAAGATAAACAAGTACTTTCGTCTTCAAATCATACGGAATAACTTGGTCCATCAGTCTGCACATCGTTTGCGGTGCATTGCACAATCCAAACGGCATTCTTGTAAATTGATACAATGGCCGATTAGGGATTGTAAAAGCTGTCTTAGGTCTTGAGGATTCGTCCAATTTTATTTGCCAAAATGCATCTTTTAAATCCACTTTGGAAATAAAGTAAACTGGAGGAAGCCTTGAAATTAGTCCGTCCAAGTTAGGTATCGGATAAGCGTCTTTTGTCGTCACGGAATTTAATTTTCTACTGTCCAAGCAAAAACGAACTTTTCCTGGTTTCACAATCAAAACACCAGGGGATGACCACGGTGAAGTTGGACACTCTTCGATAACTCCTAATTCTAACATCCGATCAATTTCCCCGCATAAAAGTTTCTCCCTAGCTGGCGAAATGGGATAAAATCGTTGTTTTATTGGAACTGCCTTTTCCGTATCAATTCTATGTTCCAATAAGGTTGTACACCCCAGACCATCGCGATCGGAAGTGGGAAAACTATCAATAACTCTCTGTAGCTGTTGTTTCTGAAGGGTATTCAATGGAATTTTATCAGAATCTTCCTTCTCTAAGATAATTTCGCTTATTGTATTAGTACACACAATTTTTATTCCAAATTTCTTCCAAAAATCTATACCACATATAACCTCCTGTTTTATATTTGGAATTGCTAAAAACTCAACAGATTTTGTTTGTCCGTTATATTCTACATCTAATTTCACAGTACCTAAAACACATTGTTGTTCTCCATCAGCTGTTTTTACATAACCGACTCCCTGTTTAAAATTTTCCGAATTTATTATTTCCTCGCAAAGCTTGCCACCAATTACGCTAACATTAGCGCCACTGTCCAATAATGAAAAATATTTCGTATGTCTTATATTCAGCAAAATATATGGCCTATTGTCATTCTTTATGTTCACTAATGACGAAATTGTATATTTACTAAATTGTTTTCTCCTCATATAATATTCGCGTAATCGCTTAGATGACCTAGTAAGCTTTTTGTGATTGTCAATTTCATTAAAAATCCGGTTTCTAATTCGGTTATATTCCTCTAGACGAACATGGTATGGTCTCTGTAATGGATGAATTTTTATTACGTTAGGTTGTTTGGTTACATCAGGTTGGCAGGTCACATCAGGTTGGTTAATTACATTAGATACGTCTAATTTTCTATCTTCGGATGTCCGTGCTTTTTCGTCCGGACATCCCTTAACAAGTTTCCCTGCTCACTTGTGCATTTGATACATTGTGGTCTATACGTATTTTTGATCCCGCATCCATAACAAAATACGGTTCGAGGCTTAACACAATCCATAAAACTGTGTCCTATTTCATCGCAGTTCCAGCATTTGCCAGAACGAACTACAACACATATTTCCGTGTCATCTATATCTAAATTATCCTCAATATTCCTCCGAGTATTATCGGTTATTTCCGACACCTGACCCCTTTGAAACGATCGTTTATTATGACTTCCATGTGACATATCTTTAACAAATTTTTCATGTCTTCGAACTGCACGTCTTAACTCCGAAACACGAACTATGTCCAAATGTAATAGTTCGTGCCTAACCTCCGGTTTCAAGTTTCGCTGGATAGTTTCGCACAGTTCATAGTCCGACATTGGTGTTCTTAGTCTATCACATAAATTTATGATTTCATCGTAGAACTCATCAAATGATTCGCTAGGTTTTTGTTTCCTACGACGAATGTCATCCTTAATGTCAAAGTCTGTATAAAATTCTTTAAACTGATGTTTCAAAGCTAGACATAAATCATCCCAGTTCATAGCGGATGAACTTTTATGGAACCGCCAATACCATTTTAAGGCTTTGCCTTCAAAAAGAATGTGAGCGTGTTCACATAAAAGAGAAAAATTACCCCGAAGATTGGATTCCGTTAATGAATCAACTCTATATATAAACTCATCCACGGATATGTCTGTCACTTCACCGGAAAATCGAATTCGCCAATTTCGAATTAAATTTAGTATCTTTTCCGAACTACGTTCAAGATCGACTACTGAATATCGACGGTCCCTTTCTATATTTCGCTCAGGTTGTGAATCACTACTACGATTATCACGGTTATTCCGCATATTTGGCGTACTATCATGTGTTCGCAAGTTTTGTATATTATCGTTACTAACTTGTTCTCTACGTAATGTCTGGTGATCCGGTACAGAATTTGCCAAGGCCAATTCACGAAAATTATTAGTTATTAGGGAACTTATCTCTTCTCTAAATTCTCTCATAGAATCCTGGATTAAGTTTCGTACTCTGTTATCATTATCGTTCCTCTGTTGACTAGCTTCTGCCCGAGTCTGTTGCCGTGTCCTTGGTCTATCCGCTCTAATCCTCGGAGTCAATACATTGTCTCCGGCACCTTGCTCTTCAACAAAAGTTGCATTACCGTCCTCTTGATTTACAAGGGATGGTAAATTTTCACTACTCCTAACCAACGGCATTTTATACAGAATAAAAGAAAATATTTCTAACCGTTACACAAAATGATGTTCTCAAATTCAATATGAGTAATTCTTTAGAGAAAGTATTAAATCGCAATTAAATTATACCCGTAAAACGTAATCAAAAATTTTTTCAATACTCAATAAAAATTACAATATAAATATCACTACTCAGTGAAGTCCTTTGGTATATGAAATGGAAGAAAAAAAAAATTTAAGAAAAGAAATACAAAAATGAAGATATGAAAAACAAAAAAATCTATCTATCATCAACAACAATTTATAAAAAAAAATACAAAACTTCCCATTCCCGCAGGAAATCTTTCGACGCTAATCAAAAAGAAATAAATCCTAACACAAAAATGAGAAAAGAAAAATGAATGAAATAGGTTGATAATCTATTGTGGAAAGAATTCCGGTTAAATGAAGATCAGAAACTTTGTATCCAAATCAAAAGCTCAAATCAAACCAAAAAAAAATTTTAAGAGGAAAATCAAATAAAAAAAAATACAAGAGAAAAGAAAAAAATTGGATAAGGGTCTCACGAGTATTGTACCGATATACACCAGTAAACAAACAACATCTCGAGTTCGAACCCAAACCCTGTTAATGCTTTTGTATTAAAATAATATCAAGTAAGGATATGAAGCCAGGTAAACCATAACTACATATTTTCCAAACCAATAATTATAAAAACACAGAAGCCAGAAGAAAGGTAAACAAAACAAAAAAAAATGAATATGTATCACCACATATACGGATTCAAAGGCCCTCAGCTTCAAGATGTAAGTGCACCATAAAAATTTAAAATAAAAACGCAACTGAGGCCCCACGTTGGGCGCCAAAAATCTCTGTAACGATTCTTTAACTTGGGTTGATTTATAAAGGGAACGGCTACCTACTGGTTCGGCTGTGCTCGTCGATGGGGGGGTTTATTATGTTCCCAAAAGAAATTATATTTATTGAATCGTTTACTGTCGATTTTAAATTTAGGTAGCAATTTAAAAAAAATATGAGCGATACATTAAAACAAAATAAAATAATAAACAAATAACAAAACAAAAAGCAAAAAGACCGAAAATGAACCGAAAAATATGTTGATGATAGAAGTGTAGCTTATGGAGGAATTTGCTACACTTGTCCGATGCCCACCCTCCATGCTGACTGTAGGGTAAATTTAAGTCAGCCCGATAAAAAAATATAAACCTACATACTCACACACCTAGGACTTCACCTTTCGTAATAAAATAAGAAAGTTTAAATTTCCATCTTAGGAATAATAGCAAGAAAATTTATTTATAATAATAATAAGAATTATGGACATATTTTAATAAGTAAATAGTATTCAGATAACAAATAGACAAATAAAAAAAAACTATAGATGGTCACCTTCTTTAAAGGTTTTTCAATTTAAAAAAAATATTTAAAAAAAAATTTTAATAGTTTAATAAAATGTAAAAAAATTTTGTAAACTAGTGTAAAAAAAATTTTTTTAAATGTAAGACATGGTTATGGTCAACTTAAGAACCAACTCTTTATTATGCTTGAACAAAAATAAAAAAAATTATGTTTGTGACCTAGTGTAAAATTTATTTATTTAAAAGAAATTTAAGATTTGTCTCCAGAAGACGAAATTAAATATTAATGATATATAAAACATGAATAAATACTATAAAACCCAATTATTGGAATTAAATTAATTGTAAAATAACATTTACGGGAATAAAATTAAATAAAAAAAATCTTCAATATTTTGTTTTTCTTTAATATGAATTTTAAAAGAAAAAGAAAATTATTTCATTAATTAAAAGTTAAAATTCTAAAATATATAAACGAATAGATTGCATTTAAATCAATCCCTAAAAAAATCTTAATCCCGCAAAAGCCCGAAATTATTGAATTATGGCAACCCTAATTGCATTTACAAATTCAATGTTCATCACGTTAAGATACGTGAATCACTCAATCTAATAGTTATTTATGTTTATTACCATATTATTCAAAAAAAAAAAAAAAATTTTGAGTGGAAATAAAAAAAAAAATGTGTATCAATATATATATATAAACACAAAATTTGAATAAACTTACGGTTTCTTATCCCTCGTTGTCATCAAGCGCTTGTGGACGAAGAATAATTTTATCCGACTGTAAGTTTTATTAAATTCGGTGTGTTTGCTAATTTGTTAGTTAGTATGTCAGTTTGTGTATGTATGTGCGCGTGTGGGTGTTACTCATTCAGAGACAAAAAAGTCTCTAATTGAGTGAGTGATAGGAGTTATTGCATGGAAGTGATTGAAAAGCGTGTGTGAGATTAAATTTTTAATTTTTGAGTAAAGGATTAATAATAGTTTGAAAGTGTGATTGTTTGAAATCTGAAATTCATTTTAGGAAACAAAAAAAAAATTTCAAATATAAACATCCCGAATATTTAATAGAATATTAACATTAATAGGAACCCGATTAAATAAAAAAAATAACACGAATATATACGTTAATAGAAAGTTAAAGAAAATAAACAAAATTTATGAAAATTTACGTTAGTATTGAAACAAATTATTAATAAAAAAAAAAAAAAAAAAAAAAAAAAAAAAAAAAAAAAACACACGCGTATTATATTAGGAAATTATTAAATTTATACACTATTACGATTTTATTTTTGATTATGGGTTTTAGTTTCCTTAGCTGGGTATAAAAAATTAGTGGTATGCTTATGGAAATCTTTATCACAAAAATCAATTTTGATTTTAACGTCGCAGTATGCGACGACAATGATGAATTAATAAGATGATAACTAACAGCTTATTTTAGTACCGCATACTATGTTGAAATTAATTGAGAATAATTATTGATATTGAAATGGACAGTTTATCTGTAGATAATTTGATGAACTTTGCTCCTTTTACAGCAATAGATAACGCCAATCAATTAGCAATTGTGCTCAATAAACAGCAAACAAAATCAGCAGCAAATGAAACTAGGTAAAAACCTCAATGACCAATACAATTTATCCCAATGATTTTCTGTAATTACAATTTTACTACACGTTACCACAACACATTACCTTGACCAAAACAAATAAAAAAAAATATCTTACCACAGAAATAACAACCATCCAAATTAAATAAATATAACCAATTCCCAAAAGATGCTTTCCGTTTTTATTTCCTTTTTTCAGAATTAAAATATGAATTTTCCGGTAATTAGTCTTTTATTCATTCAAAATACGACAAACATTTGAATGAAAATTTTTGTCAAGCAAATTATATAAAAACTAAATGCTATCCTGATTGAATTTTAAAATAATTTTAAAACAAAATTCAAATTTCGATAAGTTTTGTTTGTTACACTCACAAAAAAATGTTAGTAAACTCAATAACAAAAACATATGAACTCAAATCAAATAAAAATTACTACACAGTAAATCGTCGCCATCACATTACCAAATACCACGTTCTAACATTTTTTCTTTATTCCCTTCGATATTTTATTCTTAAAAATAGCTTTTGTTTATATGAATAACTTTTTGGGCTTGAAATGTGGTTTTGTGCGTTCCAGGTATCGTGAACAATTTTACCATTTTTTGAGATAATTATTTGTTTACTCTCATTTTACCAGACTTTACCCAGAATTACGTGGAACAAACCTAATATAAACTACACGCATATACATATGAATTCATATATAAATAATGAAAAAATTAAAATAGACAAATGGCTACCCCCAAAAAATTCTTTAGTTGATCGTACACGCAAAAAATAAAAAGTGGATAATTGCCGTAGTACTTCGGTAAAATGCAACTTCAAAAGTTTTCTGCTAAGTTACACAATTCTTTAATTGAAATAAAATATTTTCGAAGACAATTTATAAAAGAAAAAACTTAGGTAAGTTACAATATTTTGAAGTACGGGCAAATGAAATAGATCAAAAACTAAGGCAAGGCAACTTGCCAAACCAAAATTTGAAAAATCTACATGTATTTTTTTACTAACTACTACAAAATATACATTTGAAGTTGTATTTTACCTAAGTATTTCGATAATTATACACTTTTTATTTTTTCCGTGTAATGAACAGAGCAAGTTTAAAATGGCACAAAAAAGTTGAAATTTGACAGACAAAATTGTACGAAAAAATAGTAAAATTGGCACAAAAAAACGCAAAAATGGCACGCTCATTCCAAAAATTTTAAAGTATAATAAGCTGTATTTTGTCTCATGCCTATCAACGTTAAGTCTTTAAAGCAAATCTACGTTAAACCGATTGTAGTATAAAAATTTTTTAAACAGGTTATGTTTATAATTTTTCCGTTATAATCGAACGTATGTCAGCAAAAGTTCCTAGGAAGTAACGCGAATAAGTCACGTTAGATGTGAAAATGTATAAACGTTGAGTTTTCAACGTTGGTAATTATCCGTGTTGAAAGTTAACGTGCATACGAAAAGTAATGTGTTAGTTTTTGTCTTAAAATCGTTTTTATGCAATTTGAGGTCTTTTATGAGTTAACGGATATAGTTAAGTCGAAAACACAGCTATAGTTGATTTAAGTATTTTTCTGAATGTTTTTAACAAAAATACAATAATGAAGGAATTTACCGTTGTACTGCTAAAGTACTTTTGCCGTATATTAGTATGATTTAAAAAAAATCAAGAATTATATTAAATATTAAAAAAATATCGTTTTTTTGTAAATTTTTTCAAAATTTTTTGTAAATTGTTTACTGTATTTTATAGCATTTTTTTTATTGAAAAGTCTAAAAAAATAGACAAAATGGCTTTTTTTTGGCAAGAATGGCAAAAGTGAAAAAATGGCATTTAATGGCAAATGCCAAAAAAAAACTTGCCCTGGTAATGAATATTTCAACTACTTAATATGTGAATAACCCTAATGATACCCAAAAAAAAGCTCTAAAGCGGCGAATACATTAAGGAACATTGAGTAGGGAACAAAAGATATGAAAAAATTTTGTAAACACAAATTGCACGAATGTCAACACGAACATTAACATACACAAATCAACATTCGTAAAAAATGCCAATTTTTTCACGAATGTTCCTTAGTGTATTCCCCGCTTAAAAGCAATGTTCTAAACTCTTAAAAAAGCACAAAAAAACAGTAGAATAGGCAGTTAAAATGCAAAAATAAGCATTAAACTTTTTTAACTTTAACTAACTTCAATTTTTTATTGAATACAATGCTACATTCCTTGGAACTTCAGAAATCAACCAAAGTTGTGACATTGGCTCGTATGAATAAAAAATAGATATTACTAATAGTGGGAAATACTGGGTTTTTAAAGCAATTACTTCACAAATCTAGTCTGCTTGGGAGTAGACAAGAAATTTAATTTTTTAATTTTCGTTTACATGTCATCCTATTCTACCAGATAATTGGTAAATTTGGAGTTAAAAGCCATTCCTAAGCCCAAAGTAATTACTGCGAAGTAATTGCTAAGTTTTATTCATATGACCCATTATTAAATTTATTTTCTTCGAGAAATACATCAATTGCATTAAAGGAATTAAATGTGCTAAAATCACAAAACCATTGGCGGACTTAGGCCGGTCTGGGGTGGGCTAAGCCCACCCTAGACTGATTTTTGCCCACCCCAGAATTTTTAAAAAATCTACCTATCACAATATTACTTTTTTTTAATATCAATTAATCCTGTGTTCTTGGTTTGGGAAAATGTCTACTGGTTTCCTAGGCAGATTATATAGATAAGTAGTCGCGCGTAAGCTAGACTGCTTATAAAAACGGCTCCGCCTAACAAAAATAACTAGTACTGACGCCGAATTATAAGTAGTAAAAAATTTTAGTTTCATTATATAAAAAGAAGTGTACATTTTGATGTCACCACTAACTGCGGAAACGGGTCAACCAAAATTCCAGTGTACGTTGAGGATGGTCTGTAGATGGTTTATGTGAAGTTTGCACGAAATTGGCCTAGTGGTTCCGGCGATATGGCATTTAGATTTACCTATATATTTTTCGTGTTACTATCACAACCAGGCCTTGGCGTTACTATGACAACCAGGCAGCACTTATAGCATTAACCTAATCTCAGCTCATCCTATCTCATTTATCTCATCTCAATTTTTTTTTTTTGTGGAAACACTTTTTTTTTTTGGAAACATATTTTTGTTGAAACTTTTTTTTTGTGAAATATTTTTTTTTGTGGAAAAACTTTTTTTTTTGGAAACAGACATCAAAGTGTACCTACACTTCTTTTATATATATAGATAATGCCTTCGGACTCTTAATTACAATTTAATTTAATTAATGTGCTCTAAAAGTACACATAATTTGTTAACGGAATATGACATACACAAAAGTTTTGGACCTTTTTCTTTCCAAATTGGCTATGATATTTAAAATCGGAGTTCGACTTATATTTAATTTTTTTTTTTTAAATAGGGCACAGAATTAAGCTTAAACTGTGTAAAGCGTTTTCTTTCTGAGGCTATAGTTACTAAATTATAAATTTTTTATTGAAAAAATCGGCTGAAAAATTGAAAAAAGTTAAATCGCGAATTGCGCAAAACCTAGAGCCAATTTGAACAAACTGGTTGCAGATTCGAAATCAGCACCTAGTTATCCTAAAACCACTGCAATAACTTTCAAAAATATGCAATGTAAAAATTTCAATATTGAAAGTTAAACCTGGAAATCTTTTATGGAAAAAACATCTATTTTATTTCAACAATGTCGCAATAGCTGTTGAGAAATTTGAAATTTGGACTTCATATTCGAATTTTTCATTTTTTTTTTTAGAAAAGCAACACTCAATAAATTCTTCCTATTAATTAACGTGTTGCTTTATTTGGAAAGAGATATGAATCCTCTCATATTTCACCACCTCCTAAAGAAGAGATAGGAGGTGGTGAAATATGAGAGGATTCAAATATGGCAACACTATAATTGCGCGAGATGTTGAATTTTAGAACAGTTGTTGCGCGCCATTTGATGGTGAGTTGGCGAACTTTTGTTGAGGCTGTTTATTTCATAGCCCTGGATAAAAAAAATCATACACATTATTTTTCAAAATTGATGTCGCGGTCGCTGGGGATCGAACCCGCAACCACATGTGTAACAGTTCAACGCACTAACCATTACATCACAGCTCTCACATCGTCATCGTTATTTATTGTTTTTATTTTTACTTAAAAAGTAGAAAATTTGTTTTAACCCAAGCTTCCTCTGAATAATAATTTTTGCAATTATTTATTTTTTATATAAGCTCCTAATAAGCATTCTCATCGAAGGGGCCTTTATTTAGAAGATTTTTACATTAATAAAAAAACATTGTATTTTATTTTCATAAAAATATTTAATTCCTATACAAAACAAATTACATTTGAAACTTTAAGGAACGCTATCAACGTAGCGGGCTCGATACGACAAAATTCGTTTTCGGTTTAACTGACATCCCAAAAACTAGGCCTAAGGCACGCCGCTAAATTATTTATAAAGGCTTGCCCGCTAGTTTATTTATAAAGATAATGTGAATTTGGTAACTACTTATTTTTTAACCACTAGTAAGTATATAATTAAGTCGTATTATTTAACTATTTGTAACCACTTACTTTTTAACTGCGTATAAGCACACGAATAACTATTTATTTTGGTAACTACTTATTTTATATACTTTTGTAATGCAGCGTGTAAGCGGGTGCACAAATTTTGTGCGTTTTTTCATGAAGCGAATATGGACAACTACTTACAAAAACGACCTTTTCGAACAAAAATAATGAGTTTTGACACCGAATTATAAGCAGTAGACCCTAATTCTACTGCTTATTATTTAGATATTAGTAATGAGCACCCATTGCTGAGATCTTGCCTGGGTAATTTTTAAAACTGCCGATTTTATGAAAAAAAATATGCCAATATTTACAAAATAAGCAAAAGCAAGCAAAATTAGATAAAATAAGCAAAAAAAGCAAAAAAAGCTCTAACAAATATAGCTTAAAATTCTTATATTTTAAATATCAGAAGTTGTATTTAATCTAACTTGTTCTATCTTTTCAAATAAAAAACACGGCCTACTAATAACTAATGCTAATAATAGAGTTTGCTGTTCGGTTTGAATTGAAACCGATTTTTTTGAAAGCAATTTTTTAATTTTGCCGATTTTTTAATCTTTCCAAATTTTTCTATTTTCAAAATTTTTACGATTTTTAAAATTTTTGGAATTTTTTCTAATTTTACCGAATATTTTTCCAAATTTTGACGATTTTGTAAATTTTGACGTTTTTTTTAATTTTACCGATTTATCACAAACTTTGACGATTTTTCAATTTTGTGGATTTTTTCTAATTTTTGCAATTTTGACGTTTTTCCAATTTGGTTTTTTTTTTCCAATTTTTTTAATTACGACGATTTTTTTAAATTTTTATAAGTTTATGTTTTTTTTTTTAATTTTTTACCATATAAATTAAAAATATACAGTACAAAAATAGCAAAGTGCGATTGCAAACTACAACTTTTTTTACTAACTTTTTTTCTGAGTGTATATTTATCCTTTTGCGTTTTATAAAACCCTTCACTACAAAATTACTACTACATATTATAACACATATTTGCAAAAAAAAATCGCGAAACAAATTTCTTACAGTGCAATTCTCATTTTCTCACCAACACAACTACATTTTTACTTTTGAACAGCATGCCCAGCAAAAATTACTGCTTGCTTGGAAGCAGTTTTGTCAGGGAAAGTTGAGCAGTGAAGCGATTGCATTATTGATGATATCATGCCTGATTTTTGTTCGAGATAGCTCGCGCGAAAGCACTTGTTTCGAGGTCCAAAAAGGCATGAATTCACCGCTTTTAATTAGTGCTCCTGTTTTTCTTTTAAAATGGCGATAATTCATGCCTTCTCAGAAGTGCATATTATAAAGATTTTCAACTATTTAAAATCATGTCTTCTCAAAAGCACAATATTCCTGAATATTTTTCCGTGAAGAGAAGATGCCTTTTTTTAGTAAAACCTCTTATTTAATTTAAAATAACTTTTTTCCGCATTTTAAACAATTTTGATAAAAGAACCGCAAAAATATTTAAGCAATCAAAATGTATTGCTCATTTCATGCCTTTTTGAAAAGCACAGCAAAAAGCGATGTAACCAATAAATCAACTCAGGCCTTTCATTGGTGCTGTTTACGAAGCTATACATTTTTAGAAGCGGTAAAAGTAGCAGTAAGGAAGCAGTAATCGTTTTTACTGCTTCCACATTTTTGCTGGGTGCTTTATTATATCTAAAGGGTTTTGGTCTATTGGGCACTGTTGTAAACAGAAAAAAGTAAAAACAAAACTGGTTCAGTAGCAGAAACAGTATTGATGCTGTTGTTGTAATCGTTGTTGTTACTGTGTGTTAGGTTAAAAAATATGATATATAATATTGAGATGTATATAATTTATTTATTGTACAATAATTTTTTGAAGTGTAAGCTGTTTTTTTTACAAGAAATGTTGTTTAATAGAAATGAAAATTATTTAATAGAAATCAGTCCGAGTTCATTGCTGAATGTTTAAAACAGGTAAAAATCAGTTAAAATTAAAAAAATTGGAAGAAAGTTTGTTTAATAGAAATAAAAATCGTCCAGTTGAAATCTGCCAATCATGCTGCTGAAATTACTATAACTTTTATCAATTATTAATTGAATGACAACAAATTTATGTAAATATTGTTAATTTTATTTCCAGATATTTTTTCTTGCGATAGTTTTGTTTTTTTTTTCCTCTACGTTCAGGTTGAATTTAGATGAAAATATTAAAGGGTTGATTAATAACATCAATAAATATATTTCGTATTATAAAACTAACTTTATTGTTTTATACATATATTTAATAAAATTTGTAACTACTTCTAATTTATTTCTTTAGTTCTCCTTTGTAAACTAGAGAACAAGAGAAAACATTTTCTCATATTAGTTTTTTCCACTAGAAATTTCTATTCAAGCACCATATTGATTTTATGTATATTGTATATTGTAGAAACGTTCACACACTTTAAAATACACTAACGCCCCTGTCGTTTTCTTTTAAAAACATAAACGTTAAAAAAGTTGCCAATAAATTTATCTAACGTACACTCTAATAAAATTTTGTTGAAATCTACTCCATTAAAAGAAGGTAACTTGATACCTACTATAAATTGGGGAAAAATAGGCACAATTAGGGTATTCAGTCGATTAATCGTTATTCGATTATTATTCGAACAATTTTTGAGCAAAATTGTTCAAATAATTTAAAATTGCCATATTTCGAATAACGAATAATTCGAATAATTTAATACGATTAATCGAAATTGGTAAAAACTTAATGAAATGTTTTAAAAATATATATTTTTTATTAAAGTAAATATGGGATTTTATTAAAACATATTTAAAAAATTGTAAAAAACGTCTTAAATATCAAAGAAAAAACATCAACAGTAGTGAGCACTCTGCATTCATAATATCTTTTAGCAAAGGATATTATCCCAAGCCATAGGGTTCGAATTAATAAATGGCAAATTAAAAGACAAATAAACATATCCAGGTGTTTTTTATTTGAAAAGTAAGACAAAGAAATTTACAAATAGGTTGTTAACATAATTATAGTCAAAACTAGTATTTATGAAATCTAAATAATGTTTAATGAGAACTAAATAACATTTTATACATATATATGAGCTTTTCAGAGCCCAATTCAGCTAACTCTGCTAGAAACAAACTTGTCAAAATTAATCACAAGGTTCTTTTAAATTTCCTGCGAAATAGTTGCTAATATCATATAAAGGGAAAATCAATTCTCAACAAAATTTCTGTCTACATTTATGTGTTTTATGAGTTGAATGCATACGAAATAGATACAAATGAATCTACGAGTTGTTCTATTCTTCATCTTCTTGAAGATATTATAGAGCGCTATGTATAATATATGAACGTCTGGCTAATTTTTATAAAATGCTAAATTTAAAGAAAGGCCTGCGGTGTGGTTCTCCCCGATTTGGATAAAATTTGAATATGTTACAGAGAGGACAGAAGTAACGAAAATTTTTATAAAATGTGATCTCAATTATTGCATTTCTTATTTTTATGAATTTTAGAAGAGTTTCCGAAACTCTTTTTGTTCTTTTTTTTAATAAAATTATTAAAAATAAAACAAATGTATGTATATTATTTTACATAACATTTTTTCGATTAATCGATTAATTTTAAAATTTTATTCGGACAATCGGTTAAGACAAAAACCGAATATTTATTTGAACGATTAATCGTTTAAATTAAAATGTCGATTAATTGAATACCCTAGGCACAATGTTTAAAATCAAACTATATAGACACATTGTGTTTAATAACTATAGACACAATATGTCTGTTCCCGTACTTTACCGAAGTTACTCAAACTAGCCCAAAGGCGTTCCCGTACTCAAAATTGCGTTTAAATTGTTGTTGTTCGGGCTGTTTTGGGTTCCCGCGGGTACCCGCGGTAACTTACGAGAACACACATAATATGTGTAAAAGTATGTTTTTAATTGTATCAAAAAGTTAATCAACATTTGAATTTTGTTTAAAATTTAATTTTATATGTCTAAAAAAGCTATATTACATGCATGAACCTACGTATGATGTGTCTAGAACCAACACGCAATAATAATTCATATTTATACAATGAAAATGTTTTTATTACTTTATTGTGCTTTAAAATAAAACAAAATGCATTTGAAAAATATTAATATTTTATTAACTAGAAAACTCATGAAAAAAGAGAATATTAACAATTAATATAAAAAATATAAGTAACAACTACAACAATTAATATTGCAATTCTTCATTATAACAAATTATTAAAATCAATAAATTCTTGTTAGAGAAATGCATTCAATTCTGGGAATTTTTTACTCTAATAAACTATTGTTTCATATATTTTTTTAAGTTTTTGCTACAAAAAAAATGCTTAAAATCTGAGGGGCTTTCTATACGAGGATTATCTATTGAAAAAAATTCTAAGCATCTGGTGGTTTTTTTATAACAAATGTCCTCAGTATCAGAAGATTTTACCACGAATTTCCGAATCCGAAGAACATTTTATGTAGGAAAAATCCCATAAAATCGAACAGTTTCAATGGAAAACTTTTTAGATTCTAATAACTTTTTATCACAGAAAAACCTTTTAGTTCTGGGGATTCCCTTTTGTAAAAACGCTCAGTTTATGAGAATTTTTCCTTTTGAAATCATTTCAGATTCTGAGGATTATTTTCCAAAACCAAAATTAGATTCTGAGGACTTTTGCTGTAAAAAACCTGAGATGCATTATTAAGAGAAACCTTCAACCTTCCAGAAAATTCTTCCTATAGAAAATTCCTCATATTTTGAGGATTTTGTTCGGTAGGTAAAATCTTAGATTCTGCGGACTTTGTTTTATAGAAAAACTCGGATTATGGGAAATTATTTTTTTTTATTGAAAAAGTTCTCAGAAGTAAAGGAAGATTCTATAGAGATAAATCTTTAGAATCTAGTTTTTCTATAGCAAAAGTTCCTCAGACTCGGACGATTCTACCTGACGACTCTAACGGTTTTTCTATAAAAAAAAATGTTTAGGATGAGGGTTTCCATTTTTATTTCTTAGAATCTGAGGCTTTTTGTATAGTAAATTTTCCTTAAAATCAGAGGTTGTTTCTATAGGAAAAAATATTCAATATCAAACGGTTTTTATATAGAAAAAATCCTCCGAATCTGAGTGTTTTCTCTGGGAAAAATTCTTTAGAATCTGACTGAATTTGAGGATTTTATAGTGGCAAAATGACCTCAGAACCCCTCATTGCCAATATTTGGAACTGAAAGTATCCTCCCATCGAAATCTTTTAAATAAATATGAAACAAAATCATTGAAAAAATTCAACTACATACCGAACTTTTTCCTTGATATTTTAACCACCTAAATATGAGATTGAGCCATAAATACTACATGTTCGTTATTTCTTTCTCCTATATCACATATAGCGATTAGAGTTCGTATTGAGAGAGTTCTCTTCAAAATGAAAACAAAAATATGTATCGTTATTCTCGAACCACCATATGAATGATATGTCCCCTTTTAAAATATGGTCTCAAAAGATATAACAAGGAAACTCTCACGATGGATTCCCTTCGCTTGTAATGAAATTCGGATAGTGATAGGCGAGAAAAAATATTCGAGACGTTTTTTTCTAGGCGCCCAATCTTATGCTTGGGGGTTAACAAATGTTTGTATGAAAACATGTCCGAAATGTACAAAATTCAGATCCATTTGTGATGTAGAGATTCTATTGCCAACTTAGAACTTGTAGATATCAATAAGTAGATATTAATGGCTTATGTCATACACATACAAATTTGACATTATTGACGTTAAGAATTAACACTAAAAACACTGGCTAATATTAGATTTGTATGAGAATGACATAAGCCAACATTGATAGCTTGCCGCACAAACACAGATTATGTTATGTTTTTTATGATAAAATAGGCGAAATCCTCAGAAAAATTCGGCGAAATATCAAAGAAACGTCAGGAATAAATTATAATAAAATTCCGCGGTTATTTTGCAATTTTTAAGTGTTGTTTTTTTAAATTTGTAATCTAGGGACTATAATACCCAATTCATAGAACAAAGTTCTGTGATTACTTGAAAAAAGAAATCGCGAAAAAAGTCGAGGAATAAAAATTTACAAAAACGAAAATTCTTACATCAGTATGTTTGTTTGCAGAATAAAAAACGCTGATTTAGTTTTTTAATTCAACTTTTGTACCATAAAGTCTTTTTTCGCGCTCCGCGGTTATTTTGCAATTTTCTAAGTGCGGTTTTTTTAAATTTGTAATCTAGGGACTATAACACCCATTTCATAGAACAAAGTTCGGTGGCTAGTTGAAAAAAAAATCGCGAAAAAATGTCGCGGAAAAAAAATTTGCAAAAAGGAAAATTCTTACATCAGTATAAATATTTATTTGCAGAATGAAAATCGTTGATAAAGTTTTTGTACCATAAAGTTTATTGCGCGTTCCGCCATTATTTTGCAATTTTTTAAGTGTGGTTTTTGTAAAATTAGAATCTGGTTACTATAATACCCATAACTCATACCAAAAACTGGTGGTTAGTTTGAAAAAAAAGTTTGCGAAAATAATTTTGCAAAAAGTAAAATTCTTGCATCAATATATTCCTTTGCACAATGTAAATCGCTGATTAAGTATTTTAATTAATTTTTTATACCACAAAACCCTTTTTACATTCCGCATTTGCAAGCTCAAAAATGAATTTGAAATCTATAAAATGACGTTTACAAATGCCAATTCTTTCTTATAATTGAGGCATTACCCAGTGTAGAAACGGTAATGACATATCATTATTTTTTGGACTACCAGTAATGACACCCACTTACATTCTCTATTATTTTAAAACATATAATAATGAGTTACTGATAATGACTTATTTTTATCATTATTTCAAATAGAAAATAATTTTTTAATTTTTTTGAAAATTTTTTGAAATCTATTTTTAGACTCAATATTTTTTAAACACTGGTAAGGATATATGTAACCACATATTTTTTGATTTTTTGTATGTTGGCGAGTAAGGTTACTTGTGTGCAGCAGGTCAATTATGTTTTTATCTCCCAGTGTAGAAAATCATTACCAGATATGTGGTTATGTAACTACATACTTGGCAATGGTAACTAGTTACTTTTGTTATTACATTTCTTATTACCTTTATATGGCGATGTCGCGAAAAATAATGAGTTGTCGTTACACAGCAGCATACGAAAAATCAAAAAATATATCGTTACCTATGTGCTTACCAGTACTGAGAAAAATAATGAGTCTAAAAATAGATTTTCTAAAAAATAAATTATATAAAAAAAATATTTTTTATTATATTTTTTTTTTAAAATAAAATTTGCTGGTGCTGGAATCGAACCTGGGTCTACAGATTGCCAGTCAACAGCTCTACCATCTGAGCTATATCGACATGTAATATTTAATAGATAAAAACACAATTGACCTGCTGCACACAAGTAAGCTTACTCGCCAACATACAAAAAATCAAAAAATATGTGGTTACATATATCCTTACCAGTGTTTAAAAAATATTGAGTCTAAAAATAGATTTAAAAAAATTTTCAAAAAAATATAAAAAATTATTTTCTATTTGAAATAATGATAAAAATAAGTCATTATCAGTAACTCGTTATTATATGTTTTAAAATAATACAGAAGGTAAGTGGGTGTCATTACTGGTAGTCCAAAAAATAATGATATGTCATTACCGTTTCTACACTGGGCTATTAAATATTACATGTCGATATAGCTCAGATGGTAGAGCTGTTGACTGGCAATCTGTAGACAAAGGTTTGATCCCGCACCAGCAAATTTTATTTAAAAAAAAAAATACAATAAAAAATATTTTTTTTTATATAATTAATTTTTTTGAAAATCTATTTTTAGACTCCTTATTTTTGTCAGTACTGGTAAGCACATAGGTAACAATATATTTTTTGATTTTTCGTATGATGGTGTGTAACGACAACTCATTATTTTTCGCGACATCGCCATATAAAGGTAATAAGAAATGTAATAACAAAAGTAAGTAGTTACCATTACCAAGTATGTAGTTACATAACAACATATCTGGTAATGATTTTCTACACTGGGTAGTAATCATAATGAATTTACTATACAATTGGCATTAGTAATGAAATCGATGTATTTCAAAGCATTAGTCCAAGTAATAATGCCAAAAATTTCATTAGCATTAGTTTCAATTTAATGGTAGTGAAATCACCAATTAATTTGTCCAAATAATTAATTAGTCTCATGTATGAGCGAAATAAAGATATACGAACATAACGTAAAACTACAAATATAAAGCCCGACTAGATACAGTGCCAGTGAAATGCAGTAGTGCTATCAAATTGGTTTTTTTTTTTAATTTCGCGAAAACGATTCACTATTTTTGTAAATTTGTTGTTTGATTATTTTTGAAGTCAGCTCCTGTTTATTTAGAAACCTTTCTGATTTCTCGATGGTGAGAAATGAAGTAAACAATACAATAAAACCTGTTTTATTGAGAAAACGTCGCACTGCAGTAAAACAGTGTCGACACTGCGTTTGTTGGTTTGGCCTTAATAGTTAAAATCTGATAGTTTGCCGACAACAAATTTATTTAATTTTACATATGTATCAACAACAAAATAATCAACAACAAATATAATCATCAAGGGCTATTTCAAACACATCTAATTAAAATTCGGCAGCGAGACATGCGAGAACCTCAACTCTGAAAGGTGATTTGATGAACCATTGTTTACTTTAAAAAAGTTTTAGTAGAGGTCTGAGAAAAAGCTTTGTCGAATATACCTTTGGCACTTGTTATTCAGTAAACATCAATTGGAATTAGAAAAATATCAACTAAATTCAGAAAATATCATTTGAAGTTTAAAAGTCATAAATTAATATTAAGAAATCATGAACTGAAATCCATGTTATGTTTTTTGAATTTTAATTGATATTTTTTTAACTACTAATCAAAAAACTTTGGAAGTAATGCTTTACAAATTACTTTTTTCACTGCTTCACAAGTATCCGTTATGAATTTTTACTGCTTTTTTAGAAATAATTCTGAACAACTTCAAAAAATCACGTCTTTCATTGCTTCCAAAGTATCCGATAGTATATTTTTACAGCTTTTTTATAATTACTTCTGAACAACATCCAAAATATCACTTAAGTATTGTTTCTAACGAATAACTGCTCTAAAAGTGATTTTAGTATTTCTAAACAGATGATCGCGGGTTCGATTCCAGGATTGATCAATATTTAAAATTTTTTTTTTTAATATTTAAAATCAATTTGTTTCAAATGTTGGTTATTAATTTTTATATAAAAAATAAAAATTGTTTTTTTCGACCTTTTTAATTGATTAATTATAAATTTATTAATTAAGTTCGAGGCCAATTTCCTTATTAATCAGAATACTCTCCTGACAAATACTTCACAGGGTTTTTACTTTCAAAAACCTCTACACTTTCAGGAATGAAAAGACGATCGTTTCGGGGATTTTCCAGGTCCCCTTCATCAGTTTTCTTTAGAAAGTGGTGGTAGTAGTGCAATGCAATTTGAAGCATCAAGATCTCATATTAAATGTAGTCTGCTACATCAACAAAATGGGAATGGAGCAAAGTTTTTTGTTTTTGTATTTCATACCATCGGTATAAATAAATACGAATTTTATTTTTACCCTTCTTTTTTGTTAATACAAGAAGAGGCAAAAACATTTTTTCTCCGTACTATGAGTGTTGTCAAAATGTTGGGTTTTAATTTTTATTTAAAAAATAAAAATTGTTTTTTTCGTTTCCTCATTCCTGAAAGTGTAGGGCTTTTTAAAAGCCAAAACTCTGTGAAGTATTTGTCAGGAGGGTATCCTGATAAAGAAAAATAGCAGTTTTTGAAAAAAGTACTTATTGTTAATTCGTAATAAGGAAATTGGCCTCGAACTCAATTAATAAATTTCTAATTAATCAATTAAAAAGGTCGAAAAAAACAATTTTAATTTTTTAAATAAAAATTAAAAACCAACATTTTGACAACACTCATAGTACGGAGAAAAAATGTTTTTGCCTCTTCTTGTATTACCAAAGAGGAAGGGTAAAAATAAAATTTGTATTAACCCTACGGGAAATTTTAACAAACTGTCACCGAACTGGCCCCTTTATATGAAATAGACTGGTCACTTTTACATGGCGTTGTCATAGGAGGTGGAAATTGACCCCTTGTGACATGTCACAAGACAAATCCTAGGACAGGTTACTGAACTCTCATAAAAAACAAAGTTCAGGAACCTGTCCTGGGATTTGTCTTGTGACATGTCACAAGGGGTCAATTTCCACCTCCTATGACAACGCCATGTAAAAGTGACCAGTCTATTTCATATAAAGGGGCCAGTTCGGTGACAGTTTGTTAAAATTTCCCGTAGGGAATTTATACCGATGGTATGAAATACAAAAACAAAAAACTTTCATTATATTTCTATTGTTGGCTATGCTTTGCAGAAGACTTTGAAAACATATTTTATTGTTTGCTCCATTCTGATGTAGAGGTTTTGGAAAGCAAAAGCTCTATGAAGTATTTGTCAGGAGAGTATCCTGATGAAGAAAAATAACAGTTTTTGAAAAAAGTACTTTTTATGTTAATTCATAATAAGAAAATTGGCCTCGAACTAAATTAATAAATTTCTAATTAATTAATTTGTTTAAATTCAATATTTTTTTAATTTTTGCTTAAAGGGAATTCATTGAAATTTTATCCAGAACGCTCTCTCTATGAAGCTTTTTCCCTTGAATGAAAGGTGAAAAAGACCTCCTGTGCACTTGTTTAAAAAGTACTGAATTAATGTGGGAGTACTCTTTTCATATCATTAGTGTTGATATTAAAAAGTATGTATAAAATCTCTCTTTTTGCTGCCTACAAATGATTTTGTTTTAATATCAATTAATAATTTCTAAATTCCAATTGATATTTTTCTGAATTTCAATTGATATTTTATGAATTTTAAATGACATTTTATTAATTTCAAATGCAAATTCTGAACATGAATTGATATTTACTAAATTAACAAAAATCTGCACTTCATTTTATATCTTCTTAGTTTCATATGAAAATTCTGAATTTCAAGTGATATTTTCTGAATTTAAAGAGGACATGTTGAATTTCAATTGCATTTTCTGAATTACAGCTGCTAAAGTGGCAGTATTAATAAAAATTTTTCTATACACCCAGAAAACAGGTTCGGTACTGAAAACCTTATTTGTTGCCAATTGAATGGTTCAGTTGCATCAAATGAACTTTTCGGTTGTGGCTACAGAATTATTCTTGATACATATGAAATTCGGTTGCCACAGTCAAATTAGTACTATCTCAATTGGTTTTCTATTGCCACAACTGAAAAATTCGGCTACCATAACCGAACCATGCGATTGGCTACAAATGCGGATATCAGAACTGAATATGTTTTCTGGGTGTAGGTTAGTTAAAAAAAATGTCTTTTGAGTTTGAACATCTGACACCAAAATAAGAATATAAATAGGTAGTTACCCAGCAAAATATTGGTAATGACACCTCATTACTATCTGCATTACCAAAAATGATATATCATTACCTTTTGCATTATTTTATAATACAAACTAATGAATTCCTAATAACGACCTATTGTATTCATTGTTTCTAAATATAAAATAATGACTTACTCGTAATAGTTTAAATAAGTACTTTTTACACAGTTAAATTTTATACATTTTTATTTATTATATGTAAATATCCTTTATGTTTAAATTTTTATGACGAGTCCTAAAAAATTTTCTGAATGTATTTCCTTAAGCTAATAGTATTTGCTTAACTCCTTATTTTTAAGAATCAAGTAAGCAATCGGATAACCACTTATAATTAAATTTTTTGTAAGCATGTGTGTAACCACTTATTATTCAAAATTTCATAACTACTTATTTCTCATTTTTTCGTAAGCGAGCGGGTAAGCGTGACTACTTATAAAAACGACCACGCCAAACAAAAATAATGAGTTTAGACGCCGGAGCTAGAATTTCTATTATATAACCACTTATTTGGTAATGAAAGATTTTGCTGGGTAGCAATGAAATTCTAGAATTCTTAATTTAAGGGACACCTTAGTGTATTGGAGATGAAGTTGTGGGAAAGTGTAGGGTAGTTATGTTACTTTTCATTTTTATAATGTCATTAAAAAATTTTCACGTTTTTTCGTATTTATTTCTTTTCCTTACTCTTGGCCATTGTTGTTAATATTCCGCCCGTAAAAGACTTTATGAGTGAATGTGAATAAATGTTTGTTTGTATGTATAAACTAGGGATGCCAAACGGGAAATCCCGGGATTTTCGGGATTGGCAAAATCTCGAATCCCGTGATTATTTCTCAAAAATCCCGGGATTTTCTTATTTTTTAGTATTAATCTGGCATGTGATGAAAATCGATCGGTTTCAAATCGATCGTTTTTGAAATTTCAATCCTGAATATTTCGTATTATTTTTAATTTAAAAGCAGTAAAAAGACGTAAATTGATATACCTGATACAACTAAAGCGGTTAAAAACAATTTCAAACCTCTTTGCCTTTTCTATTCATCATTTAATTTTTGATTTTTAACCAAATCGATCGAAATCAAAATCGATCGTTTTCCATCGCATGCCGGAATAATATAAACGAAAATAAACAAAGTGAGCAATTTTAGATTACCTACGTTTTTTCTTGAATTTTCTCATATTGACAAGAAATTGATGCCACGATATTGGTAAAATTATAAATTAAGTAGATTATTCGAGTAAACTATGCAAAGACTTTGAGAAAAATTTGAAATTTTGGTAAACAATATTAAGTTTTTGAGTAATACTTGCGAAAAATCAAGTTTGTTTGTAATTTTACCGATTTATTCTTCCAAGCGAAATTCGATTTCTGAAACTGGGACTGTAAGTTTAAATTCTTCCATGAAAACATTTGATAACGATAACCAAATAAATTTGTTGCTGTAATTACACGATTTAGTGGGCAAGGTTATCGCAACGAATCTGTTTTAAAATCTGCTTACAAAATACTGGGCGCAAGTGTACTTCATGACAGGCCTTCATATATTATCCCAGCCAGAAAAATACAAACGGGAAAGCGATGGCAAGGTATTTTAAAAGGTGGTACAAGTACTGACAAAAATTGCTTTCCCATTTCCAATATGATAACGTCAATAGACAAAAGGTCCGGCAGTTCAAAAAGCGCCGGAAAAGTAATGGAGAAAAACTAATAAATAGGTGGTTTGGAATTATATTTTCCAAAATAAAATCTAAAAAAAGTTCATATGTATCTTTTTTTTTGCCCTGCCGTGATGTTTTGTAAAACAAACACTGGCAAAGCGTCCCAAATGAGTGTTCTGTCAGTCATTTATTTTTAACATCGCGGTTACCCAGTGGTATGCAAGTACTTGGTTTTTTGTACCACTGTCAATTTCTGACTGAGATGTTTCAATATTCGTAAAATGTACCACATTATTAATTAACAAGTATTTAATAATTATAAAACGCTTTATTCTATAAAAAAATTAGTTACATAACATAAACATTTTTACAAATAAAGGAAAATTTAAATCCCAAAATCCCGGGATCCCGAAAAATCCCGTAGTCCCGAAAATCACGGGATCGGGATTTCATACAAAATCCCGAAGCCCGGGATTTTCAAATATCAATCCCGATTGGAATCCCTAGTATGAACGTAAGCATGAATGTTGACACTTTTTTATTAGATTTGTTTGCCATTTTGTTTTCTTTGTTGTAAAGTTAATGGTGTTTGAATTTAATTCTTTCTAAGTACTTGTATAAGAGTTAACTATTACATGAATATACACAGAAAATGTATGTAACGTATTAGTGTTTTGTGTTGTGAAGTTAGAAAAAATTAGTATGGGAAAAGGATATCATGGCCGAAAACATGTTACGCTATGGCTGTAATTCCGTCGACAAATTGAATACTTCGTTGTAGGCAGTATATTACTGAGAAATGTTTTAACAGCAAAAACCACCTTCGGAAATGTTGATATGAATGCTTCACCTGCCAAATCTCAATTTTTTATTTTTTTTTATTTATTTAGTTAAGTCTATGGATTTTAAATCCTTACGGACTATATTATTTAAATTAATTACAAACAATATTATTTACTTTAATTACAAACAATATTATAAGGCTATGTATTTAAAAACAAGATAATACTACGTTTAATGACACTAACACTCAAAGAAAAGTCAATAAAATTATACATCTCATTAAAATCTCTGCATATTCTACGAAAAGGATCAGAATTTGCGTAATTTGTTTGAAAGACCTGAAGATACAATGGTGTAAAATTGCGAGTTGATCGTTGCGGAACGTTAAATTTAACATTATTAAGCAGGAATTCAGAACAAACATTACCATTAAGCAAATTAACTAAAAACGTAATGTTAAGTATTTTTCTTCGGCTTTCTAGTGTAGGCAATTTAACTCGTTCAAGTCTAACTGAATAGGATGGAAGAGCTTCAGAAGGGTTCCAAGTTGAGTTCCCTAAGCAGAACAATAAAAATTGTTTTTGGACAGATTCTATTCGATTTATGTGAACATCATAATCAGGATCCCAGATAATGGAACCATATTCGATGATTGGTCTTACCAAAGATGTGTATAACTGCTTTGTAATTATAGGATCAGTGAACTCCTTTGCCCAACGCTTTATAAAAGCAAGTACTCCACGAGCTTTGTTTATCATTGACGTAATGTGTTTTATAAAATCTAATTTTGAATCAAGTAAAACACCAAGATCTAAAATCTCTTTGACTAATTCAAGTTGGCTGTCACCAAAAGTATAGAATTCCATTTTCTGGAAAAACGCATGTGCTTGCATTTTGTTAAATTAAGTTCCATGAGGTTAATATTACACCAGTTATAAAAGTTATCAAAGTCAAGTTGAAGATTGAGCATTTCCGAAGGTTTTTTGTAGCTTAAGAAGATTTTTACATCATCGGCATACATTAATACATTACAATTGTGTATTGCACACGGCAAATCATTTTTAAAAAGTAAGAATAAGATTGGACCAAGGTGGCTTCCTTGCGGTACTCCAGAATTGACGATGATGCCCTTGGATGTTGTATTATTAAAACGAACACTTTGTTTCCTACAGATAAGGTATGACTCGAGCCAGCGAAGACTGTTGTTAGTAAAACCCATTAGTGAAAGTTTACTAAGAAGAAGACTATGGTTGACCTTATCAAAAGCTTTACTGAAGTCTGTGTATATAACGTCCGTTAATTGACCATTATTAAATCCATTATTTACAATAGTGGTAAGTTGTAAGATATTTGTCATTGCTGAGCGACCTTTTCTAAAGCCATGCTGGAAAGGTGATAGTAATGAAGATGCAATGAGCAATATGAGAAAATATTATCTTGTTAAATTATAAATTTTGTCATTTAGTAGTGTTAATATTTATTATCATAAAAATTTGCTTTGAATATTATACGGCAAAAATTCAATAAAGTATTTTGTAATTAAAATTTTGTAAAATTCAGAAGTTAATCGATTTGCCAAGTGAAGGACTCGTATTATTACTTATTTTTACCCAGATTATTTGTAACCCTCCCTAGCTGTTTGGTGATGAAATTGAAAGTATTTTTTTTTAATTCTTACAAATAGCAATGCGTGCTAAAAATACCATATTATTGTGTAGTTTTTAGAAAAATCCATGTGTGTGTCACATTTTCAGATAATAAACCGTAAAAGAGTTGTTTTATTTCTTCTTTCATACTTTTTAGAATTTTTGATATTAAGTTAATCGTATGTGTGCGTGTGCGTGCATGTGTGGTGGCATATACATTAAATTCAGCTGTTAGCACTTTCAAACATTTTACAGTTTACACGTTAAAACGTTAAGAATTTCTGTCAAAACGACATTAGAGAATTATGTTTTTTGTATATGGGTGATATCAAAAAATGTGATAAAAACCGTGCAACGAGCCAATTTCTAATGCATGGATTACATTTGAGTTGTATATTTCGATATATATCAGCGCATTGTCACCTGTTTTACAAAATTTATAACAATCTGACCAATTTTTGGTTAATACATAAAATTTGTGACCAATTTTATGGGCCAAATGTAAACTCCGTAACCAGTAACTCAATGAAGCTAAACACTAACTGTAAGAATTTTTATGAAGAGCAAAAATAACGTTTTTAATAAAAATTAATATATTTTACAAACTTTTTCGTATATCTATACTAACACGATTTCAACTCTGTAACGATTTTTCCTAATAATTTTTGATAAAAATGCATACACCATAATTTTGGAGTTATCTATTAATTATATTTCGTAAAGTATAATGTTATTTATACTCAAATGTTCGATGGACTGTAGATAATCATCTAGTATAACAGACTTGAAGTTTTTATGCAGCATGTAACATTCTCGAGAAGAAAAAGGATGTCTTCAATAAGATTTGAAAAAATGTTGTAAACTCCGTTCCTAATTTTTATACCAAACTATTTAATGAGTAAGAAAAACAATGTCATATTTGGATTCACCTTGTAGGCATCATACGAGTTTGTTTCGGAAAAAAAATTCGGACATAGCGTTTCTGAAAGAAAACGAAAAAAGTAACCAAATGTAAACTCCGTAACTGTAAATTCCGTAACCAAAATTGTTTGCATCAGATTGCATTCAAAAAAATGTAGGTAAATGTTTAAAATATTTTAAAATAACCATAAACAGAGGTGATTCAACTAATATTTATGCGTCAAAAGATGACTCAACTAATAATTTTGCCTCAAATCAAAAAAAGTTATCAGTTTTTTACCCTAAACTGCTGGAGCGAAAAACGATTGATATTGCATTTCATTGGTTTGGAATCGATATTTAGAGCCATTAATGACATTAGTTTGACAAATTAAATTTGTTTCACACAATTTAAGAATTTTTTGATAGCGAAATGTTATGTTTTTAATATATTATTTTGTAACTTCGCAACCGCTGATTGGATTGTAAAAAATTCAATATTTTTGAAAAGCATTTAAAAGGACGAAAAATAAAAACTAGCGGAATGAATTGTATTTTTATTCGCGAAACCGCCAATTTGATAAACACAAATTGTATATTATTGAAAAGCATGTTGAAAATGCAAATACGAAAAACTAATAAATTGAAGAAAATTCGCACGCAATTTTTTTTGTTATAGCTTTTGCTTGTGGAAATGTAAACTCCGTTACCACAAAAAAATTTAAATTGTGAAAAAAAAGTTATTGCGACAACTTGTAGATGGGATTTTTTGCAAGTAGGTTTGTAATGCCTAAACGTACTGATTCCATTAAAAAAAATCGAAATAATAACACTTTTTGCTTCTCACAAATTTGGCCCAAAAACTTATCATATTTTTTGATTTCACCCATATACATTTCTAAATTTTTTTAATACTTTAAGAAGCTTAAAGGTTGAAAACCGACACTGACACAAACATTGACACTTTTTTCACATTTTACCCTTTTATTTCCATCATAACGAATAAGAATAAAGATATAAAAACAGCTAAATGATTTTTATTTTATATTCTTATTTGTATTTACGTACTCATATGTTTAGTGTGATGTCTATGTGTTAAAATGGTATCATATGCTTCAATAATTCTATTATAATTGAAAACATTGGAATATTTAAGTTCAAAAATAAATATATCAATAAATTTTTGTGGAATGTTCAATATTTGAAATTGATAAATCTACATACATATAAACCATACATGAGATTAATTAATTATTTTGACAAATTACTTGACGATATCATTAGCATTAAATTGAAACTAAAGCTAATAAAATTTTTGGCATTATCATTATTTCGACTAATGCTTTAAAATACATCATTGCCGAGCTTGCAAATTGTCATTCTCAAAAATTGCAAACGTAAAAGGAACACTTTTGCACCGTTGGATTACTAATGCATTCCTATAATACAAATAAGCCAGCTTCGAAAGAGCTTCCGAAGTATCCATTTCTCTACAACAGAAACTGGGTGACATTTTTAATTTTTGTTTTTGATAATTATACAAATTAACACACTCCGATAATGGATTGGAACACCGGTGCAAATCGGATCGATATTGAATGAAATGGGGAACAAGTGAAATGGAAAAGAAATGGAATAAAAATGGGGAAGAAATTTCGTATTCCTGTTATCTTAGTGTATTAATTCCTGTTTATATCACCACATAAATTGAAAAAAAGAAAATAAAAATGGGTCATCCTGGGGCTGTCTCATAAAAATTTATTCCTGGGTATCGCCCTCGGACCTAGCTCATGTGAATAATATGAGCGCGAACGTTGCATTGAAGTTTGAAAAAATTTTGTCAGTTTTGATCTCTCGAAAACTACACAGAAAGAATTTACAAAATTCTAATTAAATTTTTAAACACCTTTCTCATACCGAATTTTTAAATACAAAAAAAAAAAAAACTTTTTAAAAAGTCACCAACAAAGAAATTTGTAAATCCAAAAAAAAATTTTTTTTTTTTTGTAACTATGAATTTTTATTTTTAAACAATTTTTATATGAAAGATAACAATTTACAAACGAGTTACAAATATTTCAAACAAAAAAATTGTTGGGAATAAAATTTCAATTTAAAAGAAAATGTGATTGCTTTTACAAATTCCCATTGTTGGTGCCTACTGTTTTTTCTGTGTATGCAAGAAAACGCAAAAAGGACAACATTTTTGCACTTTAGAGGTTTGTAACTAAAAAAAGTAACAACTAAAGGCCCAATTCAAAAGATAGTTGGAAAAAATTTAGTATGTATTTGATCAAAGACAAACCCTTTTGAAAATGGTTAAAGTCGGTGTTTTCGCCTAGACGCCATAAAAAAGTATTATCTAAATTGGGTCTAAATTGTATTAAGACTAGGATTTGGGATTTCCCGGACTTTTTTATTTCCCGGGAAACGGGAATGAAAAAAATATTTTTGAACAAAATTCTTAATGAAAACCACCTATATAAGTAATTTTTGTTAAAAAAACACTATTTCAGTACAAATGCAGTACACTCTAAAAAATGTTTGTAAATTTACTACTATAAAATGGGTAAAATTTTGTTTAATTTTACGAAAATTCGGTAAATATAAACAAAAAATGCGTAACCTTTTTTTATACACACTTTCATACGCAATAATACACACACAAAGTATTTTTAGACATTATGTGCTTATAAATAAACACATTGTGCCTAAAATTACTATTGTTTTGTTAAATAAAATTTTTACGCACAAAGTTGGTAAATATACTATCCAATAATAGTAATAAATACTCTGACATTTCAAATTGGAAAAAATTAAAAAAAAAGTATACGATAAATAATAAAAAGTAAAAGCGAAAACGGATTATTTTTTGTGAATTACAACATTTCCACAAACACATTAGAGTCTGGAAATAGCAACATAAGCATAAAATTGTTTTTGGTAATTATTGTTAACGCATGTGGTAGTCTAAACCTCATTTCAAAATTGAAAACGCCGTAAGAGAGACACGGCCTACGCAGGAACTACTGGGTGCAATGAATCCTGCTTAAAAAAATGCCTTTTTTGCAAGGGAGGCAGTCAACCAACAACCGTCAACAATAACGGGAGAAAACGCCGTAAGAGAGATCCGGTCTAGGTAAAACAACTGGGTGCGATGACTCCTGCTCAACAAAATGCCTTCTTTGAAAGGGAGGCAGTAACCGTCAACAATAACGGGAGAAAACGCTTTAAGAGAGATATGGCCTACGCAGGAACAACTGAGTGCAATGACTCCTGCTCAACAAAATGCTTTCTTTGCAAGTTAGGCAGTACTCAATGAATACTGACTTTGTTGAGCAGGAGTCATTGCACTCAGTTGTTCCTGCGTAGGCCATATCTCTCTTAAGGCGTTTTCTCCCGTTATTGTTGACGGTTACTGCCTCCCTTTCAAAGAAGGCATTTTGTTGAGCAGGAGTCATCGCACCCATTCAATAGTTGTAACAAATTTTTATATGAATTTTATATAAATGCCTTAAGATCCCAAAACGACTAATTTGGACATAAACGATTATGAGAGAATGACTCGGATATTATTATTAATAAAATACGAACTAAAAATTAATTTGTTATTTTATTAAAAAAAAATTTTGGGTGGTGCTAAAGTAAGCACACCTGTTGTAAATGTACGCATTATATTTTATTTTTACGCACTTTCTGTGGATTTTTGCGCATTTTTTGTGGATTTTTATGCATTTTATGCGTACATTTACACGTGAAACGTGCTTTTTTACACACAAATTTAGTAAATTAACACACTAATTTCAAAATTTCATTTAATTTTTACGCACTTTCAATGTAAAATTACAAATTATTTGTGCACCAACTTAAACACAATGTGCGTATATTTTTGTCAATTACGCACATAGAGTAAATTTACCCAATTTATAGTAGGAGTTCAGTTTCCTACTATAAGTTGGGTAAATTTCAACAGAATTTAATTAGAGTGTACTGAAGTGTAGTGAGAATTCAAAGTAAAAAACCTGGCATTTTGCAATGCCAGGTTTTTATTATAAAAACTTTCTCGAATAAACGAAGATCTAGTTATGGTGCGGATTGACTGCAGCTAATTTGGATACCATTTCAGGAAATGTTTGGCTTACCATAAAACTTTTAATGCCTATTCAGCTTACACTTTTTTCTTCAGGTACTTTGCTAATTTTAGCTGAAACGTTATTCTTGTTGTTTTCTTCAAGAGAAGTTGCATGACCATCAATTTGTTTTTTTTTTTTTGTGAACCAAATTTAGATGTCGGATAACCAAATTTAGATACCACCGTTAACCATTAGTCTTTTCTTTTCACATTTATTAATGAAAATGTTATTTACAAAATTATTGACCCTTAATATAAAGGCGTATTTTAAATTTAAAGTCGATTTTATTTTTAATCAAACGGTTTTGTTCATTTTGTGTATGAAAACCTTACAAAAATATTTATATTTTCAAATATCTTTATTGGTTGAAAATAAATTAACCAATCAGAATGCTCCAAAAATAAACCAAGTCAAGGTATACCTACTGCCACCCAATATTTTAACAAAGTCGACTTTACCTAAATTATACATTTGAAAAATTTATATAGTAAGGGCGATTATTTGTAAGAAACAAAGCTATTTTTTCATATTTCTTTTAAACATTTTACCAAGTTCTTAGGTTTTACTACTTAAATTTTGAATAAGTTATACGAAAAATCTTTATTAGTTGAAATGCTCCTTATTACTTGGCAAAGATTTTATTTGTGTGTCAAATAAATGTATTCCCTTTTAAAAGATTTTAACAATGACATTTTTGGTTTGGTATTTAAAATGTTTTTTATGACTAAAATCAAAAACAATTTAAAAAATTTAATATTTTTAAAATTTCCCGTTTTCCCGGGAATTCCCTGCAAACTTTTCCCGGGAATTCCCGAACCCCAAACCCTAATTAAGACACAAAATCATTGATGTATTACTGGGTTCTGAATACACTACACCCTAATAAATTACGCTTCTAATTTCAAAGAAAATCGGAACAGTTTTGGACCTAACTTAATTGGTTTTTCGGCAATTTAATTCTGATTTTTTTTATTGTGTGTTTTACATCCACTCGTTCCACGTTACATTCCATTTCGTTTAGTTTCATTCCATAGTAAATGTATGATTTTGGACATGACCACTTTCGATATTTTCAAAATTGTTATATAAATTCTATTAATAGTCACGATGTTAAATGTAAAAACTTTTTCCAAATTCATTTTGGTATGCTAATTGAAAAACACATGATGTTCAAATGATTACAACTTTTAAACTTGTTATCCTATTGTTATAAAATGTTCACCTAGCAATTCTTATGTAATCTACTTTCACAATAAATTGCAAAAATAAATTGTGTAATGCAAAAAGGATAATTCAATTTCAAAAATATACTTAATTTGCAAATATCTCAAAGAATCCATCCTTAATTTTTTTTAATTATTGAAGTAGGTAACTCAATATTTGAGCTACAGTCTGTGCAAATTTCAAATTGGAACGGCAGTGGGTGCAAAAGAAAAACGTTATTTTTTAACAAAATTTTTTGAAATTTCGCAAAAAAAAAAAACAAATTATAAATAAAAAAATGCATATTAAATAATTGCAATATTAATTGCAGCTGCCTAATGACGATAAAACAACACTGTACCAAAATTATTTTATTTTATATAGTACTTCGGACCGAATATGCCAATCGGTTGCAATACCGATTCCATGGACTTGTTGCGGAACCAGTTCAGCGGGTTTTATATGGAAGGTTTGACTGACGGAGAATCAGTTCTACAATCGATTCTTTGGAACAGAAAATTTTCCTGGGTGGAATAGTAACATATTTTTTGAACGCGTTGTCAGATTGTTATTAAAGTAGTATGAAATTAATGGTTAAGAGGGTTTTCAAGATGTGGTGAAAAGTACAATATTTTTTTGCAACGACGATTCTATATACGTTTCTTAAGCATTTTTAAATACAGGTATAAAAATCTATATAACTACGGCCCGATTACTGAATGTTCACTGAGCTACTAACTGGAACTTTAACTGACTTATTTGTTGTTGTTTCGAATTTAACTGTCGGCAAAATTATAACTGGACATTCAGTAATCGGGCCTGAGATATGTTTAATGAATGAAGTACATATGTATATTGAAATTGCTTTCGTTTCTCATAAAATACAATTAGGTGTTTTTGTCAAATATTTTCTGGAGTTTTATAAGAAGCTTTATAGAGCCAGAACATTTTCGAAATTCTTTTTAATTACCACGAACAAAGTATTAAATTATATACATATCAGGATTGGCAGGCAATACCGCTAAAATACCGTTATCGATTCAAACCCTTTCAACTGACTACCGTTGCCCCTAAAATACCGTTACCGAAATAACCGGAATACCGTTATCTTTAAAATACCGTTACCGAAATTACTGAAATACCGTTATCCTTAAAATACCGATACCTAAATAAATGAAATATCGATAACCTTAAATTACCGTTACCGAAATACACGGAATATCGGTAACGGTATTTTAAGGATTAAAATACCGTTTTAAGGATTAAAATACCATTACCGTTATTTGTAAGCCTCTGCTCTTGGTCATTGCACATGGCTATTGAGTATTTCACATAAATTAAGTCAATTAATTCGTTTTGTTTTCACTTTAGTTTGGTTTAAAAAAAAAATGCGGTATGCACCGAAACAACTGACTACCGTTACCCTTAAAATACCGTTACCGATATAACTGAAATATCGTTAACCTTAAAATACCATTACCGAAATAACCCAAATATCGTTATCTTCAAAATACCGTTACCGAAATAACTCAAATACCATTATCCTTAAAATAACGATACCGAAATAAATGAAATAGCGTTACCTTTAAAATACCATTACCGAAATAACCTAAAATATAGTTATCCTAACGATAACCGCATTCGTTTCGGTTACCATCCATGATTACCATCCTTATTTTTCGGTATATATTGAAATGAAATAGAGTGAAACGTGTTGCCGTTCAAAGATGTTGCAATCCCTTCAATATAGCTTGTCACCCAAAAACAAAACCAGACGCCCTTCGGTCTATTCCAGCCTGGATTTCAGACATATATTCCCCTATACCCAATGAAAAAATCTTCGCACGTTTTCGTTCAAAAAAGCGAAGGCAAAAGCAAGAAGAACAAAACGATGATGATATTAAAAATAAAACTCTTAGAAACCCTAATCAATGCTTAACCTTTTAAAATTCATCAACAATAGATCATGTAAATAAGGTAATATTAGAAAAGATTTTTGGTTTTCACGACGAATAGGAAGAATGTAATTTGAAACGTTTATCCCAATTTTTTCAAAATCGGAGCACGGACTGTTATTGCTGTCATATATCCTTTATTTTAAAATCTTTATAAAACCTTCAAAAATATCCGACCGCCATGAAATTTAGCACTTGAATTGATGTATTTGTGCTAAATTTAGGTAAAATCGGTTTATTAATAAAAATATAAAGAATGCCTATTGATTAAAACGAAGGGAAGACGTTTTACACGTATTGAGGTTTTTATTGAACTAACTTTATTTACAAATTTATTCCTACTTATATACTAACATATTTAACTTAAAAAATATTTAATCTCTAATTGCAGCGTGGGACAATATTTCCCTTTTGTAGATAAGGAAAGGTTAGCAAACTATTCTTTGTTCTTTGTCTCAACCTTTCCCTATCTAATGTTTTTATATCATGTTTTCTTTTTGTAGATAAGGAAAGTTTAGCAAACTATTCTTTGTTATTTGTCTCAACATTTCCCTATCTAATGTATTTATATCATGTAGAACACATGGTGAGAGATAAGTAAAGTAAAAGAAAAACAAAAGGCTGTTACCTGATCATAAGTTCTAAAACCACTGCATTGATAACAACACATGAGGTTAACAAACACAATAAATTTAAACAATACAAAACATCACATAAAATGTCCAAATTAAGTACTTTACAATTCTTATCTGTTTTTAAAACTCAATAATTTTATGTACATAGACCTTTCACTTGTTCAAGAAGTGAACATTCTGCCGGCCTTGAAAGATCCTAATCTTTAAAAACAAAAAGACAGAAAAATAAATTATAAATCAAAAATATTTCGAGTTAAGAAATTAATTTAAACGAGGTACCGCAACTGTCGCAGGCAAATATCTGGCTGACATCTGACATAATTTCTTTAAAATCCAAAACAAGGCGATGATGATGATGACTATAATGATGATTGTTGACATGCTTATTCCGTAGTGGGTGAGATTGATGTACATCCAGTTGTGTAGGGAAACCACGTATCGTTGTTGATTTAGGAATATCAGGTATTTTATATATTTCTGTATCAGCATTTAATTTCAGATGTTGTAGTGTTGGTATAAAAGCTGATAGGTTGTAACTTGGAAACACATAGTTCACCTCTGCTCTGTAGAAATCAGAGGTCCATAAATTAACTTCTGCCGACTCAAAATAGCAATTTTAGTATACCGGAACCTTGGAGAACCACGTTGTGCATTTTTCCATTGCATTTAATATCTGCCGGGGTTTTTTCGAATAGAGAAAATATCCACGTATTTAAAGAGTGCGTTTGTTGCCAGAAATTTTTGAAATCTTTTTATGGCTATTTCACACTCTTCCGGAATCGTTCTTGCATTCAAAAACAAATTTACTTCATAATTAGTTGTGCCTCTCGTATTATAGACAGGGTGAATCTGATGGCATATCATGATGTCCTTCATCTTTTGACATTGACTTAAGTTATTCTCATCTAAGCTGTAGTATATCGTCTTTCTCTCATCAATCAAAAAGTATTTGCAGCTTGCCTGAATTTTTCAGAGAATCCGTCATGGACCCTTGGATATGAATATATCTCATATGCTTGAAATAATTCGGTATTAATTAAAGGAATACGAATGTTGGAGATGATGAATTCGTCGGTGGTTCCTGCAGAAATTTGTCAGATTTTTACAAGTTCTACAGGATTTTCACTTGGAAGCCTAAGATTTGATTTTTGGCTCGATGTGATCGTCTTGATCTGTGCTTTAAATTTCTTAATTGGCAGTATTTCTATGAGTAAATTGTTTTTGGAACTTAATAAATCTCCTATTATACCATCTTGGATTTCTTCAAATGATTTAAGTGACGCCAGCATATTTATTACCGATCCAATTAGCGTATCTTTATCTTTTAACTCGTTTACAGCCTTCTCCAGCACAAGCATCGAACCGCTCAGTGTTTTCATGTTTTTGAACACCGATTTGCTTTGCTCTATTATTATTTCCCTCGTCATATCTTGGAGTGATGGTTGATTTTTTACGATGTTTAGCAAGTAGTCGTTCTTACGTTCATTGGTTTTTATTCTGTTTGATAAGATTTCCGCATGCTCTTCATCCATTAGGCCAAACAATGAGTGCAAAACACCGCCCATAAATGGTAACGCAGATCTCTTTGCTCTTTTTGTAGAGGTTACTGACAATATTATCTCATGCTTGCTTCGCATCCTTTCATAAACAGTTTCTATACTTTTTACGGCAAACGCATTGTAGATCTCCTGTTCCTTCAACTTGACATTTGCTAATGAGGTCATGGCTTCGTCTAGGCTTGCCATGGCTGCTGCATACTCCGCTATGTTGACATGTACCACCACGTTCCACGCAGTTTTTGTAAGACCAACAGTCGTGACCTCTTCGAAAAAGATCCCTGCCTTGTTATAAAAGTTACTTATACTAAATTGAGATCTAACTGGATTTAAAATAGCTAAATGTTAACATATTTTTATTTTTTAATTTATTTGAATTTTTATTTTTATTTTTGTTTTTATCAATTCTACTTATATTGTTAACTAAAGATGGTTTGTTCATTCTTTTATATTTTTTATTTTGTAAAGTCGGATTGACCATACTTTCTATTTTATCTGTATTTTGTGTAGAATTTAATTGGATGGTTTGTCCAATACTTCATTTTCATTCTCTTAGGTGGACAACAAAGGACAAACATTATGGATCGACCTTTTAGTTTCGCCATTGCTGGTCCTTACGTCCACCATTCTACATAACCCATCCGAACCCATTATAGTTCGGATGACCCTCCCCCGCCTCCAGCTTAAAGGAGGAGTATTGTCTTTTAGCAGAACTAATGTTCCTGGCTTAATGTTTCCAAATGGTTTATTCCATTTGTACCTCTTTTGTAATTCGGACAGATATTCAGCCGACCAACGTTTCCAAAATTCTTCGGAATTAGATTACACAGCTTTCCAGTGCTCCCTTAACCCATGATAACACTTGTTACTAGAAGCGTCAACAAATGTTGTAAAAGTTTCGCCAACTAAAAAATGTCCTGGTGTTAAAACTTTGAAATCTTTTGGATCATCTGATAACAGAGTTAGTGGACGAGAGTTCAGTATTGATTCTATTTGAGTCATTAGTGTACATAGTTCTTCGTAAGTCATTATCCCTTCTGTCACCCGGTAAAAATGCTTCTTTACGGACTTCACGCATGCTTCCCATAATCCTCCCACATATGGTGATCTGGCTGGTATATTCAACCATTCGATACCACGCTGAATACAAAATTCATCTATATTGGCCTTATGCTGCTCATTGGCAAACAAACGAAAAATTTCGTTAAGTCTATTTGCTGCCCCAACAAAGTTTGTGGCTTTATCCGAGTAAATTTTCAATGGACAACCCCGCCTAGCTACAAATATTTTCAGTGCTCCTATGAATGCAGCTGAAGTCAAATCTGAGACTACCTCTAAATGGACCGCTTTGGTGGTAAAGCATACAAACACACATACATAAGACTTGTTCGTCTTCTTCCCGCGTATTTTGTAATGAATTGTAATTGGCCCTAGAAAATCAATACCAATATTTAAAAATGGTCGAGTTCTAATAACTCTATCTTCGGGTAAATTTCCCATTAGTTGATGCAGATTTCTTGGCTGTATTCTAAAACATCTATAGCATTTATTAATCACCTTTTTTACCAACTGCCGGCCTCGCAATGGCCAAAACTGTTGCCTCACTATTGCCAGCAATCCCTGAGGACCTACGTGCAAATGTTCTTTATGCAACTGGTTTATAATTAGTCCTACGATTTCATCCTTGAAGGGAAGGAGAATTGGATGTTTAGCTTCGTATGGCAAGCTACTATTTTCTAATCTGCCTCCTACTCTAATAATATTATTTCCATCTAATATTGGACACAGATTTGTTAAATTTGACGATTTACTTAACGTCTTTTTCGATTTTAATATCTTGATTTCGCTGCTGAAATGATAATTTTGGATCTCTTTAACAGTAAGTGTTAGTGCGTCTTTTTTATACCATATGAATGATTTCCTATTTCCTTTTCTATTCCTATGGTTAATTTTATCACACAGTGTTTGTTCTTTTTGCACTAATAAAATCTTTCTGCATTTTTTTTTTGGTCGGGAATCTCATTTACTAAATTAAATGATGATAATTTAAGAATTTTCTCCTTTAAAAATTTAGGACCTTCAAACCAAAATGGATTTTTAATCATTTCCTTGCCTAACAATCCTCTCGATATAAGATCCGCAGGATTTTCTTCTGATCTTACATGTCTCCATTGAGAGACATCACTGTTTGTTTGAATAGCACTTACTCTATTTGAGACAAATACTTGTAACGTAGCAGGATCCAATTTAATCCAACTTAAAACAATAGAAGAATCTGTGTAGTAGTATATGTTATTAAAATCAATCTTTATGCTCTCTTCAACTACTTTAATTAGATATATTAATAATATACTGGCACACAGCTCTAGTCTTGGCAATGTAAATATTTAAATCGGAGCCACCCTTGATTTTGATGCTGCTAATTTTGTAATAATATTTCCACCGCTATCAATTGACCTGACATAAACTACTGCTCCATATGCTTTCATGGACGCATCGCAGAACCCGTGTAGATCTATTCTTATTGGTTTGACACAAATAATATGTCGAGGTACTTTTACTTTATTTAAAAATATGAAGTTTTCCTTAATTACCTTCCATTTAGATGCAATTTCCGCTGGGACTTTTTCATCCCAATCAATTTTCAATTTCCATAATTCTTGAAGAAAAATTTTGGTTGCTACTACTACTGGACCTACTAGACCAAGTGGATCAAACAGTCTTAAAATTTCACTCAAGATTGTTCGTCTAGACTCTTTCTCCAATTTCTCCCATTTGCACTTAAACCCTAATTCATCAGAATTCGGATTCCAGCTAACACCCAATGCCTTGACAGAATTTAAGTTATCTGAATCTATGTCCAAATTTCTCTCAATATCATTGTCATCAATACCCTCCAGTAATAATTTATCATTCGCACACCACTTTCTCAAGGGCATTCCAAATTCTAACATTAAATTATTTATATTTACCCGTAATGATCTTACTGATTTTAAACAGTCACCTCCTGTCATCAAATCGTCTATATAAAAATCATTCCTAATTGCATCCGATTCTTTAGCAAATTGATCCGTTTTCCAGTCAGCAATCTTCTGCAGGCATTTAACTGCCAAATAAGGAGCTGATGAAGTTCCATATGTCACAGTTTTCAGTGCGTATGTTCTTAAGCTCTCCTTTGGATTCCATCGCCAAAATATCAGTTGATATTTTTTATCAGCTTCTGCCATCCAAATTTGCCTATACATTTTTTCAATATCAGCTGAAAACACATAACGATGTTTTCGAAAACGCAATAAAATATTGAACAAATCTTCCTGAATTCTGGGACCTGTATGTAAAATTTCATTCAATGATACATTTGATGTGGTTTTGCATGACGCATCAAATACTACCTTCAATTTGGTGGAAGTGCTTTCCGGGCGTAAAACACAATGATGACGTAAATAATACCCACCATTCAAAAATTACTTGTTGGTCATAAGTTCCATATGGCCCATTTCCAAATATTGTTTCAAAAAATCATGATACTCAATTTTCAGATCTTGATTTTTCTCTAATTTTCTTTCAAGAGCGAAGAATCTTCTTTTAGCCACTAGGCTAGAATTCCCTAATAAGCCCAGCTCACTCTTGAAAGGTAACGCAACCTGAAATTTTCCACCTAATTTCAATTTTACACTTTGATTAAAAAGTTTTTCACAAACTTTTTCTAAGGCTGTTAACCTATTAATCTGTGGGACCTCCTCAATTTTCCAAAATTTTTGCAAAAGTTCTTCAGAACTGTAGTGACAATATCTGGTTCTGGTCTGGAACCATCTATTTTCGTCATGCTATATGCAACCCAGCCTAATTTTGTATTCTGTAATTTAGTGTTGGCCTTTTCATCATGTATTTTACCATCGCATATGAGATCAAATACAAACTGGTTTGATAGTAATAAATCAATTCCCTTCGGAATATTATATTTAGGATGTGACATAGCTAATGTGACATTTTCTGGAAAATCTCCTGCCATCATTCTTGTACCAGGACCATTTTACACAAAGTTGTCCATAACCACCGCATTTAGGAAAGTTCTGTACTCTGATGTTTTCGATCTTAGGTTAATACCTACTTTTTCCTTGGATGAAGACTTTTTCCTTTCTAAACCTTTGAATTTTCTATTTACTTGTTGACCTTCCAACTTTAATTTATGCTTAAATTCCATGGAGATTATATTTACCTGGGATCCACCATCTAATAAGATCTGGCAATTAACCCATTCATTATTATTATTTTTTATTTCCACTATTGCTGTGGATAGAAGCACTTCATCATCCTCGTCACTATTAACAATAACATTTTTCGGAGGTAGCTTCTCCCTATGTAGAAGTGTATTATGATCGCCATGACAATTTTTGCAAATAATTGCCGTAGTACAACTATTTTTTCCATGACCCGGATTTAAACATCTTGAACATACTTTTTGTTCCGTTACCTTATCCCACTTCTCTTTGATAGGAAGGCTTCTAAATTTTGAACACCTATGTAATAAATGACCAACTGAACATTTCAGGGGACATTTTATTTTGTCCGCATTTCTTGAAGGATCTGTCATTTGACATGCCTCCTGAGCTCTATATCTGGGAGGACTTGCAACATTTCGGCTCACCTCCCAAGTTTTCTGAACACTTCCTGAAAGATTTGCCCCATCTTTGTCACGTCTTGGGAACTGTTGACTTGCTTCCAAGGAATAATTCATTTGGTTTAAAAAATCTAAGGCTCAAAAGTTAACTATGCACTGCCCTTTTACGAATACTCTCCAAAATCGTCACTACGAAAAATTAAAACCAAAATCAATGCAGCAGTAAGAACGGCATTAGGAGCTTTTCGAACCACCCCTATTACAAACATGCTATTTGAAAGTAATATACAACCACTAGAAATACAACGTGATCTAGCTACGTCAAGATTATTCAAATCCCTACATAACAATCAGGACACACATCTAAACCCAATAGTAAAAAAATGTATGAGAACAAAAAGAACTCCAAAAATCCCATCGGTTATTTTCAGAATTATAAAAAATTGCAAAATATTAGATCTCCCTATTGAAAGGAAAGTAGACAGACAACAAACCAAACCTCCATGGATTTTTAAAAAGGATAAAATAAATACCACCCTACATAATTTTACAAAGTCAAACACAGATCCTTCGCTATTCAGAAAACTGTTCTACGATATTCAAGAAAAAAATAAGAAATTTACTTTTATATACACAGATGCATCTAAAACAAATGACTTGGTAAGTTATAGTATAACTTCAAACAAAAAAATAATAAGAAATGCCATACTTCCGAGTCATACATCTATATTCACTGCAGAGATTATCGCAATAATGGAAGCCACCAACATCATTAAAAACAAAACTGGTCATTTTGCAATTTGTACCGATTCTCTATCATCAATAAAAGCTATATCCAATATATCTAACAACAATATATATGCATCAATTATAAGAAACGCCTTAATCACTAATTCCTCTAACATTATATTAATATGTACACCAGGTCACTGCAAAATAGAAGGAAATGAATTTGCTGATAAAATAGCAAAAGATGCAATTTAAGCCCCATTAATTACTACCAATAACTACAATAAAACTGATATAAACAGATATCTCAAAATACATTATTTTAATACCAATAATGTTTTCCACATTACTTCTGATTGGTATAGGTCAATGAATCAAAACAGAATATCAATAAATCAGTTTCTTCATTGTAACGTAGACAACCTCAATAGAAGAGATATTATGAGAATTGAAAGATTACGCCTAGGACATTCCATACTTTCACATGGTCACTTAGTAAATATTTCTACGCCACAAGTTTGCAATTGTAACCTTCCTTACTCCCAAATCATAAAACATATTCTTGACACTTGCCCAAAATACGATCCTCAACGCCAAACAATATTTAAAAATACCACGAATCCACTATCCCTACTTTCTAACCCATCTAAAGAGAACCTAAATCAAATAATAGCCTTCTTAAAAGAAACTAAATTATATAATCTTATATAACAAGATGTATAGTATATATTAAATTAAATTCATTGTACTTTAAATCATTCGAATATTGAAATACTTTTATATAAAATTATCATTATTTCTTTTTTCTTTTTGAGCCTAAGGCCTCGTAGCCATGGCCCTATTTAACATTAGTTTCTAGTTTATAACTATTTTCTAATGATACAAATAAATAAATAATAAAAAATCTAAGAGATTATCCAATTTTGGTATATCTCGAGACTTTCCCAAATGCTGCTCAAATTGAATTCGTAGACGTTCATCCAATTTTCTTTGAAGTATGAAACATAAAAGAGCCTGATGCATTTCTTCTGCTTCGATTTTCATCGCACTCAGAGCCTGTACACTCTCGTTTACAATTTCTGTAAAGTATTTTACACTTCGTGCATTCTGGAGGAGCATCCAGTACTGTTCTAAAATATAGGGACGTTGTTGCCCTTCTGTTGGAGTAATGGTTTTCCAAAATATTCCAAGCAGTTTAAAAATTTTCATCCTTAGAGGGCAGCTTCGAAATTTTCCGAGCTGCCTCTCCTGATATATTAGCCTTTAGCATACACATTTTTTGTGTATTTGAGATTGGCTGATCAATTATCAGCTGCTCAAATAGCTCCCTAAACGTATCCCATTCAGTAAACCGGCCACTGAATATGGGAATATCTATAGACGGTAGCTTGAACGGGAGGGATTTGATATCGCTATCTATACCACGTATTCCCTGATACCTATCCCTCAGAGAATAAAATATCTCCGTCAATTCATCGTCAGAAAATATGCCCACATATTGTATGAACATATTTTCCAATACTTTAAACTTTTCCTTAAGAATGTATTTTGAAACATCCTTAGAACTGAATCCATTGATTTTAGATTTAAAATCGTCCAAAATATATTGAAATTGCCGCACCAGTCCCCTATCTTGAAGTTTCCTGGCGTATGGAAGCGAACTTTTCATAGCACATTTATCCCCTGTCGAGAATTCTGGAGCAGTTGGCTCCTTTTCTTGACTTTTTGTTGCAGTCCTGTCTCCTGAATCCGGCGCATTCACATATACTACATCCTCCTGAGCAAATTTATGCTTCAATTGAGAATATAAGCTATTGAAATTTTTCATAGCTTCTCTCACCTCGGCTACGAAATTTGTCTTGAAGTACGCATTTCGTTCTAATGTCGAGGAAGGAGGACGGAGTTCTTTGTCATTCTTTCCGAAATCTTCCTCAAACCCGTAAAACTTCTCCCTTAAAAATCTTGAATAGTTATGTGTGCTAGGCAGAATCAAAGAGGTTAGAAAATAAATAGAATGCAATCCTCTCGTTTACTGAGAAAAAATTTATAAAATGTGACTGCAAATAGGAAACAGAAATTTTTTTTCGCAAATTTTAATTGGTAGTGGCTATTTTTTATTGTTAATACTAATAGTTTTCGTTATTTATTATAAGATAAACATAAAATTGATAAATTAACCTTTGGTTCTCCTTAAAAATTACAGGTTTCCTGCTTGCAGGCACAAGCTGTTACTATAGAGTGATAATTTGGCATAATTCGATATTTCACAATTTTTTTACACCCTAGGTTAAGCATTATAATGTTGGCTTTTCATAGTTTTTTATTAAATAAAAATTATTAATTGTCCATGAAAAAGCGTACTTTAGGGGAAACAACAAATTTATTCTGGAAGTTAGTGTAAATTAAATACATATGTATATAAATACGGATTTGTCGCAAGAAGCTTCTTACAGTATATTTAACAAAACTAGATTCTGCGGTTTTAGATCCTGCAAAATGATCATCGTGGTCAGAAAGTATACTGTTGATAAAACAAAACACTCAAAGTGTTTTGCAAATGTAGCTCGGTTTTTAATTTGAATGCCTCTTGAAACATGTGCCTATTTTAATCACGTTGTCGTCACAAAGACTCACCATCAGTTGCTTTTTATTCATATTATTTTTTATTAGCAGTTTGGTGTTAAAAATTGTCGAAATCTATTCTATTTTCCTAATTCTAACACAATTCACTAGCATTAGTAGGGGGCATCACCTGAGTGTTAATCTATCGTAAAAAAAAATTAGAAATAGTGAGTAAAAATGTGTGGACACCCGGAAGCATTACAGTTCACAGTTAATTTCAATCAATTTTATTTTTCAACTATTGTGTTCTTCTAGTGTGTTCTCGTTCATTCGAGAAATTTTTTCAGTTATTCATACACTAATATAAAAGTCTTTAAAATTTTTTGCTGAAAAAACAGCTGAATCCAGCTAAATCTGTTTGCTAAACATTAGAAAGATACAAACAGCAAGAAAAAATCTGTTAAATTTACAAAATTTCAGCTATATTTTAGTTAATCGAAAATGACATTTTACCCTGCTGAAATTAGCAAAATATCCTGGAAATTAGTTGACTAAACCATCGCAAAGAATATTAAATTTTTAGTTTTTTTTATATTCTTAATGCGAATAAAATCTACACTGCAGAAAGCAGTCTACTATTTTCTAGCAAATATTTCTGTTTATTATAGCAGGAGAGTTCATTATTTGTATTCAACTAAATTCAATTTAGACATAAATTAACTTTTGAATATAACAATTTCTTTACTGCTTTTTTTCTACTAACATTCAGCAATATTTTTTTTAGCCAATATTAGCAATGTAAATTTGCAATTCAATTAAACGAAATTTAACTCAAATATTACTAAAACAGTTGCCTTTTTGTTGTACTTATCTTAATAATATTTAGCAAAAAGGATTTACTAATTTCAAAAGCTTTCTGTGCTGGGCCCCTTTTAACTAATTTTGAGTACCTTTTTTTTGGTATTTTTTCAGGATTTTTTATCAGTATAAGATTATATTATGTCAGTGGTTTGTTTGATAATTCCGAATAAAATAAAAGAACCGAAAAGAACAGATGAAACTTAACTTATTCGTGAATGCGAGAGAGTTCCTAACTCTAAAAATGTGCAACATTTTTGGGGTTTCGCGCCACACAGATATTTCAAGACGTCATTAAATAAATTTGGAATTTTACTTTCATTTCGCGTTGGCACCATCGTGCTTGAAATTATTTTTGCGCTTTGAAATTAGTCTAAGATCATATTGGAATGGGGCACTCCATTGGAAATCAAAATAATAATGATGTAATTTACTTTTAATATTTAACCTTTCCGATAATCTATAAAATTGTAATAAAACCCCAGCAAAAAAAGAGATGCCGAAGCAGTAGTAAAAGCACTATAATTGATGATCTAGATGCACTAAAGACTAATGACTTTAACATTGAGTTGTCATAGGAGAGGAGTACTCCAACTTCACCATTTTTTCAGTACCTTTTTAACGAGTGCAAAAAAGCTCTTTTTCACTAATTAAAAGTTAAAAAAAATTCTTCACAAAAAAAATTATATTTTTTTTTATTTTACAAAAGTCTAAAAATAGATTTCAAAAATTTTTCAAAAAAATCTAAAAAATTATTTTCTATTTGAAATAATGATAAAAATAAGTAATTATCAGTAACTCATTATTATATGTTTTAAAATAATACAGAAGGTAAGTGGGTGTCATTACTGGTAGTCCAAAGAATAATGATATGTCATTACCGTTTCTACACTGGGAAGTTTTAAAAATGCAAAAATATCTATAAGGGCCTAACCCTTCCAGTTATTTTTGCGTTCTTACAGATATTTTTATAAAATTTCCCAGTGTAGAAACGGTAATGACATATCATTATTTTTTGGAGTACCAGTAATGACACCCACATACCTTCTGCATTATTTTAAAACATATAATAATGAGTTACTGATAATGACTAATTTTTATCATTGTTTCATATAGAAAATAATTTTTTAGATTTTTTTGAAAATTTTTTGAAATCTATTTTTAGACTCAATATTTTTTAAACACTGGTAAGGTTATATGTACCCACATGTTTTTTGATTTTTTGTATGTTGGCGAGTAAGCTTACTTGTGTGCAGCAGGTCAATTATGTTTTTATCTATTAAATATTACATGTCGATATAACTCAGATGGTAGAGCAGTTGACTGGCAATCTGTAGACCCAGGTTCGATTCCCGCACCAGCAAATTTTATTAAAAAAAAAAAAATACAATAAAAAATATTTTTTTTTATATAATTAATTTTTTTGAAAATCTATTTTTAGACTCATTATTTTTGTCAGTACTGGTAAGCACATAGGTAACGATATATTTTTTGATTTTTCGTAAGCTGGTGTGTAACGACAACTCATTATTTTTCGCGACATCGCCATATAAAGGTAATAAGAAATGTAATAACAAAAGTAAGTAGTTACCATTACCAAGTATGTACTTACATAACCACATATCTGGTAATGATTTTCTACACTGGGTTTCTGCCTCTGTCTACCAGTAACTTCTCTTTTTACTAATAAAAAAATTGTAAAAGGGATATCTGGTGCAATGATAAACAAAAAACACCATTGTGAAAATTCTTAATTTTAATTAAGCAAAGAAATACACAAAATAAAACTTCTATATATAAAAATTAACTGAACGAAGTCAAAAAAACTTTAAATGCAAAAAATATGTGTTTATGTGCGATTTTTGAGACTAAAATTATACGCATTTTAATTTTTTTTCTTTTAAATAGTTTTGGGTTAGAAAAGTGATTTTGTGCGTTCCCGTACCTTTGGGTAATTTTGTCATTTAGATGGAGGATTTTGTGCTTACTGTCAATGTATTGAATTTTACACAAAAAGTGAAGGAGCACACTTAACTTAAAATAACAAGTTTTTTTTTAAGTTTTATAAGCTTCTAAAGCCCCCTCCCCCCCCCCCCCCCCCGAAATAAATTCCTAGGTACGTGCCTGTGTAACCCTATGGGAAATTTTAACCTTTATATGAAATAGAGTGGTTACTTTTACATGACAAATCCTAGGACAGGTTACTGAGTTCTCATAAAAAACAAAGTTTTGCTGAAGAGAGAAAAGAAATATTTCTTATAGTTCACAAGATATAGACTTAAGAAGCAGTTCATGTTCTTTGAAAAATGTACTAAAATCCTCCTCCCAGTCGAAAACTTCAAAAATGAATTAAAAAAAACCTTAGCTAATAATTCAAAACCCAGCTAGGGTTTTTCTTCTACTATCAAAAGCTTTCAGATTTTGGGGGTCTCAATTGGTTCGAGATTTTGAAGTTGAAAAATGTGCTACTGTGTAGTTTCCCAAAATTATTGTCGTGCTAAGAATATCAAATAAAACTTGTATTACCTTTAGACCATAGCATCAAACCATTGTAGCAATTTCAGCAGATATGTTTTGGCACCCGTGGCTGATCTGGAAAAACTTCCAGTTGTAATTAAAATTTAAATGAAATTAATTAAAATGAAACCTTGTATTCATTTTTTTATTTTTTTTTTTATTTAGTTAAGTGTATGGATTTTAAATCCTTACAGACTATATTATTTAAATTAATTACAAACAATATTATTTAATTTAATTACAAACAATATTATAAGGCTATGTATTTAAAAATAAGATAATACTACGTTTAATGACACTAACACTCAAAGAAAAGTCAATAAAATTATACATCTCATTAAAATCTCTGCATATTCTACGAAAAGGATCAGAATTTGCGTAATTTGTTTGAAAGACCTGAAAATACAATGGTGTAAAATTGCGAGTTGATCGTTGCGGAATGTTAAATTTAACATTATTAAGCAGGAATTCAGAACAAACATTACCATTAAGCAAATTAACTAAAAACGTAATGTTAAGCACTTTTTTCGGCTTTCTAGTGTAGGCAATTTAACTCGTTCATTAAGAGTATGCTTGCCGCAGACATAGCAATAGCAGTTAATTTTTTCCAAACAGTTAGGCATTTTTATTCTTACAAATTCCCTTGTGAGACAATTAAAAAACGAAAAAGATTAAATTCTCTTATGGCAAATTTGAGTGGCAAAAAGATAATGACGAAGAGAAAGAAGAAGAAGATAAGCAACAAAACTCAAGTCATAGTGACATAAATACAAAAGTATTCGGTAGTTGAGTGTCAAATCTTCTCGTCAGAAATGGAACCTACATAAATGAAAAATAACTAAATTAACCCTTAAGGGGCAATCTTCAATTTGACTTGCTTTTGCTGTGTGTGTTAAGTTTTGGACTTTTGTGTGTTCTGCCATATACAGTAAAATTTTATAGCCAACATTTTTGCAGAACATTCCATTCCCGTGCTCCCCCGTTAGGGGTGTTTTTTACGGTTTTTAGAATAGAGCCAAAACTTACCGTTATGTGTTTAAGTTAGAGGGTCAATATGTTCCACAAAAATATTTGACTTAATATGGGGGACTTTAACACCCCTAAAATAAAATTCCGATTTGATCTTTCGAAACGCCGACACACATATATATTTTTTTTTTTTTGGTATCCTCTACCAGAATCCTTTGTCAGAACCCCGTAATTTTGGAAAAAGTTCGAAATTGTTGTCAAGTGTAGTGAGTGCAGACTGCGCATAGCGTGGCAGCTGATTTTGGTTTTCTTAAAAATGCCAATAATTATTCGGCAGCCCTGGCGATTATAGTTACCAAATTATAAAATAGTTAGGTAGTTCACAAGGGGTGTGCTATTTGTTGTATCGTCCTAACAAAAAACAGAGTTAATAAAATTTTTATTTCTCTTTAACAACGATTTTCTATTGAGTTTTCTATCTGTTAGCACACCTAAACATAGAACACTAAACATACGTAAAAATGTTGTATCGTGCTATTCTCAAATGTTGTATTTTTTCAATTTAAATTCTCACAACTCTGTTTTTTGTTAGGACGATACAACGATACAACAAATGGTACACCCCTTGTGAACTACCTAAGTATTTTTTTAAATACTAACCCCTAAATTCATAAACGCTTTGTAAAATTATAGGAGGTTTATTGAACAAATTTTGTATGAAAATGACGTTTTGTAAACCTGCTATAATTTTACAAAGCGTTTATGAATTGAGGGGTTAAATAACATGTCGTTAAAATAATAAATATATTTTTATTTGGCAATCGTTCAAATATTCCCTTTAAAATGCTGTCGTTACAGTATTTACGCCCCTTAAACCAAACTACTGAGAAAGAAATTAAAATTTTTTTGTTGTTCCCACCAACTGAGCACAAAAATTTCAATATGGTGGCATTCATACTTTGAATGACCACATCAGGAGTATTAACTTTTTAAGTTAAAAGTTTTTTTTACCCTTGGGTTTTATTGTTGTTACTTTTTAATGTAGCACCGACTTTAATTTAAATTTAATATTCCTGTTTTTGTTGTCTTGGCTATGGTTTTTGGAAGTAACTATTTTATAAATAGAAAGTTTGAAGTATTGTTTATATATAAGTGTAAAAAATAATTTATAAAGGCTGAAATAGAGCTGTTTTGAACGTCTTCTCAGAATTTATTTTTTGACAAATAGCTATTTTTTAGGCGCAGCGACGATATGTAACTTAGCAATCAAATGCCCAATTTAGGTGAAACCATATTAACTCAACACATCGTTCCGATAGACCATCTCCGATTCAAACAAAGTTCGCCATAAATGTAGTGAATACAACACAAGAGCTTAACGATGCATAAATTTCGATTTTCGAAATATGACGTCATGAAAATTGGATTCAATTCTACTTAAGGTCTGTTTTTAAGCTATTTATAGCTTTTTAACTATACAAATTGTTATTGGAATTTGCCATGCAAGGGTCAAAGGTCATTTTAGTGGGATCTTGAGTTTAAATGCAAAATGAAAATTTTTTTTAATTCTTAAGCCGCAACCAGATAAACGTAGTGTCGGCCGCAGTGCGATGTTTAGCCGATAATGCAGTTTTTGTATTTTCTTTATTTGTCACTGCCCATAAATTAGAAAAGCTTCTAAATAAACAAGAGTTGCCTCTATAATTTTCAGGCAAATCTTTTTCACCCTTTTAGAAAATTGGCTGGGCTCGAAAAATTGTTTTACCTTTCTACCATTACATATTTTGTTGTAAACCGTCAGTTCCTCTAAAAACTCAATTGTAGCATTTGCGTAATATTCCATCCAGTCCAGGAGCTTTATTTGATTTAACTTGGGAAACATTGCCCGAATTTCTTATATTCCCGAGTAAAAAAAATTATATATAATCATATATGGCATATATTACAATATATAATTATACATGTCGTTATGTATATCCATATATAATTATATATGACGTTTTTTCACAAAATTTTTCCTTATATTATGCCATATATAATTTCATCTAATTAGATATTGGCCTTCATAATATTAGATATGGCATATATAATTATATATTACATGACATGGTTGATCTTATTGCATATATAGTTATATATAGAACTATATCTTAATATATATGGTGGCATTTTAGCAATATATAATTATATATGGTATCATTTAAACAATATATAATTATATATGGTGACAGTTAAACTAGATATTATTATATATGGTGCCATTTAAACAATATATGGTCATATATGGTACCTCATAAACCAAATCTTTAATTCAGTTCCAGATATAATAATATATGGTACTATATATAGTGCGATATATATTTATATATGGTGTTATTTAAGCTATATATTATCATATATGGTGCCATTCAAACCATATATTATCATATATGGTGCCATTCAAACCATATATTATCAAATATGGTGCAATTTCAACAATATATGCCCATATATGGTACCTCATGAACAATATTTTTAATACAGTTCCACATATGATAATATATGCTACCATATATAGTGCCATATATATTTATATATGGTGTTATTTAAGCAATATATTACCATATATGGTGCCATTTAAACCATATATTGTCATATATGGTGCCATTTCAATAATATATGCTCATATATGGTACCTGATGAACGACATTTTTAATACAGATGCAGATATGATAATATATGCTACCATATATAGTCCCATATATATTGATATATGGTGTCATTTAAACAATATTAATATTTATTTGATATTTTTTTATTTTGATATATTTATTTTGATATATCCTGTACAACAAGAGTAAATCTTATAATTAAAGTACAGGAAAGCAGTTTGTGGAAAACATATATTGCAAATTGTAAAAAAAATAATCATAAAAATTAAACCGTATTCTAATATATAAGTAAAAAATTTTCTAATATCACAAAGAAAAAATAAATATTAACAATAATTTAATTTAATATGTCTGTCAAAGAGTCAACATTGTAAGAAACAAAAATTTAATTAAAATTAGGCAAAAATATTGAAAAGAAAATATATGACATATATTTAAACAATATATTGTCATATATGGCACAATTTAAACAATATATGGTCAAATTTGGTACCACATCAACATTTTGAATACAATTTAATTTGAATAATGTAAAACTATGTATGGCGCTATAAAAAATATTATCAGATATGTTACTTCATTAACAATATTTATAATACAGTGTCATATATTGTAATATATGTATATCATTTAATATATATTGATGTATGGTAATGGTACAATAATTCCAATATCAGTTGAGATACAATTTGTGGGTCCATATCAACAATTTGTTCACGTACATTTAACATATATATATGTACATTTAAGTTATAATTTATAAACACTTTATAAAGTTAAACAGTTCCATAAACCTCGTCTAACTGTATAGAATGTTTATGAATATACGATTTAATATATAATAATTACAACTACAAATTGGTGCCATTATCTAAAATTTAATTTAATGTTAACTTATAATAAAATAAAAATGTATTTCCTAAAAATAAAAATATAGTGTTAATTAATGTTAATATACAATAGGTTTAAGTTTAACATCCCAGACAGAAAAATATAATTCGGCACAATGCTGGCAAACCGTTGGCGATGGTCGGTTATGCGTTGGCAGAACGTTGCATTAACTATCTTGGCAAAAAAATAGATGTCAAAAAACATTTTTGAAAAAATTGAGAAAACTTTTTTTAATATTTGCTTTTAAAAACATGAAATTTAACCCAGTCCACCAGATTGTCAGCCAAGACCTCTACACTCTAATCTAACGAGACTTGTTATAGATGTGTGATAGCTAAAAATTAAATGAATGATAAAAGCATTTCGAGCTAACTTATAAGCATCGAAAAAAGGTATTCCAGAAATTATTAAAAGTATTTTAGAAAATTTTAATTGTATATCACAAAATATTATTTGCACTTCAGAAACTACAATATTACGCAAATTTAATTATTTAGTTGTGTCCAGAAATAATGAAATCTATTTCAGAATTTCATAGCTAATAGAGAAAAATTTCTCAAATACATTTCATAATTTCGGAAATACGATTGATAATTTCTGAAATACAGTTTGATAATTTCTGAAATACAGTTGTGAATTTCGGAAATACAATTAATAATGTCTGAAACACAATTGATAAAACTGAACTTCAATTGACTAGTTCTGAAATACAATTCATAAATGTGAAAAATAATTGATGAGTTCTGAAACACAATTGATAAAACTGAAATTCAATTGATTATTTCTGAAATACAATTGATAAATCTTAAAACAATTAATACAATTGGAAATGGTGTAGAGCGTCAAAAAGATGTAAATAAAATTATTTTATTCAAAGATTTCAATTTAATAAAAAAATAAATATATAATTTTATAAAAAAATTTATAGAAAAAAAAATTTTAATTTTATAAAAAGAAATTAATTTTGTAAAAGAAATGCATATTGAACTCGTTACCTTCTGAGTTTAAACCTTATTTTAACAAAATATTGTAATTTTTATACAATCAGTGCTCTGCCAGTCTATTATTTTTTGAACAGTTGGCAATATATGTCTGGGATCTTATTTAATCCCAAATAAATGGAGATCTTACGTAGTACCCAAATATAATGCGGCATCTAATTTTATCTGTCATTTTTATGGATACTTTTAGATGTCAATCCCCAAATATATTGCTGTTTCTAATTCGATCTGCCATTTTAATACCGAAATAAATTGCTGGATCTAATTCGATCTGCCATTTTTCTGATAAATTCAGATCCAAGTTTATCCCCAAATATATTGCTGGATCTAATTTGATCTGCCATTTTTCGGTTAAATTTAGATCCAAGTTTATCCCCATATATATTGCTGGATCTAATTCGATTAGGAATTTTTCGGATAAATTTAGATCTAAGTTTATCCACATATATATTGCTGGATCTAATTCGATCTGGCATTTTTCGAATAAATTTACATCCAAGTTTATCCCAAAATATATTGCTGGATCTAATTTGATCTGCCAATTTTCTATTCAATTTATATCCAAGTTTATCCACAAATATATTGCTGGATCTAATTCGATGTGCCATTTTTCGGATCAAATTAGATCTAAGTTTATCTCCAAATATATAGCTAGATCTAATTCGATCTGCCACTTTTTCGGATCAAATTAGATATACGTTTATCCACAAATATATTGCGGGATCTAATTTGATCTGCCAAAATTGAGATCAAATTAGATCTAAGTTTATCCCCAAATATATAGCTGGATCTAATTGGATCCGCCATTTTTCGGATCAAATTAGATCTAAAAATATCCGCAAATATATAGCTGGATCCGCCAATTTTCGGATCAAAATAGATCTAGGTTTATCCCCAAAGATATCACTGGACCTCCCAATTTTGAGATATAACTTGATCTTAGTTTATCCCCATATATACAATGGGATCTAATACGATATGATTGGATACACCCAATTTTGAGATCTAATTGGATCAGCTAGATATTACAGCAGATCTTAAACAATATCAAATTGGATATAATTAGATATTGCGCGAGATCAATTTTTTTTACTCGGGTTGTTATAAATTCTCCATTATGTATTAAGTTTGCTGCATAATAAATATCATTTGCTTATTGTTGAGGATTTAATAATACTTTAAAGTATTGCTTAAAGTTTTTTCGTGGAATGTTAAAACTACATGCGGGTTTATGATTCTTAATTTATTTTACTAATTTTTCCCATGATTTACCATTTAGCCGGCTTATTCTATCTTCCAGTTTTTTGTAGTAGTTTTTTCTAATCTCTTCACACACGTTCTTATAATTACCATTTGCTTTTAAATATTTATACTTATGGTCTACACTCAAAACAATAAGTTAGTAAAATAATTGGTAAAACGTCTTGTATATCAAGTATGCACGGCTCCAGGGGAGGGGGGGGGAAATAGGGAAATTTCCCCCCCTCAACAAAATCGAAAAAGAAAAAAAAAACGGAAAAAAGGAAAAAGAGGGAAAAAGGAAAGAGAAAAAAGGATAAAGTGTAAGAAATATAAATTTGTAATGCATAATTAGATAAAATATAAAATTTTTTCTTTATTTTCATTTAACCAAAATTTTAATAGACATTTTAACAAATTCGTTAAAAAGCTGATCATTTGGATTATAAAACAATTATAGTTTGTTGAGAAATGTAGTTGAAAGATCTAAATTTCAAATTAGATTTTAAAAAATTTATGTAGAACAATTTCGTTTGAAATTTTTCTAATTTCAAATGACAAAAAGAAATTTCATTTTAAATTTCGCATTTTTTAATAAAAAATTCCGATCTTAATTAAAAATTTTTTAAATAAAATTTAACGCCCTTACTATTTAATTTTGCAAATGTATATTTTTCTTGAAGTCAACTTTAGTTAAAATTTTGTGTGGCAGTATGCTTTGATCTAGTTTATTTTTGGAGCATTCTGATTGGTTAATTTATTTTCAGCTAACAAAATGTTTGAAAATGTAAATATTTCTTTAGGATTTTCATACACAAAATGAACAAATCCGTATATTTAAATATAAAGGCGACTTTTAAGGTAAATTACTTTTTGATAGTAAAGCACCGTAAGTTTTTCGGATTTCTCGTGAAAAAATTGTTGTACTCCATATAAAAAAAAAATATAATTTACCACGACAATGAATTTTACATGAAAACTGAGTAAAGATTGTTTTCACCCAAATTTAATGTACAAGACTATTATTTTCCTTGGGGAAAAATCACATTTTCTGTATATTGTGATTGTGTCTTTGATAATTGAAAAACTGTTAATTTTTATAATTTAAATTAAAATTTTGAGGACTTTAAAGTTCGAGTAAAATTTTTACACGTGAAAAACAACTTCCTTTAGGGAAAAAGACTAAATTTAATTAATTTTTTTAACTAAGACTGCAGAACTGAGCTTCTAATGGAATTTTTTAAATTTGAAAAGGAAAATGCTAATATATTTTAGAATTTTCCCATTTCGAAAAAAAAACCGAAATTTCTCTCAAAATTGTAAGAAAAAAAATTAATTACCGTTATTTTTGTTCAGTTTTAAAATCAAATTCGACAAATTCCAAATAGAATTCACAATTAATTTCACTTGAAATTCTCCAAATTTCATTCGGAAAGATATGGTGGAGTTCTTTTTTAGGTTTTTCCAAATGATCGTATTGAACTTATTCCAGTCTGTCTTTTGGAAGTCCTGAGCATATATGTTGATATCGTAGAGTATAGAGTTATATTCCTGAAATAATTTCTTTTGAAATACTCCCCAATTTTTGATTGCACGCGAGTAATTGACTAGCGTACATGATTTATCATGTACTTCATAATTATACAACGTTTTCCAAATATTGATCACGAACCTCTGAGCGTCCGTAATTGTATCCTTGGATGTCTGCGAAACATTCCGAAAAAATACTTATGGTCTAATTCATAAAAAAAATATTAGAAATCTTGATTCATAATCGTATTTTAACTATAAATTAATTTTTCAATTTGATACTGGCAACACTATTGTTTATTTTCTCTCTTCTCCCAATTAAGTCGTAAGTGATGTACAAATTTAGTGACTCGGTAATCGGAAGTGAAAATGTATTCTCTTAAATTAGAGAACTAATGATGTGCTAAGATAAACTTAAAAGCCATTAAAAATATTTTTTTTTATATATAAAGCAAATCAATGGAAATGGGTATAAAAAAGTAATTTTTTAGAACATATTATTCGAAGCATACAAAAGTAATCGAATTTCGAATAATGTTTTGACAGTCTGTACATCGCTATTGTTTTGTTTTTCTTTTTAATTTAATTTTTACATTTTTTTTGAAATTTTTTCGAAAATGGTCATTGGATACGCAATTGTTGTAGTTTTTTTCAGTTTGATGGATGCAAGTTGTTGGAAGCCACACATTCTAGGGATGGGATGGCTTTAATAAATAATTTTATGCCTGAAAATTAAATAATTAACAATTAAATGGTGGCTTCCTCACTCCAAACTTTATAAGAGGTTTAAAGTTAATGAGTATCAACTATAAACCTATATTATTTTTTTCGTTATTAAGCAAATATGAATACTGTTTTTCACAAATTAGCTTAAAATGCTGCAATAAGACTGCTATAAAAGTTTATGAATTAGACCATTAAAAAACAAGATTTTCTTAATATTAGAAGTTTTTAGTTAAAATTTATAACTGGAATATAAAAAATCAGCCTCTAATAAAGAAAGTGAATATAAGCAAAAATAATTACAAAACTTTTCAGGAAATATAAACTTTTTGTAGTTAAAAAATAATCTCTGATTTAAATCCTTGTAATCATCTCAATCAAATTTTGAGGACTTTTCAGACTCCGGCGACGTTTTTCGTAAAATTTTCAAAGTTTAATTTAATGAAATCAGTAATTTAAATCGCCACATATCGAAAACTGGATTCTTTAAAATTTTTTTAAAAAATATATGTTGTTCCTCAATACTTTATTTTTGTCTTTGCGAAGACTTAAACTGGCAATCTTATTGGCTCCTTTTTCATACAAATGCTGAAATATCGAACTGTTTTTTTTTTTACTATAACTCAGGAAGCAAAAGGAGTACCACACAGATAAAAAATAATAATAACTAATACAAAGATATTAAAAAGCTACGACAAAGCATCCCGGGTCGTGGATTAAGATAAAATAACTTTAGACCTTTGATAACGATAAATGGTTAAAGTTCATTTCAAAATAGTAACTATTCACGTGGCGCAATCATGTCTTCAATTATAAAAAGATATAAGCAATTAATTCATTGTAGAAAATTGCTCAAGACTTAAATTTTTTTTTTGAAAATTCAGAAATTATCAAATTAAAGAATGATTTGGGTACCAACGTTAAGTACACAGTAAAAATTATTAACCTTAAATATCTAATTAAATAAATATTAAAAATAAAAATTGTTTCTAAATAAGTATTTAATTGAATCAATTAATATTTTAATTGGCTTTTAAATATTTTTGCAAATATTTGTTACATAATTATGTGTTGTATAATTCCCAAACTTTTTTTTCTTAAACTATATCCATAAATAGAAAATTTTTAGTATAAGAACCAAAACCTTTGCAGTTCACAAACAAAACAATTACATATGCAGTACTCCAAATATATAAACATGACATACACACTTTTTTACAATTTCGTATTATTTTTTATTTTTTTTATTTTCAATTAATGTTTTAATTGATATTATTACTACTTTAATCGAAATTTGTTTCACTTAATCGTATACAATTTTTAGTAGTTTATAGTATGATTTGAGTGGTAGGTGCAAAATCAATTAAAATTTTAATTGATATAATCAATTTCGTTGTTAAAATTCGTTTTTAGTTTTTTCTGTGTATGATTTCAGAAACTTTAAAGTGATTTATCAACTAATCACATAGCTAAAATAATACAAAACTTAGTCCCAAATATATAAGGAAAGTTTCTAGCAAATCTGATAATTTTGCCCAAATTGAATACCAATTTTAGCTATACAAAGTATTCCAAGTTATAGCAAGTTTGATACAATTCAAATTGAGTGCGGAAATTTCAATTATGTTTTCAGCCATAGTTTCTAAGTTATTTAATATAAACTTTTTGAGGCATTGTTAACTCATCTTTTTTGGAGTTCAAATACGCACTAAATATTAAAGTTTTTTGATGAAAAATATAACTTAGAAGTTTCCGTTAGACTTTATATTGTCTTTTATACATAAAGCGTCGCTCATAAAATCATTAACCTTGCGCTGCGAAGACGAAAAACGTCCAACAAGTGGTGTATGACCAAACCAAAAGTGGTTAAAATATATTTTTTGTGAAAATTTAAAAATAAATTGTGACCCGATATTTTTGTATTTTAAATAAATTTTTTCCAACTGAAATTTGATAAACACATTCATAGTGCGGACAACAACCAGGCAGACAAGATGTAGATGTCCGCACTACAAGTGTGGACAAAGAAAATGCTACTATAAACACAACTCTTCTAATACATAAAAAATAGAACCGTGAAAGACTTGGTATCTGTTTTTTATAAATTAAACAAAAGGACGACAAAAGAATACATGAAAATATAACACAATAAAATAAATAATGATTTCAATTATAGACAAACTAAAATATTTAAATTTAATGAAGATAGAGATAAAATGTGAATGTGTAAAAAAATATTTATAAATAATGATTATGTGAAATACAAAGACAGATATTTTTTATTCGTTTAGCACCGTAAGTTGTTTTTCACGTAGAAAAATTTCACTCGAACTTTAAATACCTCAAATTGCAATTTAATTTAAACAAATGAACAATTTTTTTTAATTTTATAACACAGACACAATCAAAATAAACACAAAATGTCACTTCTTCCCAAGAAAAACAATACCCAGGTAGAAATTGCCGACGTTACAACAAAAGTTGTACTGGGAGAGCACTGTTTTTTACGAAATGCCGGTACTACTTAAAACGTGCTTTGCCAATACTGTTTTCTGAAAATTAACGAGCTTTTTATAATTTATTAAAATTAACAATTTTATAAATTCCACATATTTTTACATCTATAACACAATTATTTATGTAAGAGAGACATCGCCATTCTTTTCTTGTGAAGTTTCGAAAGAATACATTTGAAGAAATTCCATTAAGTCCAAAAAAAAAAAATAAAAATAAAAAAAAATCTGTGATGTACACTAAGAGGACAGTAAAATTCTAGCAAACTACTAAATTTGTTATTAAATGTACTGGGATAATACCAAAAAAATAAAATCCCAAGCCTGCGCCAACGTTGGGAAATAACTACGGCCAAGGGTTTATTGGTGTTATCATTTCGACAACATGGCAGTACAGTGAAAGTTAAAAATCCGACGCATTGCCAGTACATGTACTACCGCCTCCAATACCGGGCCAACATTGTGCCGTTTGTATTTTTCTACCTGGGTAGTCTTGTACATTAAATTTGCGTGAAAACAAACTCTACACATTTTTCACGTGATTGTGTGAAATTTATACAGTGTACAAAGAAAAAAGTTGGACACTTTGAATTTTCAAAGTGAAATTAAAATAACAACCATGTTATTTGAATTTCTTTTTAAAACGACATAAGCACATTGTACGTAAAATCAGAGACTATTAATTATAGAGATAGAAAATCAAAACTTACACTATTCACCGGTAGAGGGCGCTAAAATTAATATCAGTTGAGCCTATATTTAAAATCACAAAAACTGCTGAAAGCTGTTCAAAATAACGAAAAAATAATTCGGAATACATTCAAATAATAAAATTTGAGATATCCGTTTGTTTCTTTGCTTTGTTGTTTGTTTTTATTTAAATTTAAATAAAAGAGAAAATCGTCAGTTTTTTAATAAAGTGCCATCTATTGAAAACGATGTTTTTATAACATATTTTTTTTGTGATGCCATACCCCTGGGTAAAATTAACAGTAATTTTATGCTTTTCAATACCGTTTTTCGTTTTTTGTCTTTTATATTGATTACAGTTCGTTTCATTTTAATATATAATGTGTCCAACTTTTTTCTTTGTGCACTGTATATATATATGTATGCATAGCGCATGCTACTAGAACTTTGTAAAACTAACTTGAAAATTATGTAGTTGTATAATTACATAGCTCTCAGGTAATATTCCCCCTGTTTTTTTCTGTGTGTATGTACAAGTAAAATTACGACTTAATTTTTTTAAATGACAAAAAATTAATAAAGCTGTTATATTATACTACAATATGATTAGGTGTCCGATATGAATATTTTAAAATATACTTAAATTCTTTCAAATTGTTTTAAACAGATACGCAAATATATTTACTCGTATTATTTAACTTTTTGATTTGAAGTATCTATTAAATAGAATGGAATTACATGATTTTAGGCTATTATTTATGCCCATTTATATACAGCTGCGGTTAAAAAAGTAGCACCAAGCAAAACAAAAATATTCTTCGTTATATATTTTTAATTAGGTTGAACTGATTTCATTGAAAATGTTTCATAAGAAATATAAAAGACTGTGTAACAATAGCGGTATTCAGTGTTTGGTGCGTTTTAGGTTTCAACTGTTTGCTATTGCAATAATTTAGTCATTGACAGTGAGCGGTATTTTAAGCAACTTTGCAATGCTAGATGCAAATGTAACAGCAGATATACAGAATTATTCGTCGTGAAAATTAACAAAAAGGTGTTTATTATGTGAAATTGTTTTAAAATGCTTATAAAAAATTACTGCCTCCCCCAAATAATCCAGAACAATTTTTATTTCATCTGGCGTCCACTTTTTGTTAGGTTTTTCTCTTTTTAATTTTTTAGTTACAGTTGTGGGCTCCATACCTTTAATTTTGTTTGACGATTCTAATTTATTGTTTACAAATGTCAGTTGTTCGTGTATCAGTGATGCAAACGCAATACACGTAGCAAAAATGCTATACAGTTTTAGTATTGAGAGATATTAATGTAAATGGGCTTATTCATGATTGTTCTGACCCAATATATGGGTCCTACACCATAGTAAGAAAATCATTCCCATACCATAATGCCAGAATAGCCATCTTTAATAGTTTTTGTTGGTGATTTTTGGATTAATTTTTGCATTATAGGGTATTCTGACGTAGAATAGTAATGCCTTGCCTCCAAATAAAACAATTTTGAATTCGTTTGTCCTAAGAACATTTCTCCACTTTTCAGCTGGATATTCCAAATGTGCTTTAGCGAACTACAAACGATTTGCAACATGTTTACGTGAGAGAAGTGGAACTTTTCGGAGCAGTGGAACTTTTCAACACTTACTGTTACATTTAGTTCCTTCTTAAGCTCTGCAGCTAGCATAAATGATGTCCTCTTTGCATTGCCTGAACAAACGCTTAACCGTTAATGGTGCAGAAATTCGTTAGTATCACGCAGATAATTCTCTCAGTTTACTTGCAAAATAGATAATAAAATGTTTAATGAAATTTATTAACAACAATAACAAATAATTTACCTTTAGTTTTTTTACTTTTATATCAATTATAAAATCAATACAACTTTTAATAAATTTTTTAAGAATTTTTACATGTTGGTGCTATTTTAATGACTACCCTGATACAGAGCCTTTTTTCCAAGATCGGTCAAGAGTAAAAAACCGTTGACATTTTGTTTTGGAAAAAGAACTCTCAGAGAGAATACACTTAGTATAACGATATCGCTTAGTTATGTCCAAATAATAACCGTATAATTTTTGATTTGTTCGAATGAAAAATAATTTTGTCATTGGTGCTATTTTTTGACCTGCACTGTACATGTTCTTTTAACATTGTTTTTGCGATATCATTACATCTTGGAATCTGTTTGCACGTTAGGGGTAGTAAATATAAAGATATTTTGATGAAATTTGGTACACCAACTTATATCCGGCCAACGACAAAGCCACTTGATTGTGATTAAAATCAGTCTATGTTTGGAACTATTCTGCACAAAATTAGCTTTTCGCAGCTATAGGTCGCAAATATGAAGATATTTTAATAGGATTTGGTACGCTGACTCACATTGGTCTAAGGGCAAAGCCTATTTATTCTAGATAAAATCTGTCCATATATGGACATATCGCCATATGAAATATATTTCCGATTTTATCTTAAATATACCTAACATTGGGTAAAATCAAATTTCTTACAGTTTTTCTAATTTTTTATCATTTTATAAACAAATTTTTCTGCAAATACCTTTCAGCCCATTCGAGTTTCGACACCAAACATTAGTTTGCTAGCAACCATACTGGTATAGAATATCATATAGCCGGCATTCCCGACTTTAAATTTTTTATCGTTTTTTTACAAAATAAGAACATATAAAATCAAACTGTCTAAAAACCTTAGATTTGTGGTTTTTACAATTGTAAAATAAGTTTTCGCTTGAGTTGTTGAAAAGCTGTTGTGAACTAGACTGGAACGAAAATGAAAAAAAAATAGCTCAAAACTAGGGTTTGGGATTTCCCGGACTTTTTTATTTCCCGTGAAACGGGAATGAAAAAATTTGATTCCCGGGAAATGTTTTTAAACAAAATTGTTAATGAAAACCACCTATATAAATAATTTTTGTTAAAAAAAACACTATTTCAGTACAAATTCAGTATGTGTAGTGAAAATTCAAAGTAAAAAATACCAGAATGTTGAACATTTGATTACACATAAATTAATCGCAGCACTGCCAAATGAATTGCATAATTCCAGCAGAAAGCACCTACTACTGGACTGTCGGAAACAAACCGTTTCATCACACTTGGCCCATTAGATATGGTGGTCACAATGTTATTTTCCAAAGACAATTAAAACTATTCTAGTCTTATTTCTACAATTCTTCTTATTTCATCAGCATTACATCTTCCTGATATATAAACCAACCCCAGGTTATAAAATGAATTATTTACGTTTATACTTATGTTCAAATATCTCTTTTGTGATATTAATGTACATTCATCTAAGATTATAGTAAATCTCCTATTGTTAGAAATATTGCTCAATATTTCTTTTATCATGATATCTTTTACATGATTGTAGTAATTTAATATAATGTTCTTTACATCGGTTTCTTTTTTTGCAATGCCAGGTTTTCATTATAAAAACTTTCTCGAATAAACGAAGATCTAGTTATGGTGCGGATTGACTGGGGCTAATTTGGATACCATTTTAGGAAATGTTTGCCCTACCATAAAACCTTTAATGCCTATTCAGCTTACACTTTTTTCTTCGGGTACTTTGCTAATTTTAGCTTGTTGTTGTTTTCTTCAAGAAAAGAAGCATGACCATCAATTTTTTTTTTTTTTGTGAACCAAATTTAGATGTCGGATAACCAAATTTAGATACCACCGTTAACCATTAGTCTTTTCTTTTCACATTTTTTAATGAAAACGTTACTTATAAAATTATTGACTCTTAATATAAAGGAGTATTTTAAATGAATGGGGGAAATGTTTTTTTAAATTTAAAGTCGACTTTATTTTTAATCAAACGGTTTTGTTAATTTTATGTATGAAAACCTTACAAAAATATTTATATTTTCAAATATTTTGATTGGTTGAAAATAAATTAACCAATCAGAATGCTCCAAAAATAAACCAAGTCAAGGTATACTGCCACCCAATATTTTAACTAAAGTCGACTTTACCTATTATTATTTGTAAAAAACAAAGCTTTTTTTCATATTTCTTTTAAACATTTTACCAAGTTTTTAGGCTTTACTACTTAAATTTTGAATAAGTTATGCGAAAAATATTTACTAGTTGAAATTTTATTTCTGTGTCTGTGTCAAATAAATGTATTCCTTTTTAAAAGATTTTAACAATGAAATTTTTGTTTTGGTATTTAAAATGTTTTTTATGACTAAAATTAAAAAATCATATTCGAAACAAAAACAATTTAAAAAATTTAATATTTTTAAAATTTCCCGTTTTCCCGGGAAAAATATATTATTTTCCCGGGAATTCCCGGCACACTTTTCCCGGGATTTCCCGAACCCCAAACCCTATTCAAAACTAACTAACTACTAACATTACGGTTACACGTTACTTGCCTAATTTAATTAGAGCCTAAATATTCGAAGGTCGTTAGTATCATTCTTAAAGGTTTGTGTTTTCTTTTACTGCCTCCTTCTCTAAGGGCTTAAAAAAGTACAGATTTTTAATGAGTTCGGTAGTGGGATTCTCTAACTTTTTAACGACAAAATTCGGCAGTTAAGTTATCATCAGAGAAGACAGAATTGCAGTTTTTGCTTTTTATTGCTTGTTTTACTCATATTTGCTTGTTTTTGCTTTTTGGATTTTTCGTTTTTTAGCTTTAAAATAGCTTTTTCTTAAGATTTTTGAGCTTTGAATTGCTTTTTTTAAAACTTTTTGCCCAAAAACACTTTTTTTTGCTCACAAAAAAATATTTTTTCTCTTAACTTTGAATTTTTTTTTTTTTTTTTACTTTTGCTTTTTTTTTTAATTTTTACAACATTTTGTTGCTTTAAACACATCGGAATTTTCTTTTATCTGTCTTCTCTGGTTATCATTTTACCAGGGGTATGGCATCACCGAAAAAATAAATTATAAAAAAATTGTTATCATTAGATGGCACTTTGTAAAAAAAATTGACAATTTCTTTTTTTATTTAAATTTAAATAATAACAAACAACAAAGGAAAAAATACAAACAGAGATCTCAAATTTTATTATTTGAATATATTCCGCGTTTGTTTTTTCCTTATTTTGAAGAGTTTTTGAGTTTTTAAATATAGGCTTAGCTGATACTTAACTGATACTAAATAGTTGCTTAGGTAATACTAAATTACAGCGCCCTCTATCGGTGAGTAGTGTAAGTTTTGATGTCCTATCTCTATAATTAATAGTCTCTGCCAGGGATGATAAAGTTAGTACTATAGTACTTTTTCTGGTAATATTTGAACCTCAAAAGTACTATGGTACTCCTCTGACTCATTTAGTATTATTTACACTTTTTCCGATTTTTAAATTTTTTGTGGCTTTTTTTAATTTTCATAGACATTATTGTGTTTAATTTTTTTAATAAAAAATACTTATGTTGAAAATATTTTAAATATTAGATATTACTAATGAAAACTCAAGTTAAACACAAAAACTACCTGGTTTTTGGCCGTAGCTAGTTTTTACTTGTCAAAGCTCATACATAAAAACAAACAAATACTAGTTTTGTACAAAAACTAGGTGGTTTTTGCTCAGTCGAAATTCAGTATAAAACATAGTTCAATATGATTTTCAGGGACTTATAATTTTGAACTCTACACTCATAGAAATAAACCTGTAAAAATAGAAGAAAAGGGCAAATAGCAAAACAAAAACAGACTTACAAAGAAACTTCCGAGATCAGCAGATTGTTTTGCTAAATACTAGTAATATACCCTACGGGGAATGAGGAGTCAATGGCCCTTAAAGGACCTATACCGTGACCGGTCAACCGAAGACATATACTAAATAAGTACAAATATGAACCAAAGAGAATGAATTAATTTTCTAAGTATTTTCTGATTCGTTACTTTCACTGTTGATTTAAAAAACTTGACCAATACCGAAATAAAAAAAAATTCGCGGCATATTTTTCAAAATATTTTTTTATTTATTTTACTCTTTTATTTATTTTAGTTCTTATTTTAAACTTTCATAATTTTTTGCTAAAAAATTTAAAGTTTTGTATTTTCAACGTTTTTTTAATGTTAAAGCTGTTCTTGTTTTAACAATTGGTATTTCATTTAATTTTCTTTTTAACTTAAGGGCAATTTTTAAAATTTTTATTTATATTATCAGAGTTTTTGAGGTAATTTTCTAATTTTGAATTGATTTTTTTTAATTTAATTATGGCCAATGCCAAAAACAAGTCAACTGCCATTAAAGGACCTATCCCGTGACTGGTCAATCGGGCATACTGAAGGCACTTCCACTATATTTGTGTGTGTGTTAGTGTTGTTTTCTTTTCTATTTTTTTCTTTTCCACTTTTTTATTTGCTTTAGTATTTGTTATTTCTTTTTCTTTTTTATTTGAACAGAAACGAAAAATATATAACTTTACCATCAGCCAGCCATCACGCATAAGCAGCATTAGCTCAGACGGTAGAGCGTTTGCCTTACAAGCAGGGGGTTCTGTTATCGAGCCCTACTTCGACGCCAAGTAGATTATTTTTAATTCTTAATTTTTGATTAGTTTATTTAAAAGCTATTTTTAGACACACCACCTTACTGTCACAAGGTGTCTAAACTGTGGCAATTGGTCATTTCCAATGACAACGCCATGTTAAAGTGATATGTCTCTTTCAAACAAAAAGACCGATCAACGACCGGTTTCCGCCCCCTTGGAACCTATCCTGCGTGTCATCTGGGACCGGTCCCTTTCCCGGTAGGGATAAGAATAGCAAAAACTAAACTTGTAAATTTACAAAACTTTAGTTATATTTAAGTTATTTTTACTTCATTGAAAATAGCAAATTTACTGTAAAATCTGCAGAAAATATAAATATTAGTAGACTAAAAATAGCAAAAATAAACTGTAATATCTAAAATCAACGAAAATTGTTGCTAAAAATATTAAACTGCTCTTTTCGGAAGACTAGATTTTTATTCTTATTAAAAAAGTTTAAAAAAAGCTTTCAAGATTTTAATTTTTTTTGTTATTTTTGAGTCCATTAATTATTTTTTTCTGATTTTAGCAGGTTAAGTCCCTATTTTCTGTTAACTAAAATTTATTCAAATATAACTAAAATTTTGTATATGTATTTAATAGTTTGGTTTTTGCTGTTCTTATCTTACTAATATTTTAAAAAAGTAATCTGATTGCATTTTTTTATGTAAGCTAATTTTTTACTAATTTTTAGTAGATTTAACTAAAATTTTTACGTTTCTCTATTACTGTATGAGTTAGATATAACAGAACTCTTTATTTTTTATGAGTTTTTATTTGTTAATTTATAATGATAAAAAAATTAAATGAAAAAATTTTTTGGTACTGTAGAGGTCGAAAAAGTACTATTTTTTAAGCTGGTTGGTACTATTTTAAAAATCCCATTTATCATCCCTGGTCTCTGCATTTTACTATGAAAACTTATCAATTTAAATACCGAATTTTGTCGTTAAAAAGTTACAGAATTGCCCCTCAGATTAATCGAGCATGATAAAAAAATAACTTAAAGAATTAAAATGTTCAATATTTTCGGTTTTAGAAATTTTTATTTTTCACAATTTGTTTGCCCATACACAACTTTTTTGCACTCCACGATATTTTTTGGGTTCGACCCACTCTATTGTAGTTATGTCTTCATGTATTACGCAGGGATTCACACTGAATCATTCTGAGCTAACAATAAGTTAACCCAAAAATTTGTTGTTGTTTTTATATGTTCTATTTTGACATTTTCTTTAGTTCAAAAATTAAGTTAAAGTTAACTCTTCAGTATAAAACCCACCATTAGTGTATTAAATTAGTTTGAATTGGTTTTTGTTTTCTGGTTACGGTTAATTTCATTTGGAATTGGGAATTTTAAATTGAATTATTAACTTATCAAGGAAAAACATCAGGTTATTTGATACCAATGCATGTGTACAAATGTTGCATGCCATACATCCATGCTGAATCATACAATATTATAACTCAATTATATACATGAAGTTATACAAATTAGTTGATGTTTTTTCCTTTAAATGATGTTATTAAATTAAGGAAACATAACTTTAGAAGCTATATTGCTTAAATTTAGTCATTAGTTCTATAAAATTCTTCTTTGGCACATATTTTTACAACGTATGCATGCTCCAAAAGACTTATCGGCTTTTGTAAGTTAACAAAAAATTAAATTAATTAAATTGTCAGATTTTCCCCCCTGCAACTTATAAATCTTAAGAATATGACAAACCAAAATAAAATTTCAAGTTCATTCAACACTACATTCTTAGATAACGTATGTCTGCCAGACGTAAGCTTTTTAAATTTTGTGCTCTCTCTAGCTGGATTGTTAACAGAGAAAGTTCTTACGTTCAGTTATCTTAGTCGTCATTAGCAGCTTGCTGATGATGTTTGTTTTTGTGCGAAAAGTTAGTTTTTTCTTAGAAATGAATACGGCGTACGCCTAAGCGACGTATCGTTATCTTTTGTGTAACTTTTCAAATCTACACACTACGTGGATAGGGTATATAGAGTTTGGGCTGATGTTTGTAGCATCAAAAAAATATTGGAACTACTTGGAGCCACCTTTTAGTATACCGACCCACTCAGAATCACTTTTGAATCGATTTAGCGATGTATGTCTTTCTCTGCATATATTCTTCTGCGCACGCTACACGTCACACATATTAGGATGATTTGATAAAATTTGCTACACCAATCATGGTTTGGTCAAAATGGGTCCATGTTTAGACCTAGTGCCCACACAAACGGACCACAAAATTTGGCACTGATGTTTGCTTACACGCTATAAGTATAAAGATATTTTAACCCTCCGATGAGTGAGTCATCCCTTGCCCTTATACGCAGTACAAAGTCCACAGGGACCTATTTCTATTTATATGGAATTTTATATGAAAACGACATTTTTATTTTTTTTTTTTTTTGTTTTGCTTTATTATTTATTATTTACTAATTATATATGTACAATGAATGTTATAAAAAAAATTTTTTTTATTTAATAACATTATTAAATTTTTATGAGTTTTATATGAAAAAAGCTTAAAAAACTATTGTTGTGTACATTGTCCCCCGTCCAACATATTTTGTGTGCAGGTGTAGCATCGATGCATAAGTGTTGAATGCTCTGCACAAACTGGATTGTTACAGGAATGGCAATAGGCCCTTGTTTTCCGCTGCCGTCCGTACTCAGAACGGCATCGCCATCGCGGTTTGTTCGTTCTAGACGCAAACGACGGAGCAGCTTCTTCTGCCGGTCTTGATAGTATCTAAAAAGAACAAAAATATGTAGTTATTCTGCTTTTGAACATTAGAATTGTTTTTTCTTACGTTTACATCAAATGCTTCCATTGCGTTCCGTATCTTGGATATGCGGTTGTTCGGCGCTCATTACTTTTTGTTTGGTAGTGCCAATTGTTCTGTCAGCATCAGTAGGGATAACAGTCTTTTTATTGGCTTCATTTCATTGTATAAAATAAATGCAGCTAATTCAGCAATGTCCACCATATTATAAAACATGGCCAATGGCCAGCGGTTTGTTGAGCGCTTTCATATATATGTGCCAAGAATCTGGTCCATTGTATCAACGCCCGATTTGTTGGCGTTGTAATCCAAAATAGCAAACGGCTTCTTCTTTTCAGTTTGCATGTCCACACCGCAAAAATAATGTTGTGCCGACAGAAAATTACCCCTTAGTTCTTCTTGGGCCCATATGAATATAGTGCTATATCGCCTTCGTTGAAGCCGAACAATGTGCTGTTGACAGGACGCGTACGATTTTTTTGGAACTCCCGTGGCACACATGTCTTATTCGAGCGCACTGTTCCAATATATGCAGTTTTCTTCTTGACCAAAGTACGCGCCAAATCAAAAGTTGTGAAAAAATTGTCAGCATAAATTGTGCGGCCTGTATTCAAATATCTCTCCGAAAGTTGAAGTACAACATTCTGCACTTGATTAACCTCTCGTGTCTGGTCAGACAGACATGAGAGCAAATCCTTCCTTTGACAGGAGAAAATGATTTCGAGTCGCACAACCACCATATCTCTATACCATACTTGGCAGGCTTCGATGGAATGTATTGTGTGAAGCGGGTGCGGCCTCTGTATGGGAATAACTGCTCATCAACAGTCACTGCATCAGGCGGAGTGTAAGCTGCTACCAAGTTAGACTGCCACATTTGCCAAATATCATCAATAGCCGCAGTTTTGCTGTTGATTAGTCGCTGCTGTCGCGTATTTCCATTGTCGAATCTAAGGCATTGTTTTATGCACTTCATACGCTCTAATGATAATGCAGCTTCGTATATTGGACAACGCGTTGGGCCCCATAACTCTGCAAGAGGTTAACTATTCGATTTAGTGAGTCCACCATGCAAAATAATAGCCAAAAAGGCATCGAGCTCTTTCAAAATGATTGGTTTCCATTCCTTTGTTTTCGTTGAATTTGCCAAATTCCATGCAACTGTCACTTCCCTGCCTTTCCGATTTGATTCGCGTATTATCGTAAAGGGATCATATGTGGTTCCTACTGGTCCCGGATTCCTCCTTGTGTAGTCGACCACATTATGAGCATGAGTACGGGAAGTCAGTGGTGCTTTTTAGTCCATTTGGTGCTATCTTTGGAAATGAAGTAATTGTCACTTCTTTGCGGAGCATCAGTTTCTTCCTTTTCATCATCGTCGTCATCACTAATATTTTCATTGATATCTATATGTGGTTCAGTTGCCGCATCCGAATCATCAACATGAAAATTTGGTTGATATGTCAAGTCGTCATCATCCGCACCTTCAAGACCAAATGCAGGAATATCAAAAAAGTAAGGGTAAATTCAAAGAACTCGTTTGAATAAAGCAGATAATAAAAATTCAAAAAGGGACGGAAAGTTTATTATGTTTTCAAGGAAATGCACAATAAAATAATAAAATAATGTGTTCAAACAATAAAACAAGCCAAAAGAAAGTGTATTTGTTAATGATTTCTTGAAATTTCAGTACAAGGTCCCAGCGGACCTTTTCACACGTTCCCGTACTATACACTTTTAAATCTCAATAGAAACTAAACTATTGGTCGGATCGTCTTGAACTTTTTTTAAACGATTCTGGATAAAATTTCCTTGGAAAACATGTGGAGGTCGGGTATACTTCCCATGGACAATCAATGAGTAAAATCAGTTTGAAAATGAAAAAGGTCCCCAGGGACCTTCTCACCCATCGGAAGGTTAATGAAATATGGTAAAATGACTCACATTGGGCCACTGACAAAGCCTATTGTTTTTGATGTAACCTGTTGCCCATATGGTCTATGTTTTTCTCCTAAGAAGTGGTCACACCGAATTTGCTGAGCATTTGCGAAGCGTTTTGGTCAATTCAGATTCATCGGAAGATGTGACCGAATTGAAATACCGGAAGATGATGTTAAAAGTGAAGATAACCTCGTAGATGAGCCCGACAACATGATAGTTTGACAACTCCTTCCGATATATGCGTAATTATGGTATCTCGACCGACTATAAAAGTAAGGAGATACCCTACACTGAAGGGGCACAACATTGCACAGTGGGGCCGATACCCATTTAAAATCTTAAGATAATACATACTTATTAAGTAATGTAGTCATTATTTTTTGCATGTTTTGTTTTTGCAACTAGTATAACTGTTATTAGTAAAAAAAATTTTTTTAGTTATTTCTCTGCAAAATAGCCATTAACATTGGCAGCGACACCTACCAAACTTGATATTTCGGATCTACAACTATGTTCTTTCATATCCTTTCGTGATCATACGTGACTTCGTGATGAAATAAGAGGCCGCCAAAATATTTTGAGAGTCCTCATTCTGTCTAATATGTGAAATCTTACAAGTATTCGTTTATCAATATTTTTTAATCTTTGTTTTTGGCTTCTTGGGGTTCTTCTGACAACTCTTCAATTGGTTATCATTGCTTCTCAATTAAATTTTTACCATGAGCCAAAATCTTATGAACCGTGGGAGTAAGTTTCTTCTCTGGATATTTTTGACCAAATTTGGGCAGATTTTATGCATACTCCCCAAATTTTAAGCCATGAACCATTTCTTTACTCTTTATAACATTAACGATAACAGCTAACCTCTTTATAATACTGTCATCCACACCAGTAATTCGGGCTGTCTCCTCAGCATTTTCAAAAAAATGCCCTGGATGTATTACCGTCATTCGTATTTCACTATCCATGCTTTGAGCAGTCTACTTTCAGTCCAAGTTTCTTGAAAAATTTTTTGTCTAATTTTTTTTCCAATATTTTTTTTTTCTTGAGTGTCTCAGTAAGAATGTACTTTTTTATTTTAAAAATAAAATCACGTATTTTAGATCACTGTGATTTTTTTATTGGATTGTAAAGGAGACATGTTCCGATTAAGTGTGGAATAAAATATCCGTCAAATGGCCCTCATGGCTCTGATGACAGGCCATTAATTTTTTCATGAAATTTTCCATGACTTTTTCACAGAGATGTGGCTGTATCTCACCGATTACGCGTTGGATCTAGGATTTGAGCTCAGGAATTGTTTCTGGGTTATTGGCATAAACCCGAGATTTCACAAAACTCCAAAGAAAAAAATCGCACGGCGTTAAATCGCATGATCTTGGTGGCCAGTTGACATCAGAATTTCTTAAGATAATTTGTTCTGAAAATCCTTACTGCTATAAATCGTTTATTTCATGCGCGGTGTGGCAAGTTGCACCGTCTTGCTGAAAGCACATACCGTCCAGATCCATGCCGTCCAGTTGAGGCCACAAGAACTTCGTTATCATGTTCCTATATTCACTGCAATTTCGGCCTCATCTTCAAAAAACTAAGGCCCAATCACGCCGCCTGACCAAAATCCGAACCACACAGTTGCTCATTGTTGGTACATTTGTTTCTCATGGATTTCATGAGGATTTTCTGAACCCCAAATTCGACAATTTTGTGTATTCACGAATCCATTCAGATGGAAATGCGGAGAAGATGACTTTTTTCGAAAAATTGGCATTGACATCACTTTGCTCCATTACCCATTAAACGAATATCCGGCCCTTTCCAAGGTCTTCTGGTTTGAGCTCCTGAGTAAGCTGAATTTTGTACGCATGAAGTTGGAGGTCTTTTGTCAAAATTCGCTGCGTAGTGCTTCGTGAAATTTGAAGTTGTTGAGAACGATGCCGAATTGATGTTTGCGGCGACACTCTCGTTTACAGCAGCAATGTTTTTAAGAGACCGACCAGTACGTTGACGCACAGGAGGCTTACTGTCCAACCCAACCCAGTCTCTTCAAATTTTTTTACCACTCTTCGAATGGTTGACATATTAGGTGCATTTACTCGACTGAAAATTCTTCGAAGTTTGCGAGCGCTGTCAGCATAACTTTCCAAATTTTTGTAATAAGTTTTCACAATAATAACGCGTCGTTCTTCGTAAAGCGCTCGATTTTTAATAATCGGAATACACATATGTGACAGCTGCCAAATTTAAGAGTTGGCACTTGCACAAAAGAAAAAAATTACACTAAATTTAAAAAGTGCACTCTTACTGAGACACCCTTTATAAGCTAACTTCAAAATGAACTCCATGTACCTAATGCTAGCATAGAATGGAGCAATTCCATATTCATAGGTATGTTCATCTCTTGTTGACTCATACAAAATTTTAGTCTTTCTTTTATAACAACAGTTTTTTAAACCTTTTTGAAACAACAAATAAAATCTAATATGACAACATCCTATTAGAATTTGGGGTTGAGGTAGAACAATATTCTAACTAAATATATGAAAATATAGAAAGTCCGAAACAATCATTTTTGTATTTTTTAATGCAAAAACTAAAATATCTGTTGAACGAAAGCATACCACGGCTAAGTCTCATGCAAAATATTTATTTTGTTTGAGATAAATCTCGTTGTTTTTACAAATGTTATTGACAATGAACACACAAACATACATATAAGTAGTACCCCAAAAATCAAAAAGTGTTGATTTTTTACTGGTTTTACAAATCAGACAGTTCATATACAAGAGTACAAAATTCTCGCCCCATTGAATTTTTTTTCCTTGTATAATAGCCGTTTTTTCTAATCACTTGGATTTAACAAATCCAAAAAGTATTTCTAAAAGTGCTCAACAGATGGGGTTAGATTCTTCCTATTTTAAAAAAAATTTCTGTCCGACACTTCTTTCACCCTAATTTTTAATACCGAAATCGATGATGAAGGATTTTACTTTAGCTTTTAATTTATAATTATATTTTACATAAAACAGGGATTTTCAGTTTTATCACTTCAATTTATATTTTTACACAATTGAAAAATTGCATTGCAATATTTAATATTCACTAATTGGATTTAATTAAATTACTTACTGTAGAGTGAAAAATTGCCATTTCTATTTAAGCTATTTCTCCATGTCCAAGATGAAAAATATGTATTTGGTGAGGTGTAGTTTTTTTTTTCTAAACATATTTCATAAAAAAAATTTAATAAAAACCTTTTATTTGTTAGTTTTTCAATTTTTTTGTTTCTCTTTTAATTTTCATTCGTATTTTTTGTGACATTAAATTAATAGGCTGTTTCATATATTTGTTCTTTTATTGTGGATTTATTAAATCCAGCTTTTTTTTGGATTTAATAAATCCATTTTTTGTATGAAAAATTCTAAATCCAGGTGATTAATAAACACGCTAAATGTCTCGGTTTGTATTTTCTTCTCATCATTTTCTTATTGCGGACAACTGAAAAGTTGGGGTGATGCCCACGAAACAATTGTATTGTCTATCACCATCAATCTTTTTGAAATAACAAATAAAATCTAATTTGACAATATCATATTAGAATTTGGACTTGAGGTAGAACCATATTCTAACTAAGTATATTAAATTATAGAAAGTCCGGAAAACTTAAATTTTTTAATGTAAAAATTAAAATAATTTTTTTTAAATATTTTTCTTATAATTGCTTCTTTGCTAAAGCACCGTAAGTTGTTTTTCACGTGGAAAATTTTCACTCGATCTTAAAATGCCTCAAAAGTTACTTTAAATTCGAAAAATTAATAATTTTTTTATTTTATTAGAAAGATCCAATCACAATAAACACAAAGTATCACTTTTTCACAAGAAAAATAATAGTCTTTTATATTAAATTTGCGTAAAATCAAAGTCTATACAATTTTCACGTGAAACTCATTGTCGTGAAAAATTATTTTTTTTATATGGAGTATAACAGTTTTTTCACGTGAAACTCACACAACTTACGGTGCTTAAGGCACAATCCATAAAAATCCACGTAAAACTCGAACAGTGGTTTTAATATCAAGTTTTGTGCATCAAATATTAACCCTTAATATTCCTGTGCCTACATTTAACCACAAAAAATTTATATTGATTGTATTTGAAAAACTAAATGGAAAAATGCTAAATCGAAAATATACTACGCTAATGTAATCAGCATATCCGATATATATAGAACTGGTGATCAGATATCTATTAATTTTTTCTATGTCATGCAGTGTTATTGTTTATAGAAAAAAAAGAGAATCGAAATTAATTTATTACTTGTAAAGGGTGGTCCAACCATAATGCACGATGTTAATTGTGAGTCACACCTTAACGTCAAGTTTTTTGCCCAACTTAATTTGACATTTCTTTGTTTCAGTCTTCGACAAATTCCACCATGGAGAGGTACACAATTGAGCAGCACGTTAAGATTGTTGAAGCCTTTTATGAAAATTGGCGTTCAAATCAATATGCATTTCATTCACTTCTTTGGTCAGCATAATCCATCAAATGTGTCCACAATCGGGAGAACTGTGCGCAAATTTCACCAAACCGGGTCTGTAGGAAATGTGAAAATACTTGTACATGCTCGCGCAGTTCGTTCTGCGGAAAACATTGCTGTTGTTCGCGATAGTGTGGTAGAAGAGCCGTCAACTTCGACTCGTCGTCGGTGTTCGCTATCGGGAGATGATAACGGACTTCTTGAGCCGACCAGCATTATTCAACATTAAAAAAAATTTGGGTCATTTTAACACAATGCTCGCAAACAGGTTAATCTTGATTTTTTGTTAGAAAATGCTTATATCGATTTTCATGGCAAATGACACTTTTTTACATTTTAGGAATTTGGGATCATTTTGACTCCAAGTAAGAGCCCGTAAGAGTTAATTTCTATTTTTTTATTACTATATATAAAATTTGGTGTTAACCTACTAAATAAAAAATTAAAAAAATTCATATTAATTAAAATATTAATTGCAGCTGGGGTATATAACGCGTATGAAAAACAACACTGTACTAAAAAACATTATAAAAAATGCACTGTTAGCAGTCCGTCTCCAATATACACAAATTGCTGCTCTTGAACGTAAAACCATACGTCGTGGTAACTAGGGATACCGATCCCGAAATCCCGATCCCGAAAATCTCGGGATTTTCAGGATTTACAATTTCCGATTTCATTATTTGGCATATTTTATCACTTTTTGTATTTGTTTTTAATGCTATATTTGATCTAAATCAAGGTAATTTTTTGTTAATATCTTATTAAATATTAAGGGTTTTCACAAGGGGTGTGCTATTTGTTGTATCATTGTATCGTCCAAAAAAAAAAACAGAGTTGTTAAAAATTAAATTGAAAAAATACAACATTTGAGAATAGCACGATACAACATTTTTACGTATGTTTAATGTCGTAAATGCTTGCTTGGAAGCAGTTTTGTCAGGAAAAGTTGAGCAGTCAAGCGACTGCATTATCCATGATATCATGCCTGATTTTTGTTCGAGATAGCTCGCGTGAAAGCACTTGTTTCGAGATCCGAAAAGGCATGAATTCACCGCTTTTAATTAGTGCTCTTGTTTTTCTTTTAAAATGTCGATAATTCATTAATTTCTTATTTATTCATATACCTGACTAAACTACGGATAATTTTTAATATGGTTTAAAAGTATAGACTTTGGGCTTTAAGAATCATACCAACTTATTTTTGTTAGATAAAGGATCTAGGATATAATTGCAATTCAAATGAAAATTTCACTTACTTTCCTATTTTGCAAATCGAGTAAAATCCCTTATCGGATTTGCAAAGTCTTAACACATGACGTAAATTCATATTCCACTAAATTCTTTTTGTCAAAAAAATCACAACATTTGCATCGGCTTTTTCCGAAATTCAATCTGAAATACAAATTTTATCGCGAAATCACAAAAATGTATATTTTTTTAAAGTCGATTTCATTTAAAATTATGGGTGGCAGTATGTTTTGATGTGGTTTATTTTTGGAGCATTCTGATTGGTTAATTTATTTTCAACCAATCAAAATGTTTTACGGTGGGTCTCATACTGCAGGTTTAAACTTTAGTTAATAGTTAACCCAAAAATTTGTTGTTGTTTTGTGTACATTTTTTTGACATTTTCTTTTGTTTATAGTTAAGTTAAAGTTAAACCTACAGTATGAGACCCACCGTTAAAATATAAATATTTTTGTAGGGTTTCCATACACAAAATGAACAAAACCGTATGTTTAACAATAAAACGGACTAAATTTAAAATGCTCTTTTATAGTACACTCATAAAAAAGTTAGTACAAAAGTCTGTTAAACGCGTTCTAATTCAGTTGAACTAATTTTTCCTGTTGTTTTCGTTTAAATCCGTGGTTTAGTTAAAGTTGTTAGTTATCCAATTTCACCACAAAAACATATTTGTACTGTACTTGAACTAATTTTTCCTCCTGATATTTAGTTATTTTTTTATAAATGATTTTGACAATGTATCAGCTAATATAGATAAATTTGTTAGCAACTTTTTTAATATTTGTGTTTTCAAAAGAAAACGAAAGGGGCACTGATTGATGATGCTTGATGGTTTTCTTCAAATTAGAAACTTTCTAGTAAGTGTATTTTAATGTGTGTGATGAGTAATCACTGATGACGCTTCCCAGCAAAATATTGGTAATGACACCTCATTGCTGTCTGCATTACCAATAATGATATATCATTACCTTTTGCATTATTTTGTAATATAAAATAATGACTTCCTAATAACGGCCTATTGTAGTTATTGCTTTTAAAATTAAAATAATGACTTTCTCGCAATAGTTTAAATAAGTACTTTTTACAAAGTTAAATTTTATAAATTTATATTTATTACTTGTAAATATGTTTTGTGTTAAAATTTTTATGACGAGTTCTATAATTACACACTAACTAAAACTTTAATTTCTCTGAATGTATTTCCTGAAGCTAATAGTATTTGTGTAACTCCTTATTTTTAAGAATCAAGTAAGCAGTCGGAAAACCACTTATAATTCAACTTTTTGTAAGCATGTTTGTAAGCACTTATTATTCAGAATCTCATAACTACTTACTTCTCATTTTTTCGTAAGCGAGCGGGTAAGCGTGACTACTTATAAAAACGACCACTCCAAACAAAAATAATGAGTTTAGACGCCAAAAAATAAGTTGTGCGGAGCTATGAATTTCTATTATATAACCACTTATTTGGTAATGAAAGATTTTGCTGGGTTACCAATATAAATAAAAATAATATGGCGCTTGTAAAGCGACGAATACATTAAGGAACATTCGTGAAAAAATCGATATTTTTTAACGAATGTTGATTTGTCTATGTTATTGTTCGTGTTGACATTCGTGCAATTCGTGTTTACAAAATTGTTTGATATTTTTTGTTCCCTCCTCAATGTTCCTTTATGTATTCACCGCTTTAAGAAAGTTCTAGTATACAAAATAATATGATAAGAGCATCATTTAGTCAGCAAAGGAACGTAAAAGAAAACGGAGGTATATTGAACATTAAAATTTCGCAGTTAAAAATTGTATTGAAGAAATAAAACAATGAGGTTTGTTATATAATATAAACTATATTTATTTACGGGAATGCTATTAAATATGTTATTGTTTTTCTTTTATATCAGCCCTTTAACATTTTCATCTAAATTCTACCTTCAGGTAGACGAAAAAAGGAACCAAATAATACAACTTCCGCTGGCACACATATTGGCAAATTTATTAATTTATTCGAAAATAAAATTAACAATATTTACATGATACATGAAGTTGTTTTTATTCAATTAATAACAAAAAGTGATAGTAATTTTAGCAGCATGTTTTGCTGATTTCAACTGTCCCACTTTCATTTTTATTAAACGAACATTCTTCTAAATTTTTGAATATTAACTGAATTTTTTACCCGTTTTTAACCAATTAAATTTCAGCAGAATACATGTGCTGATTTCAGTTGAGTAATTTTCATTTCCATTAAATAACATTTCTTTTAAATTAATGTATTTGAACTAACTTTTTTACCTAAAATTTAGCTCATTTAAATTAAGCAGACTATAATTCTCAACATCATTGAAATTTCTGCTGGCGCAAATTCAGGTAATATTTTCTGTTATTTTAGCAGAATTTTTAACTATTTATGAGTGTAATTTTTTAAACATGCATATTTTAAAATCGTTATTTTTTAGGAATTTGCACTTAAATTATCTAAAATTTTGTTGAAATTGATTAGAAAATATGTGTATAACATATTTCAATGGTTTTATCTGAGTTTTTTAATTTCAGATTCGTCACAGACTCCTTAATTTTTAGGTATTAAAAAAATCAATCTTTTTCAGTTTTAGCCAATTTTTACTTAAAATTAAAATATAAAGTGCGAAATTTTTTTGATAAATTTAGCAACATGAGATGTTTAGTAATGGTATAAATTAAAAAATTGGATACTCCTTTCATCGCATATTAATTATTAACGAAATCGTGAAAAAAGAGAAATTTCAAATTTAAATGCATATGTAGTGAACTAGCGGGCGCAGCCCGCTACGTTGTTAGCGTGCCTTAAAGGTTAAGGGGGGGGGGGCTGCGCCCTCCCACAATTTTTATTAAATTCGTTTTTTTATTTAAAGCCTTCACCCAGCCACCACAAATAAATAATTCTGCACAACAATGGGTTTAAAATAAATAAATATTTGATCACTTTTTCTCATGAAAGTGGATTGTTAGTAATGAATCCATAATAAATTGCAATATACGTGTGTATGTTAAGATAATTTGGTAAAGTGCGAACTTAGGTAGATAGACCCGTAAGTAGTTTTGTTCATTTGCGTTTTGAATGAAAATAAATAACGTAAAGCAGGGTTGGAAAGCATTTTATAATATTAAAAATAGCGGGCAAAGCCCGCTACGTTGTAAGCGTGTCTTAAAGTTTTTTTTTTTTAATTCCAGTTTATGTAAAGGTAGACCTGGCAATTCAAGTAAATTCACAAATTCAGTTGGAAAATTTACTGCGTCGGTTTCTTCCACCGGTGCTTCGTTACATGAAGTTTAAATATCGGAATATATAAGTTCCATTCCTTTTCTAAGGTTTTTTCTCTTTTAGAAAATTTTTTTAACTTTTTGGAGAGTAAGTTTCAATGTTACATAAGTTTCATATTCCGTGGATAGTGTTTGAACAGGTAATTACCTCTTCCAATCCATTTGCATTCTCTATAATTTCAATTCTATTCGTTCAACGTTTATATCCATTTCATTCCACTTGTGTAGTGTTTCATTCCACTCGTTTCCTATTTAGTTTCTTAATTTTAGTGTTTCATATACACTTGTTCTTTAAGTTTTAGGTTTCTAGCTAAAGACGCAGACGTTAAGGGGGGGGGGGGCAATTTTCCCCTTTTGAACCACCATTTTTACCACGTTCCTGTCCAAAGTCCTAGAAATGCCTTGTCGATAAGTTAGCCCATACTCCAAGGAAAACATATTATATATTACAGGTTTCTAGCCGAAGGGTTCGGTTAGGCCATCAAGGGGGAGAATTATTCCGTTTTTACCCCTCCCGGTAGGAATTTACAAAAATTCCGTCTTAGAGGACGTCTGCGTTGGAGGAGGAACCTACTACATATATATAATTTTAGGTCTCTATATCCAGCAGTTTGGCCAGGCCGTCAAGGGGGAAGTTTTTTCCCTTTTTACCCCTCCCGGTATGAATTTCCAAAAATACCATCTTAGGGGACGTCAACGTTGGAGAGGGAACCCAAATACCGAATTTAAGCTCCCTTGTTCCAGCAGTTTGGCCAGGCCGTTAAGGGGGAGACTTTTCCTGTTTTTGACCCTACCTGTAGAAATTTCCAAAAATCTCATCTTAGCGGATGTCTACAATAGAGGAGGAACTTTAATACCAAATTTCAACTGCCTACCTCCAGCGGTTTGGGCAGGCCTTTAAGCGGCACTTTTCGCTTCATTAATCCCCATTTTTGCAATGTCCCTGTCCAAAAAGCACCTTCCCGGTCCAGAAAGCCCATACTCCAAGTAACATATGTTTTACATTTCAGGTTTCTAGCCAACTTTTACTATTTGTGCCCCTCTCGGTAGGAATTTCCGAAAATCCATCGACAGGGAATTTCAGCTTCCTAGTTCCGGCAGTTTGAGCAGGCTGTCAAGGGGGACACTTTTTCTTTTTTTGTCCCTCCCGGTTGGAATTAGGCTGGAAGAGGAACCTAAGTACCGAATTTCAGCTTCCTAGTTGCAGCAGTTTGGACAGGTCGTTAAGGGGCAACTTTCCCTTTTTGAGCCCCCATTTTATAACGACCCTGTCCAAAATTAAAAAAAGTATCTTTCTAATAAGTTAGCCCTTACTCCAGGGACCCACATTTTAATCTTCAGGTTTCTAGCCGAAGGGGTTTTTACCGGCCTAAAAGGTGAGGCTTTTCTTCTTTTTGCCCCTCCCTTTAGGAATTTACAAAAATTCCATCTTCGCGGCTATCTGCGATGGATGAGGAACGTTCATACCAAATTTCAACTGCATTGCCTAGGCGGTTTGGGCAGGCCGTTATTGGGGACATTTTTCCCTTTCAACCACCATTTTTACTATGTTCCTGTTCCAAAATAGAAAAATTACGTTGCCGGTGAGTTAGTCCTACTCCAAGGAATACATATTTAAAATTTTAGATTGGCCAAAAGGGATTGGGCAAGCCGTCAGGAGGAGACTTTTACCTTATTTCCCCTCTCGATAGGAATTTCAAAAATTCCGTCTAAGCGGACGCCTACACAGAAGGAGGAACTCACATACCGAGTTTCCTTTTGGGATATCCTGTAGGGAATTCCAAAAATACAAACTTAGTCGATGTCTACTACAGTGGGGGAACCTTTATACCAAATTTCAACTTCTTATCTCCAGTGGTTTGGGCAGGCACTTTTCCAATTTGTGAGACTGTTTATGTGGAGACTTTTCCCCTTTTTGCTCGTTCCGGTAGGAATTTCCAAAAATCCCGTCTTAGCGCACGAATATCAAGAAACATTGCTTTAGTGGAGATATCCGTGGGGGAGGGAAAAAAGTAGTTTTTTTGAAATTATATATTATTTTAAATGGTACTTTTTGGAAAAACGAAATTTTTTGGAAAAAGATACTTTGTTTTTACAAAGTACTTTATTTGTACTTTTTTTGGAAAAGGTATTTTTTTTAATAAGGTGTTTTTTTGGAAAAATGTATGTTTTTTGGAAAAAGGTACCTTTTTTGGAAAAGGTACTTCTTTTGGAAAAAGAAAATTTTTTTAGAAAAAGGTACTTTTTTTTTGGGAAAAGGTACTTTTTTTGGAAAAGGTACTTTTTTTGAAAAAGGTATTTTTTTGAAAAAATGTATGTTTTTTGGGAAAAGGAAAATTTTTTTAGAAAAAGGTACTTTTTTTGGGAAAAGGTACTTTTTCTTGGAAAAGGTACTTTTTCTTGGAAAAGGTACTTTGTTTTGAAAAAGGTATTTTTTTGGAAAAATGTATCTTTTTTGGGAAAAGGTGCTTTTTTTTTTGGAAAAGGTTCATTTTTTTAGAAAAAGGTATATTTTTTGGAAAAAGGTACTTTTTTTGAAAAAATGTACTTTTTTTGGAAAAAGGTACTTTTTTGGAAAAAGGAATTTTCTTTGGAAAAAGGTACTTTTTTTGGAAAAAGATACTTTTTTTGGAAAAAGGTACTTTTTTTGGAAAAAGGTACTTTTTTGGCAAAAGGTACTTTTTTTGGAAAAAGGTACTTTTTTTGGAAAAAGGTACTTTTTTCGGGAAAAGGTACTTTTTTGGAAAAAGGTACTTTTTTTGGAAAAGGTATTTTTTTTAATAAGGTGTTTTTTTTGGAAAAATTTATGTTTTTTGGAAAAAGGTACTTTTTTTGGAAAAGGTACTTCTTTTGGAAAAGGAACATATTTTTAGAAAAAGGTACTTTTTTTTTGGGAAAAGTACTTTTTTTTGGAAAAGGTACTTTTTTTGAAAAAGGTATTTTTTTGAAAAAATGTATGTTTTTTGGGAAAAGGAAAATTTTTTTAGAAAAAGGTACTTTTTTTGGAAAAGGTACTTTTTTTTGAAAAACGTACTTTTTTTGGAAAAAGGTACTTTTTTTGGAAAAAGGTACTTTTTTTTGGAAAAAGGTACTTTTTTTTGGAAAAAGGTACTTTTTTTGGAAAAGGTGCTTTTTTTTTGGAAAAGGTACATTTTTTTAGAAAAAAGTACATTTTTTGGAAAAAGGTACTTTTTTTTGGAAAAAGGTACTTTTTTGGAAAAAGGAATTTTTTTGGAAAAAGGTACTTTTTTTGGAAAAAGGTACTTTTTTTGGAAAAAGGTACTTTTTTCGGGAAAAGGTACTTTTTTTGGAAAAAGGTACTTTTTTTGGAAAAAGGTACTTTTTTGAAAAAAGGTACTTTTTTTGGAAAAAGGTACTTTTTTTGGAAAAAGATACTTTTTTTGGAAAAAGGTACTTTTTTTGGAAAAAGGTACTTTTTTTTGGAAAAAGGTACTTTTTTTGGAAAAAGGTACTTTTTTTGGAAAAAGGAATTTTTTTGGAAAAGGGTACTTTTTTTTGAAAAAGGTACTTTTTTGGAAAAAGGTACTTTTTTTGGAAAAAAGCACTTTTTTTTGGAAAAAGGTACTTTTTTCGGAAAAAGGTACTTTTTTGGAAAAAGGTACTTTTTTGGAAAAAAGGTACTTTTTTGGAAAAAAGGTACTTTTTTTGTCCCCTTTTTGCCCCTCCCGATAAGAATTTCCAAAAATGCCGTCTCAACGGACGTCTACACCGGTCGAGGAACCTACATACCAAATTTCAACTTCATAGCTCCAGCAGTTTGAGCAGGCCGTCAAGGGGGAGAGTTTTTCCCCTTTTTGCCCGTCCCTGTAAAAATTTCCAAAACTCCCGTCTTGGTGGATGTCTACGATAGTGGAGGAACCTTTATACCAAATTTCAACTTCCTACCTCCAGCGGTTTGTGCAGGCCGTCAAGGGGGGCCTTTTTCCCCTATTTAACCACCATTTTTACAACGTCCCAGTCCAAAATTCCAGAAAGTACTTTCCAGAAAAGTTAGCCCATACTCCAAGGAACACATATCTTAAATTTCAGCTTTCTAGCCAAAGGGGTTTTGGCAGGCCGCCAAGGGGGACACTTTTCCCCTTTTTGGCCGTTCCGGTAGGAATTTCCAAAAATCCCGTCTTAGCGGACGTCTACGCCGAAAGAGGAACCTACATAGCAAATTTCAACTTCCTAGCTTCAGCGGTTTGGGCTGGGCGATGTTGAGTCAGTCAGTCAGTCAATCAGTCAGTCAATCAGTCACGTTATTCTTTTATATATAGAAGATATAATTGCAGCTGTCAAAACGTGCGATATATTAAATTAAAGGGCATATTTCATCCTATTAAAATTTTGCAGAGTGGCATTCATACTTTTAATTTTGCATTCTTTTTACAAAATTGAAATTTTCTGCAAATATGGTTTTGTAAATATTTCTTAAACTACCCTCATAAAAAAAAGTTAGTACAAAAGTCTGTTAAACGCGTTCTAATTCAATTGAACTAATTTTTCCTGTTGTTTTCGTTTAAATCCGTTGTTTAGCTAAAGTTGTTAGTTATCAAATTTCACCACAAAAACATATTTCTGCTGTAGTTGAACTAATTTTTCCTACTGATATTTAGTTATTTTTTTATAAATGATTTTGACAATGTTATCAGCTAATATAGATAAATTTATTGGCAACTTTTTTAATATTTGTGTTTTCAAAAGAAAACGATAGGTGCGCTAGTGTATAGTGATGGATGATGCTTGATGGCGCTTGATGGTGAAGTGTGTATTGGTGAGTTTGCCGACGAATACAAATTAGAAAATTTCTAGTAAGTGTATTTTAATGTGTGTGATGAGTCATCACTGATGACGCTTACCACTACAAATGAAAATAATATGCGCTTGTTTAGAAAGTTATAGTAAATAAAATAATATGATAGGAGCATATTTTCTTTTGTTTCTGTTAGTCAGCAAAGGAACGCAAAAGAAAACGGAGCTATACTGGACATTAACATTTCGCAGCTAAAATTGTATTTAAAAAATAAAATAATAGAGGTTTGTTTTATAATATAAACTATATTTAAGGGAATACTATTAAATATGTTTTTTTTTTTTTTTCTTTTATTTCAGCCCTTTAACATTTTCATCTAAATTCGACCCACAGGTAGACGAAAAAAAGGAACCAAATAATTCAACTCCAGCGGAAGTTTAACATATTGGCAAGAAAATAAAAGTGCAAATAGTGTTTTTGGATTATGTAATTTATTTGAAAATAAAATTAACAATATTTACATTAATTTGTTTTTATTCAATTAATAACAAAAAGTGATTGTAATTTTAGCAGCATGTTTTGCAGATTTCAACTGACCCACTTTCATTTCTATTAACCGAAAATTCTTCTAAATTTTTGAATGTTAACTAAATTTTTTACCTGTTTATAACCAACTTAAATTTAGCAGAAAACATGTGCTGATTTCAGCTGAGTAATTTTCATTTCCATTAAACAACATTTCTTATAAATTATTGTATTTGAACTAACTTTTTTACCTAAAATTTAGGTCACCTAAATTTAGCAGACCATGATTCTCAACATCATTGAAATTTCTGCTGGCGCAAATTCAGGTACTATTTCCTGTTATTTTAGCAGAATTTTTAACTATTTGTACGGGCTTTTTTTTATGAGTGTATAGCTAACTTTAAAATTTTAAGTCCATATTCATGATCTACGTCCTAATGTATATTAGAAATGATGTGTCGCAATCCCGATGCATCAAATTTTTCTTTTTTGTTGTACTGTGTTATTTTTAGTAAAACCTCTTATTTTCCGCATTTTAAAAAATTTTTATAAAAGAACCGCAAAAATTTTTAAGCAATCAAAATGTATTGCTCATTTCATGCCTTTTTGAAAAGCACTACAAAAAGCGATGTAACCAATAAATCAACGCAGGCCTTTCATTGATGCTGTTTACGCAGCTATACATTTTTAAAAGCGGTAAAAGTAGCAGTAAGGAAGCAGTAATCGTTTTTACTGCTTCCTCATTTTTGCTGGGATGTAACATAAGTCCGGAAATACACAATTTTAAAGGGAAACTTGGTGAATTATTATTATAAATCACATCGATGAAATTATATGTAAGCAGTGCATAAGAGTAGATAGAGACTGTTCGGAAAATATAATTAAAAACCCCAGTAAAAATGATTTTTATATAATCAGATATGATTTTTATATAATCATTTATGATTTTATACAATTATAACTTGTCGAGTATTGTGAAACATATATTTTTATATGATTATATCAAAAAATATTTAATTATATAAAATTATATTAATCAGATCCACCATTTTTCGGATCAGATAATATATTTTTTATATAATTATATTAACCCATATATAATATATAATTATATCCACCATTTTCATGTATGGGTTAATATAATTATATAAAAAATATATTATCTGATCCGAAAAATGGTGGATCTGGTTAATATAATTTTATATAATGGAGGAATATTTAGTTGATTTTTAAGTAAATGAATGTTCTTTTTAGTTTGACTCTAGATCATAAATTAATATCACTTTCCGTTTTAAATTATTTTCAAATCAAAGAAAGATGATACAATTTTTACAAGTAAAGAATAAAAATATATTTGAAAGAATTCGATAAGACCAGCAATACAGAATACGTATTTTCGGCTTTCGCTACAAAGCCATCATCAGTGTATTTCGTCTTGTGTGGGCTAATATTTTTTTAATGTTGTCTACTTATGTGACCGCTGAAGGAAAATCGAGTTTCATATCAACAACTCAACTTAGACTAACATCAACGAAATTTAACAATGCTATTTTTATCCTTTGTTATTATTACTCTATTTAGCTTTGAACCTTAATTCTTAAGATATCTCAGCTGATTCTATTCAACTCTGTGAATTACAACGATTTTTGAATTACAACGAACCGTTAAATTTAAATGTATATTATTTAAATTATATTCTTGCACCGTGTCAATGTGTTTTAAGATGAATGGAGGAATATTTAGTTGATCTCTTATTTTTAAGTAAATGAATGTTCTTTTTAGTTTGACTCTAGATCATAAATTAATATCACTTTCTGTTTTAAATTATTTTCAAATCAAAGAAAGATGATACAATTTTTACAAGTAAATTACAAAGAATAAAAATATATTTGAAAGAATTCGATAAGACCAGCAATACAAAAATATTAGCCCACACAAGACGAAATACATTGATTCATTTATATAATTTTATATAATTAAATATCTTTTGATATAATCATATAAAAATATATGTTTCACAATACTCGACAAGTTATAATTGTATAAAATCATAAATGATTGTATAAAAATCATATATGAATATATAAAAATCATTTTTACTAGGGAAGGCTGATACTTTTTCGATAATACGAAAAACTGCGAACTCTTCTACCCCATTCATTTATAGCTATAGAGAAGGCTGCATTTATGGCTCATAAAAAGCCTTCGTTGGAAGAAAACAAATATTTGGTAATTTGCGACTTTTGTGAAAATGCTAATTTTGTGGTCCAGGGTTCTATTCAAGGCTTTCTACGGAATAAAGCCAAGCCATACTTTACCCAATATCAATTTATTACAAATCAAATGGAAAATTAGAAACTATAAATTTTATATTGGAATAATATCAGCTTGTCTCATACATAATACCGTTGCGGTTCATTTGTTTCATCGCCATATGAATGAGTTTTTATTTATTTTCAGTTTCATATTTAACTGAAAAGGATTATAAAGAAGCAGAGGGATTCCTAACTAATCGATATATGGGATTACCTACCATTCCCGGAACACAAAAGCTGCACAGTTTCATACCTATTTTCATAATTCTACCAATCGAAGCTACGGACATGGATGTTTATCCTCCACTCTTCCTTCTTTTTGAATGGATAAAGCACGACACAAAAAATAGTTGGATATGCAGATTGTGAGTTTCAGGAAGGAGCATGCAAATATAATTATTATCGGATGAAAAATTGGTAAAGTATAGTAACGCTCTTCTAGAAATGGAACCACATAAGCTCCGAATGGTGATAAATCTTATTATAGGTCACAATACTCTAACTTTGTATTTAAATAACTCCAAAATTCTGGTGTATGCATTTTTATAAAAAATTATGACGAAAAATCGTTACAGAGTTGAAGTCGTGTTAACATAGATATACGAAAAAGTTTGCAAAATGTATAAATTTTTATTAAAAGCGTTACTTTTCCTCTTCACAAAAAATCTTATAGTTAGTGTTTAGATTCATTGGTTATTAAAATATGAGCTTTTAAAGTTGAAAAACCTTATGAGTTACTGGTTACGGAGTTTACATTTGTCTTATAAAATTGGTCACAAATGTTATGTATAGGCCAACCAAAACGAAGCCTGAGCATGTTTTTTATTTGAAAAGATAGAACAATTTAGATTAAATACAAAATATAAGAATTTTAAGCTATATTTGTTAGAGCTTTTTTTGCTTATTTTATCTTATTTTGCTTGTTTTTGCTTATTTTGTAAAAATTGGCTTATTTTTGCTATTTTCTTTAAACAAAAATAAGCTTATTTTAGCTTTTTTATTCAAAATAGATCATATTTTCCTTTTTTTTTCAAAAAATCTGTAATTTTAAATTTTATTTTAAGACGACATAAATTTTTTTATTTAAAATCTGTTTTTTAAAATCTCTTTTGTTAAAATAAAATTTTTATTTTTCCAACCTGAATTCTAATAGTACAAATATGACAATGACGATTTCCTTAGGCAAAAATTAAATCCGCATAGGACCATGCCTTCAACAGATAATTTTTCCCAATTTCTTAAAGTTTTGGTATTTTAGCATATTTAATTCCTTTAATGCAATTAGTGTATTTCCCGATGAAAATAAATTTAAGAATGTCACAACTTTGTCTGATTCCTGAAGTTGCAAGGAATGTAGCGTTATATTAAATAAAAACATTAAATTTTATGAGGATTTTAATGAAGAAATAATGAAGTTTAATGAAGAAATAATTAAGTTTTTAGAGCTTATTTTTGCATTTTGACTGCTTATTTTACTGTTTTTTCGAACTTTTTTTAAGAGCTTAAAATATTGCTTTTAGGGCTTTTTTTTGGTTGCCCTAGTTTTGTATTAACCAAAAATTGGTCAGATTGTTATAAATTTTGTAAAACAGTTGACAATGCGTTTATTTACATATATCGAAATATATAACTAAAATGTAATCCATGCATTAGAAATAAGCCGGTTACATTTTTTGATATCACCCATATCTTGGAAATTACCCTAGGGTATATCATTGTAGGTTTATAAATTAACCCCTCAATTCATAAATGCTTTGTAAAGTTATAGCAGGTTTACAAAACGTCATTTTCATACAAAATTTGTTCAAAAACCTCCTATAATTTTACAAAGCGTTTATGAATTTAGATGAAAATATTTAATTTTTCCTATAATGGTGAATTGTAATTACTTAAATGTTTTCCAACCGATTTTGAATTTTTATGCCTTATTTGAAAGACAATTTAGTCCAGATTACTATTCTATTGAAGTTTTTTACGAATACAGTTACTTAAGTGCCAATATTAAAAAAGTCAGAAAAGTAATAATCACAAAATAAGCCCAGGAGACCTGTATTCGGAGCATTTTTTCAAATAAGGGCCAGTCTAATGTTCATACAATAATAACAACAATTGTTGTTGTTAATTTAACTCATACATGAGACTAATTAATTATTTGGACAAATTAATTGGTGATTTCATTACCATTAAATTGAAACTAATGCTAATGAAATTTTTGGCATTATTATTACTTGGGCTAATGCTAATGCTTTGAAATACATCGATTTCATTACTAATGCCAATTGTATAGTAAATTCATTACGATTACTAATGCCTCAATTATATGAAAGAATTGGCATTTGTAAACGTCATTTTATAGATTTCATAATCATTTCTGAGCTTGCAAATGCGGAATGCGAAAAGGGTTTTGTGGTATAAAAAATTAATTAAAGTACTTAATCAGCGATTTACATTCTGCACAGGAATACATTGATGCAAGAATTTTACTTTTTGCAAAATTATTTTCGCAAACTTTTTTTGCAAACTAACTACAGTAGACGCTCGCAAATTAGAACCGCTTTGTTTTTGAGGCAATTCTAATTTCCCAAGTAAAAAAAAATGATATGGAGCCATATGAAGTTATATTTAATTATATATAATATTTTATGTAACTAGATATAATTATATCCGAAAAATGAGAACGTCTTATTGTATCATATTGTATCGAATTGTATACAATTGTATATAATTTCGTACAATTTGATACAATTTTATGCAATTCGATACAATTGTATCCGAATTTTGTCCTCATCCAATTACATCAAATTATATCTTTTTGTATAAAATTATATAAAATATTATAAAAGTGGACATAGTTTGATACAATTATATCTAAATATTGACCTTATATTTTTTATCATATATATATATATGACCATATCTAACAATATAAAAAAAAATTTTTTTAAATAAAAAAATATATACAATATCTGGAGATCAGACCTGAGGGATTTCAATTACAATTATTGTAATTTGTAATTGAAAATTTTCAATTACAATTACAAATAAATGTAATTGAAATTAAAAAAAAAATCAATTACATTTCATGTAACTGTAATTGAAAATTTTCAAGAAATTATCAATTTTAATTAAAAACTAAAAAACTGTATTTAAAAAAAATTAAACAATTAAAATTAAACAATGGCCAAGTTAACAACTAATCTTTGTTTGACATATAATCAGTTATATTTGTTCGTTTTTTTGGTTTCTTTAAATCCGAAATATCATTACGGAGAGCCAAAAGATTACTTATGTGCTTAGTTGAAAACAATTCACTGTTATTGCACCATTTTATTAAATTATTTACGCTTTCAATGGCTGTAGTATTAGAGACAACTGATGATACTGCAACAACGTCGTCTTCGCTGCTATCTGAAGACTCACCATCGCTACTGAGAACATAAACAGATCCGTCATCAAACATATCTTCATTCCATCTGTCGATGTCTTCTATACCGATGCAATCGTTGGGAGCTATTTCTTTTAAAAGAGCTTGAGTTATCTGAATAACTTCGTTGCAGTTCTGATCTATTTGCAACAATTGTGCTATTGGCACGTCATCGTCGCTGTCGTATTGGTTAGAGTCCCAATTGGACAACTTTGACCAAGATTTCTTCATAACACTTTGTGGTACCGCATCCCAAGCTTGTTTCAGTAATAATATAGCATTGCGGATCGAATGGGATTTCAAATGATTCTTCAGTTCACCACCTTCAGCAATTAACTGAGAAAGAAACATACTTCTGTAATTGAGCTTTGTTAACTTAATAGGGTTTTGATCCATTGGTTGTAAAGCTGCTGTCACATTTGGTGGAAAGAATAATGCAACTATGTTTCCATCGTCACTTTTAAGTTTCTCAATGGGTGTATGAGCGGAGCAATTATCTATAAGCAAAATGGCTTTCGGAGGCAAATTATTTTCCTGAGAAAAGCGGATCACCTGTGAATTGAAAAAAAATTTTAAAATTATGTACTGAACCTGAAATCAATATTTTTGTTTACCTCTTTAATAAATATTCCGTGAAACCATTCGTGAAAAATCCGAGAAGTCATCCAAGCATTTTTTGAAAAGTTGTAATGCAGAGGATTATTGAAATTTTTAAAACACCTGGGTTTTTTTGCTTTTCCAATTACCAATGGAACTAATTTGTGTGATCCATCAGAGTTTGCACCAAGTAGGACTGAAATTCTGTCTTTTTGAATTTTATGTCCAGGGGCGTTTTTTTCAAAAGCAGAGACATAGCTTCTGTCTGGTAGGCAACGAAAAAATAATCCGGTTTCGTCGACATTATATATTTGTGACTCCATTAAACCCATCTCAGCGACCTTTGCACGATATCGATGAATAAAAGGAGTGACTGAAGCAACATCACTGGAAAGAATCTCGCTACAAATTTTTAAAAAACGGATACCGTGTCGCTTCTTAAATTTGGTAAACCATCCATCACTTGCCCGGAATGCATTTTCATCTTTATCGGGATATTCCCCTCTAAATATTTGTTTAGCTTTATCTTTTAATATTGGCCCAGTCAATGTACACTTTTTTTCTCGTTGATTTAAAAACCACTCATACAGACGACTTTCCATTTTTGGATATTCAGCCCTGTGCAAAGATTTATTGTTTGCCTCCTGATATGTGTTTGAAACAGCATTTAATATTGCTGTTCTATGTGATTTGATGTAGCTGATTGAAGATGTTGTCACATTAAAATCTAGGGCTAACTGGTTCCCTTGAACGCCTTTGTCAAGCTTTTCTAATATTTTGACTTTAGTTTCCAATGATAAAGTGTTTTTTTTACGTTTATTTAACATTTTAAATGATACACTTTCACTATTTAATAGAGACTGCCAAATAATATGTACACGCTTATCAAATTTAACAAATAAACTAGCCAAAAATGTACATAAATGCGAGAAAAAAAACAAATAGGGAAAAACATATATAATTTGGTGATTCCCCTTTTTAGTTTTACATTATTCAAACAGAATAAAAATAAATTGGAGATTTCCTGTGTATTCAAATAACCAAAAAAAAAAAAAAAAACGCTCAGAAATTAGAATTTTAAATTCGAATTTCAGAGCGTTTAATGTATTGCAAACATTGATTCTAATTTCTGGACATTCGAATTACTGAAAGCTCTAATTTGCGAGCGTCTACTGTACCAGTCTTTGGTACGAGTTATGGAAATTATAGTAACCAGATTCTAATTTTACAAAAACCACACTTAACCCTGGTGTTAGGTTAAAAACTACTTACGAATTTTAGGCTGCTGGACCATTTTGGTCCATACATAATATTTCAGAAAAAAACGACCATAAACCTATTTTTATAGCTATTTCCATTTAGTATTTCGATAACGCAATACTAACTCTAAAAAATGTATTTCTATGCTCAAGAAATATTTTGGGCTATTCATTAAACGTTGAATGTTTATTACTATAATACTTGTCATAACAATTTTATTTGAAAACTAATTGCAAAACTGTTACAAAACTCAAAATTATATTTGGGGTGCTCCTAATTTTATTCGGTTGTACCATCAAATCAGTAATTTATACATATTACTGCTGCTATTCAGTTATTTGTGTTATTTTTGTGATTTACCTAGTTTCATTTAGTCATATATCAAATATTCGCATTAGTTTCATTTCAGTTTCAGTTCAGCTTGTGTTTTCTTTGTTTTTTGATAAAATGAAAAATTGGCTTAATTTGGACTCTAATGCTATTGCTAAAACTCTAAACGAAAGTGACTCGGATATTTCAATTTCGATGAAAATATCTAATACGAAAATACAGAAACAAGTGATTCTGATACAGAAAATGAAAAAAATGTGCCTGCAGCTGGCACTATGGATTCATTGTATATTGCAAAAAATAATATGCAATGGAGTGCAACTCTATTATCCTGTCCCATTGCAACTACTGCTGAGAATATTATCTCCACATATGGCGACTCTAAATTAGGCTATGTATGGCAGCCTTAGAAAAGCCAAGGAAAGCGTGTCGTATTGGATTTAACTAAATGTTTGAAAGGCCAAAATATTGTATCACGGCCGACCATTTCTTTTTATCTTTCGATTTGGCAAAAAAACTTTTATACTGAATTTAGACTGAGCAAAAACCAGCTGGGTTTTGTACAAAACTAAATTGCAAAAGCCAAGTCATTTACACTGGGTATTTAGTTTTTCTTTGTCAAAAAATTATTAATACATTTTAAAAAGAATAACAATACACAATTTCAAATTAAACCAGAAATATTCTTAATAAATTAAAAAATATTTTTTTGACACTTGCTTTGCTTCTATATTCGTTGTAACAGGGTGTATCAAAAATTGATTATAAATGATACCGGGTGTATCAAAAATCCATATTTCAGATATTTTTACTTGGTTTGTGGCAAAAACCAGGTAGAATCTGGTTTTCAGTTTGTATGAAAATTGTATGGAAAAACTAAATTAATTTTGTAGTTTTCGGCTCAAAAACTAAAAATGGCCAAAAACTACTAGTTTTTGCCCAGTCTAAATACACTATTAGAAAGAAAATTTACATATGTGGGAACAGTTTACTTCCAATGAAATCCCTACATTCGTATTTTACATTGGCCATAGACATAAAGGAACTGTTTTGATAAGGTACCAGATATCGATGTCAGTGCACCGAAAAAGAAGCCTGAGATTGTATCTTTCTATAATTCGACAAAAGGTTTGCAATTGTTTTGCCATTATTTATTAGTCGATTAATTGTCTTCTCTCTTAGAATAATTGGTTACTATATTCCTAAATGGAAGAAAAATCGATGGTCGAATTTTGTATTTGAAAAAATTAGAGTTATATCCGCATTGAATGCTTTTATAATTTTTTCTGAAATTGATGTTTCGTGGCACCAAGTGATCCAAATCGTAGGAGAATTTTTACGACAATTGGCACTTTCTTTGGCCAACGAACACATGATAAATCGATTTAATATACCAAAAGAAAAATTTTCATCGAAGCTATTGGCTGAGGTAAGAGCATCTTCCTCAGGTTCCGTAACTTCTGGAAGTGATACAAGAAACCTACCATCTAGAAAACGTGGAACGTTGCTGCAAATACAAATATGAAAGTAAATGTATTGTCTGCAGCAAATTTATTTGTAAACTAAACCGCAAAATAATTTGCTCATCCTGTAATGCGAATGAAAAGTAAAAAAATTGACCAAAATGGACCAAAATGGTCCCTAACATAAGATTTGTAACTGTTTATTTTTCTCCCTTCCATTTTATGTTAGATACTTATTTATTTTGATAAAAACATTAATTCAGAAAAAAATCACATGAGCTAAAATTTGAAGTCAATATATTGTACCGTAGCAAAGTTAAAGAAAGAAGTAAAACAAAATGGACCAAAATGGTCCTAACCTAACAGCAGGGTTAAAAACTTGCAAAATAATCGCGGAACGCGAAAAAAGACTATACAAAAGTTGTATTAAAAAACTAAATCAGCGATTTTTATTTTGCAAACAAACATAGTGATGTAAGAATTTTCCTTTTTGGAAATTTTTTTTCCGCGACATTTTTCGCGATTTCTTTTTTCAATTTTATAATACCCAATTCATAGAACAAAGTTCTCTGATTAATTCATAAAAGAAATCGCGAAAAAAGTCGCGGAAAAAAAATTTCCAAAAAGGAAAATTCTTAGATCAGTATGTTTGTTTGTTTGCAGAATAAAAATCGCTGATTTAGTTTTCTAATTCAACTTTTGTACCATAAAGTCTTTTTTCGCGTTCCGCGATTATTTTGCAATTTTTTAAGTGTGGTTTTTTTAAATTTATAATCTAGGGACTATAATACCCAATTCATATAACAAAGTTCTGTGATTAATTGAAAAAAGAAATCGCGAAAAAAATCGGGGAAAAAAAATTTACAAAAAGGAAAATTTTTACATCAGTATGTTTGTTTGCAGAATGAAAATCGCTAATTAAGTTTTTTAATTAAATTTTTGTACCATAAAGACTTTTTTCGTGTTCCGCGATTATTTTGCAATTTTTTAAGTGGGGTTTTTAAAATTTAATATCTAGGGACTATACCACCCATTTCATGGAACAAAGTTCGGTGGCTAGTTGAGAAAAAAGCAATCTATCCATCCCCTTTTTTTTTGTAAACAAATGCTTTTTTTGACTTAATTGTTAATAGTTTTTAAGGCATTAGTGCGATTTCATTAGCATTAGTATTAAAAATTCTAATGCCAGAAAATTTCAGTACCATTAAATGGTAATGAAATTTTTTTTGCCATTAGCATTAGTTAACTAATGATAATGAAATTTCAATGCCAATGAGAAAATCCCATGTATGATTTAACTCATATACAATAGGGCAATAAATCATACTTAGAGGTACGTTTTTGGCTTTAACTCAGACACGAATTGAGATACCATCCTGAGTTTTTCTACAAATATAGAAGGGAGTTCAATTAAAAACATATATTTTTTTAATAATGCGCATTTCGAGATATGGGTATTTGTACTCACGACCAAAGAAATGACCTTTGACCGATCCATGAGAACAATGTATGCATATACAATTTTAAAGGGTGCATTCTTACTTAATAAATAACACCAAAATGAATTATACGTCTTAAAAAGTTTAAAAGTTATTGTCGATTTTTTTATCATACTTTATTTTATAGTTTTTTTTACAATTTTCGTGACGTCATATTTCGGAAACCGAAAAGTCCGTGCTCCAAAATGTATGCAGCGTTCAGCTCTTGTAGTGTACCACAGTTTTTGGTGAATTTCATTCAAATCGGTGATGGTAAATTCGAATGGTGTGTTGAATTATTAATAAATAATATTTTCTTAAGTTTCTTTGTTGGAAACATTGTTTGTTCGATTATGATTTTTATTAAAAATAATCGCTATTAAAAATTGAACAAAATTTCGATACTTCTATTTAATAAAGCTTTGTTCTTTACGGTATTCTAAAAGTTTTAGCTACCATTATTGATTCGCCTTGCTAATAGGTCACGTTTAACCTTTGTTTTTTGTAAAATTTTTAAATCTGATTTTGTCTTTTTGCAATATTCATGTATTAAAATTTAATTCTTTTAAAGTCAAAATATAAAATTCAATTTTAAGAATGTGAAATACGCTATTACACGTACAGCACAATACAAGTACGTGTTCAATGATAGGCATTGATTTGATTTTCGTTACCGTACTCATGCGAAATAAAATACAAATTTTGACTAACAGTGTGTTGAGTAAAAAGGCAGCATATCAAAATTCGTTCATATATGAAGAACCAGAAATTTAATTTGATATATAAAATTAATAAACAGTCTGATTAATATGCATACATACGCATATGATGAAAGGCAAACTGTGTTAACCACATTAAAATGTTCTTAGATGCATAGTATTAGTCCTGTTTCTATCTAGGATAATTTAAAATTTTATAAAAATTCCAATATTTTAAGAATATAATAAAAAGAACTTGGTATAGATATTGTTCTACAATTATACTTAAATATTAACAATCCCCATTTCGAAGTACTGCTTATTGTGCCCTTAAGATATAAAATTGTATTTCAACACATACTTTTTTTATTAAAGATGTAAAAATTACTTTCAATATATACAGCTTTACGTTATCGCGACATACCACATTTTGCGACTAAATACATACTTTGTTTGCAAAATGAGACGCTTTATTATAAATTTCCATTTAATTTCTTTTTTATTTCCTTTGCAACAGTTGCCATTTTAATTTCTTAATTAACTTTATGCTTTGTTTCACCTGAAAGGCATTTATTAATTACAAATTTATTTTATACAAATTCAATTTCTTTGAGTTAAAGTTTTGTTGTTCCATTTACTTTTAATTTTATAGTAAACCTGTTGAAAATGTAAAATAAATTCATAAGTTGAGTTGATATAATATATTCTGTCAATTTACTTCAAAAGGACAGCCTGATTAAGAGATGAACGTATTACTTTAGTGTACACTGAAAGAACTATCCTTCATGATATTAAGGATATAATTTCATAGAATATTTTTCGTAGCATCAATGAAGAATTTCATTATGTATATAATGTTTACTTAATATTATGAAATTTTTCATAACTTTTCTTTCATAGAATTTCATAATTTCGGTAAAAAAAATTCATTGAATTTCATAAATTAAATCTTCATAAATTTAATGAAATTGTTCTTTATATATATGAAATTGTTCAATAGTATTTACTTTTTTTTAATATTTTTTTTTAAATATCGTCATTTCATTAATTTTTAAAAATTGTCATACAATTAGAATTTTATATTAAGGATGGGTGCGAACTGGCTAAATAAAATCTAAACTAAATCCAGGTTTCCAAATTTCTATGAAATTTGAAACAGTTTTAAAAAAATGTTCAAAGAAATTTTAAACCATTTTGTCAATTTAATTCTCAAATAAAATACTTTTATGTAACCATAAAGCCTTGTTATAATGATGTGCATTAATTTCCATACTTAGAGAATTATCTTTTATTATTTTAATTTTTTTTTAATTAATTTTTTATTATTAATTTTGGACTATGAAATTTTTTTATAAATCATATTAATTTTCTCGAAACATTAATAAGGAATTTCATAATTTGAATTAAAGTTATTATAAAATTTTATGAAACTTTTTAATTTAATGAATTCTTTCATTAGATATGTTTTGTACATCCGTAAATTATGCTACACTTTTATTACGCCTTTTGCATTTGCTAAATACTTTTTCTAAATGAAATTTCTTCATAGGTTTTATGAAGTTCTTCATTGGGTGAATGATTTATTCATTGGTGGAGTGGCCTATTAATATTATGAAGAGTTTCATTAATTTTATAAACTTTTAATTTTATAAACTTTTTTGGTTGCCAGTTGCAAGAGGTGTTCCTCAGGGATCAATTCTCGGCCCACTGCTTTACTCAATGTACTCTAACGATTTGCCGAAACATCTTAACTTCATGCGGATACAGATGTATGCTTATGATGTTCAGCTTTTTATAGGGTGTCGAAAATCTTTAATAAATGAATGCGTAACTAAGATTAACTCTGATCTATTAAATGTATTTAAGTGGGCGACTGCAAATGGATTACGGTTAAACTCTTCCAAATCTAAGTGTATCCCTATATCAAGAACATCTTTGGAGTCCCTTGACCATCTCGGAGTATTTCTTGGATCTTCTAAAATAGATATGGTACCGTCTGCGAAAAATCTGGGGGTCACTTTCACTACAACATTTACGTGGTCTGAACATATAAAAATTGCAACTGGGAAAATTTATGGTATGCTGAGGACATTGTGGACAAATCAGTATTTCACACCCATTAAGATCAGAATGTTACTGGCAAAAACGTATCTTGTTCCTGCACTCTTATATGGTTGTGAGTTATTTGCTAATTGTGACTCAACTGATAAACGCATACTTAGAACAACATACAATAATATTGCTAGATATGTATATGATAGAGTCTCACATTTCTCAAAGAAACTTTTTGGTGTAACACTTGACAATCTATTAAAATGCAGAAGTCTTTTATTCTTACACAAAATTATCAATACAAAACAGCCTCATTATCTTTTTCAAAAACTAAGGTTTGCAAGATCCAAAAGAGGCAAAATTATAATTCAAATTCGTCACAAATATGATATATCGAAAAAACAATTTTTTATCCCTACTATTAAACTCTGGAACAAACTTCCCCACGATATACAAATTATAGGCAACGCAATACAATTAAAAAAATCAATTTTTAGCTATTTTGAAAATAATTATAAAAATCTTTTTCTGCGGTGTGTGCGGACGTGTTCTTTAATTTGATCCGACAAAAAACCGAATGATACTACGTTAAAGTGATTTAATATTACTAAAAATTGCGAAAAGACGCTTAAAGTTATATTTTATTTTAAATGAAGCCTAAATATTACCTGAAAAAATCATTAAGGAAGCAAATTACAAGAAAAATAAAATCAAAGAAAAAATAAATAAACAAAATTCTAAATACTAAAGCTCTTAGTTCTACTAAATAAAACAAAAACAATGCCAATAGAGCGTTCTCCACCAGATTTAACAGTGCAAAATTTAAAAACAAAAAATGTTATTTCACCCGCGCAAATTGCGTCGCCCTCTAACAACACAAATAACTCTCTCTCTGCGCATGTGCAAAAAACACCACTATCGTGGAGTTCTCAATGCACAACTACTACAAAAAAAAAGTAGCACACTTTTTTTAACGGTTTTTATTTAAACAAAACACATCCAAATAAAATAAATAACAATTTAAACAAAAAAAAATAAGAAATCCACCGAAAAATTTATTATTTTGAAAATTTGTTTCTGTGTTTTTTACAAGTTCATTAATGGGAACTCAGTCTTCTATTTCGGTATCTAGCAAATTCGGAGTTGATAGCATCGAGTCACAGGTTTTGACTTTTAACTTATTGGTTAAATTAATTTTCATTAAAAATGCCTTCTTATTCCATTGAACTAATTTTTATATTATTTTGTTTTAAAATTTAGGATTAAACTAATATTTTTTGTAATTCCAATTTTGCATAGCTATTAATTTCATTCGTATTTGAACTAATTTTGAAAGCTAATTTTTAGTAATGTGTGCTTCTTAATTTTAAAATTTTGCTAGTTAGTTCAAATAATATTTGTTTTTAAATCATTGATGGAACTCACAGTGCGCTATATTAAGTTTTAAATTACCATTTGTCGTAAATTTGTCATTTTTCTATGGATTAAACTTCAAAAATTTTACTACACTGAGAGAATTATCTGCATTATATCAATGAATTTTTGCATTAGAACTAGGAATTGTCACTGGAATTCGTCCATTGAAACTTTTCATTAAATTAATGCAATTTTTCATAAAAGTTAATGAAAAATTTCATATTATTTAAAAATTTCATTTATTTCTCTGTGTATTTTAAAACGATAGCACATTAACACTTAAACTTTGAATCCCTTTATTATATTTTCATGTCTCTGCTATCAGAGTCACAAATGGGTGGCGCTATTTCCCATATTTTTAATTTTATAATCAGAAAATACCTTATTTCTCGGAAGCTAAGCGAGATACAGCACATTCGTCCCTCCGTACCTATAAATTTCGCCTTAAACTACATTTACACACGAGAGAAAACTGCTAGAGATAGAGCAAAAAACACCTATAATTTGCTTAAATCATTCACAATAGAGATATTTCGAAGTGTATTTTGCTATATCTCAAGTAGTTTTTTCTCGCGTGCAAAAGTGTCTTTATAATCTACAACTCTCAATATTAAATATGGTTATATCTTGGGTTGGATCCGGAGTGTCCAAAAATCCACATTTTAAGCGATATTTTACTAGAAATTTTTTATACCATTAGAGGCGAAGGCCCTAGCAGCCAGTCCTCACTAAATTAATATTTTTTGTAAATTAATTTGCATTAAATAAATAATAATAATAATAATTTTTTATACCAAGTAAAATTTCTCATGAATTTAGCCTAAATTTTTTACTTAAATTGTCCATATATTTAGCAGCTTGCTCAAATTTAGTCTACACGTGTGAAAAAGGTTAGATTTGACCTGATCTGTTAGATCTAATTAAATATCATTCTATATAATTATTTTATTCCTGACTTTACAAAAATGGGGGAAAAATTCGCACAAAATTAGGAAAAGTGGCAAAATTGGGCTAGTTTGAAAAAGTCGCACATAAAGTCAAAGGCCGTCAAAAAGGTTTCAAATTGCAACTTTAATCGCACAACGGTAACACTGCTCAAGCATAAACTACCACGATTACAACATCATCAAACTCTTTATCAACACCGATTATGTCAGTAGGTAATTCGCTCTTTACTAATACTCCCACTAATACACACAACATTATTAAACAAACTAACATTAATAAAGAGCAAACAAGTGAAGCTCTTAAAAATTCTCTTACACTGAATTTACAATTAACTGATCTTACCACAAATGAGACGGTAATGGTCGCCTCAAAAGGTGCTATACCTAAAACAACCAAAGTAGATTCTATAAAAGATAGCAACAAAACATTGAAAGGGATTGATCGATACTTTACAATATTAAAGCGAAAGCGTAGCCCCAATTCCTACAAAAATAACCCCACTCCGAAACAAACAAAAAAGGCAGTCACTACTCAAACGATGAGCCAAAATCGTTTTTCTTTGTTAGCTACTAACGATCTTGAAGAAGATGCAGATGAAATAGTTAAACAGCACAAGCCCCCAGCAATTTTCTTACGCGAACAAAACTCTAACTTTTTAGTAAATTCCATAACAGCAACAGTCGGAAAAGATAATTTTTTTGTAGAATCTCTGCGCAGAGGAAATATTCTTGAAACGAAAATTCAGACATTTACAGAAACTAATTTCCGTAAAATTGCTTCTTATCTCGATTCAGAAAATAAAAGTTATTACACTCATCAACTTAAAAGCTCAAAAGGTTTATCAATCGTCATAAAAGGCATTGAAAGCAACGTTCCAACAAGTGAAATAACAAATGCTATAGAAAATGAAGGCTACAAGGTAAAATCAGTACACAATATAAAAAATAAGGACAAAATACCGCAACCACTTTTTAAAGTCGAAATTGCCTTTGAGTCCAGCAAATTAAAAGGAAACGAGCCACATCCAATTTATAATCTTCGATACCTGCTTCACCGAAGAATCACTGTAAAAGAACCACGCAAACGCAACGACCCACCTCTATGCTTTAATTGCCAGGAATTCGGTCATACTAAAAGTTATTGCAAGCTTCCAGCAGTATGTGTTATCTGCGGTGATGTTTATAAAACTTCCGATTGCTTGAAATCTAAAAACGACCCAAGTAATAAAAAATGTAGCAACTGTGGTGGTAACTACACTGCAAATTATAGGGGATGTCCAGTCTTTAGATAAAGAATAACGCTCCTAATAAACCCTCTTACCGGCGCTTCCAATCAAATGATTTCCCATATATTTGAAAATATAATATATCCACACAACATAGGCCTTCTGGTCAAACTAATAACAACAACGTCAATTATACTTCTAACCCACCTCCGAATCCTACGAATAACACGTCGTATGCTCAAACCGCTCAATCCAGTAGTATGCCTTTTGAAAAATTGGTCGCTCACAAAATCCCAGAATCTCGAACTCCTAATGAATCATCACAGAAATCGCCCTTAGAAAGCTCAATAGAACTTCTGATGCAAACTATGAACAACTTTATATCAAATATGCAAGTCATGATGCAGGAGTTGTTAAGAAATCAGGGTATGCTACTTCAAGCATTTGCCTATAAACAATGAACCAGATAAAAATATGTTACTGGAATGCAAACGGCTTAAGCCAACATAATATAGAAGTAGAAAGTTTTCTAAAGTCACAATCTATTGACATATTGCTGGTTTCTGAAACGCATTTTACATTAAAAAACTGTTTTCGAATTAAAGGTTACTCTATATACGACACAAAACATCCAAGTGGTAAAGCGTGTGGTATTGCAGCTATAATAATTAGTAATCAAATCAGCCATTTTCCAATGCTAGAATATAAAACAGATCATATTCAAGCCTCATCAATATGCCTCTCGGCCACAAACATCACCATATCTTCTTTATACTGTCCCCCAAGACACAAAATAACAGATGATCAGTTTATTAATTTTTACAAAACTCTAGGCAATAAATTTATAGCGGCAGGAGATTACAATGCAAAGCACACGTTCTGGGGCTCACGACTCACTACTCCTAAGGGTAGACAGCTATTAAAAGCTATCTCATCTCTTAAACTTGACGTTATATCTGGAGGACAGCCCACTCATTGGCCTTCAGATCTACAAAAGACTCCTGATTTAATAGATTTTGCAGTCATTAAAAATATCAGACGCGATCTGCTTTCTGCAGTCTCTTTATTCGACCTGTCTTCTGACCACTCTCCCACTATTATTTCAATGCTTAATGGACAAACCATCGAAAAACCTTTTTGTTTCCCTAATAGACATACTAACTGGCTCAAATATAGAAAGTATGTAAGCTCACACGTATCTCAAAATATTTCACTGAAATCCGATGATGAAATACAAGATGCTATAAACGTATTCTCGGAAACATTATCAACTGCAGCTAAAGTAGCTACACCTTTTAAACGCTACGACGGCCCTAAAAATAATAAATACTCAACAACTATTCAAAATCTTATAAAGGAAAAGAGAAATCTTAGAAGACAATGGCAACTACATCGCTCTCCTACCTTGAAAAGTCAACAAAACCACTGTCAAAGAACCCTTCACAGTGCTCTTTTGGAGGATAAACAGTCAGCTCTAAAGGCATATTTAGAAGGTCTAAATCCAACTAAATCCACGGATTATAGTCTTTGGAAAGTCACCAAAAAACTTAAAAACCCAACTAGATACGAATCTGCTATTCGTTATAGCGATGGTAATTGGGCTAGGTCCCATAAAGAGAAAGCAGAAGTTTTTGGCGATCACCTCGAAAGAGTGTTCACGCCTAATATTTCTAGCTCAGACATAACTTTGCCAGATATTGAAGACCTTGTTGTTTCCCCAATGAAAATTCGATTCTCGTCGTTAACTTCAGCAGTTAAAAAATTGAAAACAAATAAAGCCCCTGGCGTGGACAATATTTCAGGAAAAATGATTCGTGAGCTACCAACATCTGCTCTTAAACTAATTTTATTCATTTTCAATTCTATCTTGCGAACTGGTTTCTACCCTAAATCATGGAAAATATCAGAAATAATTATGATACCTAAGCCAGGTAAGGACGCTAGCCAAGTATCATCTTATCGCCCGATAAGCTTACTTTCAACTTTATCAAAGCTCTTTCAGAAAGTATTTTTAAATGCGTTGACCCCATACCTAAACGACCACCACATTATTCCCGTTCATCAGTTTGGATTCCGAAAGGATCATGGCACCATAGAACAGGTTCATCGAATAGTTACTCTTATCAGATAGGCTTTCGAGGACAAACTCTATTGCTCAGCACTCTTCATAGATATTTCCCAAGCCTTCGACAAAGTCTGGCATGATGGGTTATTATATAAAATAAGCTCCTTGTTACCCCTAAATACCCACAAGCTACTGCGAAATTATTTAATGGATCGTTCATTTGTAGTAAAGTACAAAGACCACATCTCAGACTCAAGAAAAATCACAGCAGGAGTTCCCCAAGGCAGTATACTTGGTCCTCTCATGTATATACTCTTTACTTCAGACATGCCTACTAATAACCTGATACACACGTCAACTTTTGCAGACGATACAGCGTTTATAAGCGTACATAAAAATCCAGTAATTGCTTCTAGTTGTCTGCAGGCTCATATTAAGGAACTCGAAAAATGGCTTCACAAGTGGAAAATAAAAGTAAATCCAACAAAGTGCGCACATGTTACTTTCACCTTGAGAAAGGGAAACTGTCCCAAACTGAAGATAAATAACATCGATATCCCTGAGCAAAATCACATAAAATATCTTGGTATACACCTTGATCGTCGCCTTACCTGGTCTCAACATATTGAATCCAAATCCACGCAACTTAAACTTAAAACTTTACAGCTTCAGTGGCTCATTTGTCCCCATTCTGCTCTCAACCTAAACTACAAGGTTCTACTCTACAAAGCTATTATTAAGCCAATATGGACCTATGGAATCCAACTATGGGGAACAGCTTCTGCTTCTAATATAGAAAAATTACAAAGACGACAAAATAAAATATTGCGGCTAATTACTGATGACCCGTCCATTTGTTCGCGACGAAATAAAAACCTTCTGCTCTAAATATGTACGAAAACTGGCAACTCATCCAAACCCTCTTGCACAGGATCTACTATGTTATAATGGACATATTCGCCTCAAGAGGGTCGACACATTGGCCCTCGCGGAACCACATGCAAGATGAACATTTTATTTATTTTTATTTTTTATTTATTTTATTTATTTGGAAGTTCCATACACAAGACTAAAAGTCTTATTTTGCAGTATGGAACTGAATATTTGCCAAATTTAAAAACATCAAATTATAGTATAATAATGATAAGTAACTTAATAACTATGTAATTACAAAATTATGAAAATTATTATAAAAAAGTATAAGAAAAAGGTATAAAAATTTGTTGTAAAAATAATATCATAAAGAATTAGTCAGCAAATTAAGCACAAGGAATTTAAAAAAATAAAAATTAAAAGAAAAATAAATTATTGAAAAAAGAAAAAAAAAGGTTTTTTTCAAATAGTTTTTAGCAACCGACTAGAGTGAGAAAAGTTTAATAATGTTTTCTTTAAATAGACGTGCGTTACTTAAAAGTTGCACATTATAAGAAATGGAGTTCCACAGAGATATAGCGAATATATAGAAATGCCATTTAGATATCAAACTCTTGTATCCAAAAGCTTTTATTCTTTTGCCCCTGAGATCCGAAAAACAAAGTTTGTTGTAAAGATAGTCAGGCTGCTGGGTATATATTATTTTGTGAAGGAAAATCAAAACTCTTATGTTGAGTAAATTATCAAAAGAAATGCCATATAACTTTTTTGAAAACATTGATACTCTTGAACGTCTATGCAGACAATATACATAACGTATGATATTATTAAATGCAACATTCAATTTTCCTTTACTTTTTGTATCACATTTGGCAAACATCTCACATCCGTATAGTAAAACAGGTATTAAATAAGTTTTGGCAAGTATAATTCTTATTTTGATGGGTGTGCAATGCTGAGTTTGCCAAAGTGTTCGTATCATTGAAAAAATACGACCAGAAGATTTTTTGCTGATTTTTTGCTGATTTTACCAAGATTTTTTGCTGATTTTACTATTTCAATGGGCTGATTATCTATGAATATATTCGGTAGAATATTAAATTTATTTAGACGTTTTTGAATTACAATGCATTTGGATTTTTTAGGATTGATCCCAAGACCATTAACCGTTGACCAGGTGTAAGTACGATGGAGTTGCTGATTTAGGGAGATGATGCACTGGTCAATCAAATCATTACTGCAACTAGTGTAAAGTTGAACGTCGTCTGCATACATTCTAACATTACAGTTAGTTATTATGCTTGGGAGATCGTTAGAATACATTGAAAACAAGAGTGGCTCAAGTATAGATCCCTGAGGAACCCCTCTTGTTACAGGCAGTGTTTTCGATCTTATAATCTGGGTTTCAACATACTGATACCTGTTACATAGATATGTCGATATTAATCGAGTAGCAGTCGAAGAAAAATTAAACATATTATCAAGTTTGTAACAAAGAATGTTATGATCCACGGTATCAAACGCTTTAGAATGATCCAAAAGCACCAAAAGAGTAATCTTACCGTTATCGAGCTCTTTTCTAATCTCCTCAGTCACATCGACTAGGGCTGTTATACAACTGTGTTTTTTCTGAATCCGGATTGACGATCTGTAAGCAATTTGTTGTTATCCAGGAAGACAGAAATTTGGTTATGCATAATTCTTTCGAAAACTTTAGAGAGAAATGGTAGAATGGCTATTGGTCTATAATCAGAACCGGTTTTATGTATTGGTATGATTTTAGCAATTTTCCATTTGGAAGGAAAGCAACTTGAGGTAAGTATTTTGTTGAAGAAATACGTTATTAAAGGAAGCAATTGAGGTAAAAGAATTTTAAGAAACTTTGGATGAATCCCATCCACTCCTACCGAGTTAGATTTTATTGATAATAGACTTGATAAAACGTCACATTGGTCTACAGCAGCGAAAGAAAAAACAAATTCAGAGTTGTTGCTAAGATGATTGTAGTTATAATAACTCCGATCAGCCGCAACCATTGGAATATTCAAAAAATTTTCATTGATAACATCGGCATCAATTAAGCAGGGTTCTTTATTAACGGAATTGCCAACACCGATTTCACGTATTGTTTGCCACGTTTTTTTTTTGAGCCAATTGCGGAAGAGAACTTCTCAGCATAGAATTCAGATTTGGCATTTTTTATAAGTTTATTTGTTTTCCGTTTAGCAGTTCGATAATCTTCATGTAATTGTGTCGTTTTAAATCTCTTCCATCGTGCATACGCAAAATCTCTTTGATAGATGGCTTCTTTTATATCCGATGAGATCCAGGGTTTTTGTTTTTGGCCAATAACTTTTGTTATCAAGGGAACCGTTAGATTAAAAAGATGATTCAGATTGTCCTCTAGAAATGAGAGCTGATCATCAACAGAACTCAAATAATATAAGAGATTCCAATCAATTTTACAGAACTCATCCTCAAGAAATCTGTAATCGATGTTCTTAAAATCGCGAAAAGTAATTTTCTGGACTGGCACAATTAATTGAAAATTGTAGGTCATGAAAATTAAATCATGTTTAGAGAAACATGGCGCAGATAGTTGGTCATACAGAAGTGTTTTAGATTCATTACTAACAAGAAACAAATCCAAAAGTGTATTATTCGTCGCTGTGAAATGTGTAGCAGTTGTGGTGTTTGGTGACGTTAAACCAAGTGAGGCGCACTCGTCAGATAGACTACAATCTACTAGAAAGTTTGAGTTGAAATCACCAGCTATTATAACATCATCATACATAGCTGTTTCCGTCTCCAGAGTTTGGATAAACCGTCTGATACTAACGTTTTTATTGGGTCTATAAACACTGGATATAAGTTGAAGAATCTAAATATGAAGGACTTCAGGAGCTCGAAATAATTGCAGTCACTGTCGACGAGATTACAAAAGCTTTAAAAAATGTACAGAATTGGAAAGCACCGGGGCCCGACAGAATACAAAACTTCTGGTTAAAAAACTTTAAATGTCTTCATTCAAAAATAGCTAAATTAATTAATTATATATATATATAAATCCACAACACACACCTAGATTTTTAACTCATGGTATAACATATCTGTTACCAAAAGATACAGCAAATAGCAAAGATCCGTCTACATATCGTCATATCACATGTTTTCCAACACTTTACAAATTAATAACATCATGTTTAGCAAATCGAATCACACAATATTGCGAGGAGAACAATATTATAGCAGAACATCAAAAAGGTTGTAGGAAGAGGATCTAAAGAACAACTTATTATAGACTCAACCATTAGCAACCAAGCACATAACAGAAAACGGAACTTATTTATGATGTACATTGATTACCAGAAGGCATTTTATTCAGTTCCACATGATTGGTTGCTAAAGATCCTTCAATTGTATAGAATAGATGATAGACTAATTAACTTCTTAAGATATACTATGAACAATTGGTGCACGAAAATGTCAATACGAAGTACTAAAGGAAATGTTCAAACGGATGTAATCCCTATCAAAAGGAGTATATTTCAAGGTGATTCTTAGAGTCCTATATGGTTTATTTTGGCCCTAAATCCACTTTCGAATATATTAAACGACACAAAACTTGGATTCGAGATAAAATCTGGGGGTCAAAAACGTTTTACTATAAATCATCTTGCTTATATGGACGATATTAAACTATACGCAGCAAACCAACAACAACTTTCAAGACTAGTTGAAAGAATCCAAATGTTTTCAAATGACATCAAAATGAAATTTGGATTGGATAAATGTAAAACGCTCAGTATCGTACGCGGTAAGTTACAGCAAGTTCCGTATGACTTATCAGATAGTGATAAAATAAAAGCAATGATAGACAACGAAACGTACAAGTATTTTGGAATTAGACAATCTACTCGAATAGCGCAACAACAAATAAAAAATGAACTAAGTATAGAGTTTTCAAAGCGCTTAACTAAAATTATGAAAACCAACCTTAATGCTTAAAACATAGTAAAGGCGATAAACACATATGCAATACCAGTTCTTACCTATTCACTTGGTGTAATAACATGGAGCAAAACTGATATTGAAGCGCAGCAAAGAAAAGTTAGAACCATTATGACAAAATATAGAAAACACCATCCAAAATCTGCTGTTGAACGTATAACCCTACCAAGAAATATGGGAGGAAGAGGACTTGTTGATATCGAAAACAGCAGACAAAAAGAAATAGATTCTCTACTAAATTTTTTTACAACAAAAGCACAAACATCTATGCTTCATCGCGCAATATGTGATGCAGATAGTACATATTTACAACAGATTAGAAATGAAGAAAACTACCACAACGAAATCGAAAAATATAATAAATGGATAAATATACCATTACATGGAAGACATCCTAATGAAGTTAACCAGGACTATGTTGATAAAAATGCATCAAATTATTGGCTTGTAGCTGGCCAATTATTCCCTGAAACAGAAGGTTTTATGATCGCTATTCAAGATCAAGTTATTGCGACAAGAAATTATTTGAAATTCATAGTTATGGATCCAACAATTGATAGTGATCAATGTAGATATGGTTGTAGAGCAGTTGAGTCTATACAACATATTACTTCAGGATGTACAAATATGGTTAGTTCAGAATACCTCGAACGTCATAATTCGGTAGCAAAAAAAATTCACCAGGAACTGGCAATGAAATATGAGCTAAGAACTTCAGAAAAACAACCATATTTTAAATATCAACCAGATCGTGTGATAGAAAATTAAAACTTCAGATTATACTGGGACCGTACAGTTCTAACGGATCGTACTGTCAATGCAAATACACCAGATATAGTCCTCTTTGACAAAGTAAATAGAAGAGTATTCTTAATAGACATAGCAATCCCTAACAACAATAATCTCCAAAATAAATATACCGAAAAAATTAATAAGTATACCGAATTAATAGAACCTATTAAAATGCAATGGAAAGTAGATAATGTAAGAATTATTCCAATTATAATATCAAGTACAGGATTAATACCGAAAAAGTTACATGAAGGTCTAAAAGAACTTGGGGTTCACGAATCTTTATGGATGGAGATGCAAAAAGCTGTTATTATTGCAACCACTAGAACTGTCAGAAAGTTTATAGTAAATTAAGTTATATATAAAATAATGTTAACTATTAGTATTATATCGTGCTTTGATAAATTAATCTGTACACATATTACTATAAAAATGTAAAACCAATATAATATTGAGAAAATAAAGAAATAATAATAATAATAAACATTGATGAAACCTGTTTCATATTAAAATTTTCAATGGGCGAGTTTCAGTGACAATTTTCATTAATACTATAAAGAAATTCATTACTGAAGTGATGATAATTCTCTCAGTGTAGTGAAACCCTCCAAAGAGCTTGGAGCTGTGTGGGTACAGTCAAATTAAGTAGCCGTTCAAAATTTAAATTTTTATGGCCAACGCTTCATGAAAAAAGATACAGAAAGAGTACAAAAGTTCTTCTGAGGTTAATTCTGTATTCGGTTATCCACAATTAGTCATATCCACTTTGTTATTAAATAATCTGCTGGAATATCTAGCTTATCCAATTAGATCTCAAATATATACATTCGGATGAACTAGTATTTTTTTTATCTCAAAATTTATAGTTTCAATGATATCTAAGTTTATCCGTCGGGATAAAAAAATCGCATTTTCGGTTTTAATTTTAAGTTAAAATTGACTAAATCTGAAAAGGGCAGACTTTTTAATACCTAAAAATTAAGGAGTTTGTGACAAATCTTAAATTTTTAAACTCAGAAAATATCATTCAGAAATCTACAACATATATTTTCTAATCAATTTAACAAGCGTAAATTCCTAAAGCGTAAATTCCTAAAAAATAACGATTTTAAAATATGCACACTCTCAGAACAATTCCGTTGTGACAACCGAATTTTTTCCAACCGAATTTGCTCGGTTGCTGCAACCTCGTAGTTCGGTTGCCTCAACCGAATTCAGTTGTGGCAACCGATAATTCGGTTGTTGCAACCGAATTGAAATCGAATTCGTTTGTCGCAACCGAATTGAAATCTAATTCGGTTGCCATAACTGAATTCGGTTGCTGCAACCGAATTACGAGGTTGCAGCAACCGAATCAATTCGGTTGGCAAAAAATTCCGTTGCCACAACGGAATTGTTCTGAGAGTGCATGTTCAAAAATGTATTTTATTTGCTTTTGTCATAGTAAAAACTTATAGAATTAATTTGAAATAAAAAAGACGTAAAATTTGTACTTCAGATTGAATTTTCTGCCAATTTTGATGCAAAAGTTGTGATTCTTTTGATAAAATGAATTGGAATGAATAAGGAATTTTAACAAAAAATTGTGTTTTTTCTAAAAGTTAAATTTGCGAATATTTCAAAAACTGGAGCTAATTTTAAAATTTAGTGTTCATACTCGTGATATTCATCCTTAAATCTATCAAAATTGATAGATCGCATGTCCGATGCATTTTTTGTGTGGTACTGTATTATTTATAAAACTTAGTAAAATAAAATAAAAATGTCGAGATTTCCACAATATGGATTTTATATTGCAGAAATAATTTTATTAAAAAATCGAAAGGGAACACAAAAAAAACCCAAACGACTGATAAAAATATATGTCCTTGGATTTCACATAATAATTCTTTATATAGATTTTGTTTAAACATTAGCTCATATGAATAAAAAATAGATATAATTAATAGAAGAAAATATTGGATTTTCTAAGTAATTACTTCACAATGTCAGTTTGCCTGCGAATACACTGAATATTTAAGCTTTTGATTTTCGTTTATATTGCATGCTATTCCCTCCTCAAAATAAACCTTGGTTTGTTTTTTAACGATTCCCAAAATATTTTGGGTCTATCAATTAAATCACCATTTTTAAAAAAGGTATTTTTTTTTTAGTTTTTGTAAGAATTTTGTATTTTAGCTGAAGACAACATAATCAATATAGATATCATATGAAAGCTTTTTTGAGGCGCGTCCAGCGGTATATATAACATATTTAAACATATCCAGAGATTTTATATTTTCAAGGATATTCTATAAAAAAAACCAATTTTTGACTCTTATTGTACGGATATTTTTGTGATTGAAATGCCAAACTTACATATCATAATCTACAGTCAATAGGGTTTTTCTTTTTCCGGACTTTTTAATTTCCCGGGACAGCGGGATTTTTTTCAGAATTTCCCGGGATCCCGGGAATTCCCGCTCGTTAGAAAATATATAAATTCGACATTTGTTGCACTTGAAAAACTCGATTACTGTTAAAAAACCGTCCGCCAAAGTTCATTTTTTGGTTGTACCCACTTAACCCTCTAATGCTCTATCTTCTGATTACAATAATATTTAAACCATATATTTGGCGTTGAAAATCTACTATGGAACAAATATTAAAATTTTAATTCAGTAGGTTTGAGATTAAGTAGAAGAATAAACATTTTCTTCACAAGTTCTAAACACATTAAATTTGCAAATCAGACTAGATCCAGTTTCTGCCTTTTTTATGGACAGGCTTCATCAGTGATTTTCCATTAAATTGTATTATTGTTTATATTTTTATTGTCAGATTGTCTTTCAGAAGTGAATAAACAGACATACAAACATTCTACTTTATGCGGCGTTCACAGTACGATTGTTAAACACGTTTATGTAAAAGTTAAACATATCAGTTCACACTTAAAAATGAAGTGTTTAAGTTAAACATCTCGAACAGCTGTTTCGTAACAGTTGTAAAAAAAAAACCAAAAATTTAACAAAATTTCCCAAAAAGTTATTTTTTCTTCGGCCGGAGGCAATAATTAATAATTTTCGGCCGGAGGCAATAATTAATAATTTTTTATAGCAATTATAACGTTGGATAATGATCCAACGTTATAATTGCTATAAAAAATGAAATAACATTGTCCGCCCCAGTCGGAAACAAGATTTTTCAATTTCTAGTTAAGGGACAACTTCATGGTTGTTTTTGGATTTTTCGATCCCGGAAGCAAAATTTAATTAACTGTTTTGTTTATCTATCACTTTAATTTGAAAAAATTTCATTTTAACTGGTTTTTATTTGAATATAGTTTATTTTATTCAATTTTAATTTTTTTATTTTTCTTGTTGTTCTGCTTCAAACATGTCATTCAACACCAGTTGATATCAAACTTATCGTGTTTAACAACGTGTTTAAAAATTAAACACGATTTTTAGCGTGTTTAAGGGCAGAAAAATGTACTGTAAAACATATTACTTAAACACTTTAACGCTTAAACACGTAAAATCGAGTTAAACACGTATGTGTGAATGCCGCATTAGATTTGCTGTTTATCTTCTTATTTCCTCCGTGTCACCTTTTCGCAAATGTTGCCACACTGAAATTTAAATTTATCGCTTTATTTAGGCGATATAGCACAATAAAGGTTGAAGACGTATCTTGAAACACAGTGGTCAAATAATTTCGGTTTTTGCTATAAATAACACTATCAGTAAAATAAAATTATGTACCGAAAATTGTTGATCAATTGTTGTTATTTCAAAAGTTATGGCGATTATCGCTTTTTGAAAATTACGAAATTTGGCGAATTTGGCACTAAACATCAATAAATTTTGACGAAATTAGTTCTGCTTACTACTACCTCTAAGTATATAATCTGTGTTTAATTCTAAGAAAAGCTGTTGGCTAGTTTTTGAGTTAGAGAGATATTTGTAAAACGTATCTTGGCGTTATCCTGTAAGTCCTGAAGAAAAATTTTTAACTGATTTTACAATTAGAGACTTTAACTAGCTTTGTTATTTTCGGTAATGTACGCCAGATCGTAAATATATTTTTGGCAACTTTTCAAATATTTTTTTCTGTTTTAAAAAGTTAATTTTTTCAAATTTTCTAAATTTTGAATTTACATGCTTCTCGCTTGAAAACCGTTCCTTATAAAAAAAAAGTTTGAAGGCAAAAAAGTAGATAGTTAAGTTGTCTATAGATATAATACAATTTGTTTAATAAAATATTGTTATTTAGCCAAAAGCTATTTAAAATCTGAAGACCCCCTTTAGGCGGCCTTGTGCATTAGAGGATTAATATATTCTGAAAGGATGGCTAAATATAAAAAAGCCGTGTCTTCCACTTTTTCTGGCTCAGTTCGTTTAAGAATTTAAATTGTGAATTAATATTTAGGTAATAAATTTATATGGAAATCCGTCTTAATTTTAAAAAACTCTTAGAAATATATTAAGTAAATATTAATTCGCGGTTTAAGCGGTTAAACCAATGGATATAGAAAAAGTGAAAGACACGGGAATTTTATCTTCATCCCATTTTTTAGGATATATTGGAATTGTTAATGGGTGCAAACTTGTGTCGGACCAGTTTTATAGTCAGAAAAAAGATCGATTTGTTGCTAAAATATTTGTTAAATATGAAATCCAAAAATTTATATTTCTAGATATTTTGCATCTTTCTATGCAGATTTTCAAAAGTATCCGTCTAGAATTATTTTTATAAAAAAGTTTAAAAGTGAGTATTTATCACACAGATTTTTAGGCAAATTCGCCTAAATCGTTTTATAAAAATAGACACTACAACATCATTAAATAGTTTCTTAACTTTAATTGGTTTTCTTGAATAGACATTTTTTATGCCACAGCTATTTAATTTTCGTATTTAGTGGCATTTTAAATTAACACATAAAAAGTCCAAAATAATTTTAAAAAGCATCTGATGGATTATTTTGAAAACAAATGATATTTATAAAATACAATTTAAATAACGTTATCGCAATTGAACTTAAAATGAAATTATTTTAAATAAAAGAAACTCAAAATATTTGTCAATTGAAAACATGAAAATATTAAAAAATTTTTAATTTTAATGTCTAGCTTTTTGGAGGTATTTGGAACTGAAATAATGTTGTTGGAATGTTGAATAAGGCTGGTTTACACTATAAGATTTTATGTACGATATTACTTTAGTATGCATGCGAAACATACTTATAGGCAAGGTTGCAGAATCTTTCCGAAAATATTACTGTCTAAACCTGCCTATACAAATATTGCTTTATTTGAACAGAGATCTTTAAAAAAAAAAAAATTACCAACAAAAGTACATACAAGTATTTTTGTTGGTAAACTTGGTAATGGCTGATAAAATCCAACTGACATCTAAAAACAATTTGGCCTAATTCAGTATCTTAAATTTTAAATCGTATTTTTTGAATTTTAAATATTTTTTGATTAAATTATTTCAAAAAATCAATGCTTTAAATCTAAATAAAGCTTCCAAAATTGCAATAATACTAGCTAAAACTTCTATAAAAGAATAAAAAAATCCCGGGAAATCCCGCACAAAATTCCCGGAATTGCGGGATCCGAAAAAGGGCGGGATTCCCGGGAATTCCCTAAATTCTATAAACCCTAATCAAGTTACATTAGTTTCAATCAATTCAATTTTATTTACTATTCAATATTACATTTTATGCTTGAATTTATCTTAAATATAAAAGAGTTTAGGAGTATTATCCTTTTCTACTTTATTATTACGAATTAATGTTAATATTTATAAAAGCACAGGAATGACAAATATACTAGCACGGGAGGAAAATTTTGCAAAAAAACCTTTTTGAACTTAAGTTACATTAAATAAAAATTTTTATCAAGTGGAAAAAAATTTTTTGTGATTACTCTGTAAATTTCCTAGTGGGTAGTTTTAGCCAAAAGTATAAAAATATACCCCATATGGATGATGTTACAGACAATAATTATTTTTATCCAGTTGAGATTATTTTTTTGTCAATTTAATGACTTTACAATCTCGCAGTGATAATTAATATTAAGTTTCATGGGACTTTTCTGACCCCAGGGCACTAAGGGTTAACGATTTTTTAAAAACATGTTTGATGAAAACATTCGAGTTTTGTTAAATTTTTGACAAAATAAGTAGTTTTTGTAAAATGTCCTGGAAAGCAGTCGCTCCAAACACAAACTCGAATTATAATTTTTTCAATTTATTTTTTTTGTATAATATCAACTATTACGTGGTACATATAGCAATCGACATCTCCAAATTAGGCATTTTAAAAAATTTTTTAAATTAATTAAACAAAAAACACGTTTTTGCATTTTTATCAAATTGTCAATCAATTGAGTCATTTTGGATTCCAGGCTAAAGTGGGTTAATGATATCCGATGAAGTTCAAATTTCATATCTGAATCATCTTGACTGTATTAAATGAATAAATAAATAAAAAATTATTTTTTTTAAATTTCGAATTTTGGGAATTTATAATAGCCTTTTTTTGTAATCACTTGGATTTAATAAATCCAAAAAGTGCTCAACAGATGGGGTTAGATTCTCCCTATTTGAAAAAGAATTTTCTATCCGACACGTCTTTCACCCTAATTTTTAATACCGAATTCGACGATGAAGGATTTTACTTTAACTTTTAAGTTTTAATTATATTTTATATAAAACAGCGATAGACAGTCTGCCTTTGCAGTTTTATCACTTCGATATATAATTTTAAACAATTAAAAAATTTCATTGCAATATTTAATATTTACGAATTAAATTAATTACTTATAGTAGAGGGAAAAATTGCCATTCCTATTTCAGCTATTTCTCCATGTCCAAGATGGAAAATATGTATTTGGTGAGGTGTAGTTTATTTTCTAAACATATTTCATAAAAAAAATTTAATAAAAACCTTTTATTTGTTAGTTTTAAAATTTTTTTGTTTCCCTTTTCATTTTCATTCGTATTTTTTTTCTTACATTAAATTAATAGGCTGTTTCATATATTTGTGCTTTTATTGTGGATTTATTAAATCGACCTTTTTTTGTTTTTGATTTAATAAATCCCCTTTTTGTATGAAAAATTTTAAATCCAGGTGATTAAAAAAAAACGCTAAATAATACAAGTTTTTTCCAAAATGGGCCATTTTCGTCAAACTTTCGGCATGGGTTAACGTTTTCAAAAAAAATTGATTTCTTCCATTTGGGACCATTTCCAATAAAACTGACAAATCTATTTTTAAGGGACACCCTAATATATATATATATATATATATATATATATATATAATGTATAATGAAATTGGAAACCGTTTTACTAATTTTTATACTAACATTTTTTTTTGGTGTACTCCTATGCTTGAAAAGTAAAAAAGTGGAAATTGGGATTGTTTAAATAGTTTTAGTAAAAAGTATTGTAATATAATAGTAAAATAACTGTATAGTATTAGCAAACTATAATAAATGAAATAAAATGTAATTCTACAACATTAAAAGATGCAATTTTTCTTATTCTTTAAATTTTGTTTTTTTATACCAAATTCCAAAACATAAAGCTATCAATGAAAAAGAAGCTTTTTAAGTGTCATAAGAATGTATTTCCTAAGAAACCCAGTGTAGAAACGGTAATGACATATCATTATTTTTTGGAATACCAGTAATGACACCCACTTACCTTCTGCATTATTTTAAAACATATAATAATGAGTTACTGATAATGACTTATTATTATCATTATTTCAAATAGAAAATAATTTTCTAGATTTTTTTGAAAATTTTTTGAAATCTATTTTTAGACTCAATATTTTCTAAACACTGGTAAGGATATATGTAACCACATATTTTTTGATTTTTTGTATGTTGGCGAGTAAGCTTACTTGTGTGCAGCAGGTCAATTATGTTTTTATCTATTAAATATTACATGTCGATATAGCTCAGATGGTAGAGCTATTGACTGGCAATCTGTAGACCCAGGTTCGATTCGCGCACCAGCAAATTTTATTTAAAAACAAAAAATACATTAAAAAATATTTTTTTTTTGTATAATTAATTTTTTTTGAAAATCTATTTTTAGACTCATTATTTTTGTCACTACTGGTAAGCACATAGGTAACGATATATTTTTTGATTTTTCGTATGCTGGTGTGTAACCATAACTCATTATTTTTCGCGACATCGCCATATAAAGGTAATAAGAAATGTAATAACATAAGTAAGTAGTTACCATTACCAAGTATGTAGTTACATAACCACATATCTGGTAATGATTTTCTACACTGGGAAGTGATTTGATATTTAAGGATATATTGATTGACAAAAATGTAATACGACACATATCAATAAGAGCACAATAATTGTACTTAACAGCAATCTATTGTTATAATATTTTGTCGCACATTATTTTTTTTTTAACACGACATTCACATGCTGTAACCACCCACTGGTAACACCACATTTATAATTTTAGCTGCTTACAAATATTGTTTACAGTCGTACTACTCGTACTAGATTTTATGAATAATAGGTTAATATTTATTTCGAATTATGAGAAAAAAAAAATATTTGAAAGACAAAAGCGTCAAACGACTTATCCACCATGTAAGACCCATTTGGCATCTTGCCTCAAGTTTTAAAAATTGTCAATTGCGAGATGTCAACTTATGAACTTTGATATTTTTTATACATACACATTTGCATATAACGTTCTGTTCTTCTTCCAAAACTATAAAATTAAATAAATCCTCAAACAAATTAAACACTAAAATTAAATGCCACCCCATTGTGTGTATATATTCTATTAGTTGTAAACGAAGCTGTCAGTACAATTGGTAGTCGTGATACTTATCAAATATATTATATAAATTGTCGTTATGTGACAAAAAACAAAAAGGAAACAAAATAAGGATTTTTTCTTCGTTGCAGTTAAGTTTTTTAATACCATATATGAGGTAAAATAGCATTGAAATTTTGTTGAATTCTGTTTTGAAAATTCCATTTTATTTATATCCACACTTCTAGGAAATTTATTGATAGTGAACATGCAAATTATGATAAAAGTTGGTTAACGCTAGCAAGTTTAACTCGGACTTTTAGGTACATACGTGTAAAAAAGAGCAGAAATGAACAGGGTCCAGTTCTAATTGGATCTGGTAATATGTGGGCATTATATAAAAGCTGATTAAATTCGATCTGACTTATACAATCTTAACGAAAAAACGAAAATTTTAAACTAAAAAAAACTTAAAAAGAAAAAAAATTTGTAACAGCACTGATCTCGCAGATGTAGCCCACAGTGGGTTAACCTAGTATAGCATATGTATAACACTACACATCAAAATAAGTTGGATGCCATTCTTAAAGGATCACATTTATTTGACATCCAAAGTATCATCATATGCACATTTTCCCGCTTTTAAACGTGTTATTATTAATAACTACTTAAAATGTTAGGTTGAAATTTTTTTGAACAACATCCAGATCAGTTATTTGTATCAACATCATCCAAAAAAAGTGATTTTTTAGAATTTTATCTGGACATTGTTTGCATTACAAGCAAATAGTTCAATGTTCGAAACCGGGCTGAGGATATCAAATTTGCTTCTATTTTTTTGTTTTATTTTTTTTTTAATTTTTTTATTAAGTTTAATAGTAATTACAATATTTATGTTTTTATCGTGATTTAATATTGTTTCTCTATTATTTTTGTAGTTTGTCCTTATTATTTATATATTTGTCTTACAAAAGTACTCAACTCTACCGGTTTTAAAGTATTTACTAAATTTTAGCTTTGTGAATGAATAAGAATTGCATGGAAATAGCTCTAGGGTATGTTTGTGAACAAAAAAATTAAGCTGAATTCATTATTCTAAGGTGATTTCTTATTATTTCGGAATAAAATAAATTTCTGTAATACACAGAAAGAATTTACAAAATTCTAATTAAATTTTTAAACACCTTACTCATACCAAATTTGTAAATACAAAAAAGAAACTTTTTAAAAAGGCACCAACAAAGAATTTTGTAAATTAAAAAAAAAAAGTTTTTTTTTTCTTAGGTTGGCATGAATAATAATTCACAAGTCGACCTGACGAGGTTGGCTTTTGATACCAATCTAGTTTTATCGCCGTATCACCATAGTGTCCAAATTTGGTAAACTGAACAGTTTTCACCGCAACATAAAATCTACGATAGAACAAAAGAAAGATGGAAGACTACCATATTTGGACACTATGGTGATACGGCGAGGTAATAGGATAAAACTAGATTGGTATCAAAAGCCAACCTCGTCAGGTCGACTTGTGAATTATTATTCATGCCAACCTAAGAGAATAATAATGAATACAGCTAACAATTTCATAAGAAGAGTTTTGACTTTAAGTGATAGACAATTTCATAAAGAAAATATTTCCAAAATAACACAAATTTTAAAAAATAATTGTTTTCCCGATAATATTATCAGAAGTTTGATTAACAAAAACAAGAACACGAAGAAAAGAAAGAGAGAAGAAACCCCGAAAATATATAAATCCATGACTTACGTACCGAAGATATTCGAAAGAATTTAAAAGTCTGGAATATACAACAAAGAAAAATTCAAAATAGCGCCCACATCTGGTAATACCTTAAGGCAACTTATTTCAAAAACGAAAAGCAAAGTAGATAATACGAAAAATCAAACTTAGTATATAAAATTCCATGCACAGGAGACAAAAACCACTATGCGATCAAGTATATGCGGGAAAAACGAAAAACAAATTAAAAACAAAAATTTCGGGACACAAATCCGACATAAAGTGTAGAAATAATTTATATATATATGAATATATATATATGTATGTGGTGCGCATAGTTCGGAGACATGGCCAAAAATTTGCCCAAACTATGCTGTATATGCGCTAGACATTTGTGACTCATATACAGCATAGTTTGGGCACATTTTTGGCCATGTCTCCGAAGTAGCGCATAGTATCAAGACATTTGTGACTCATATACAGCATAGTTTGGGCATATTTTTGGCCATGTCTCCGAACTATGCGCAACACATACATATATATATATATATACATATGGTCTCATATAAGCCATATATTTTGAGATATAATGATATATGTCCTCTTATAAAAAATGTTTCGTTGTAGGATGTAAGATATTTTTATATATTAGCGGCGTTTTTGGGATGTCAGTTAAATCGAAAACGAATTTTGTCGTATCGGGCAAGCCCGCTACGTTGTTAGCGTACATTAGAGTTTAAAATGTAATTTGTTTTGTATACCCGAGTAAAAATAGTTATATATTGTCACATATAATGTGATTGGGCTATATCTGACAATGAATGGAGTAACATTAAGACACATATCATTATATACAACTACATCTGATATTATTTTTTCAACGAATTTTTTGTATGGTAATTGATATTATTACATATCCCCAAATCTGACTCCATATATAACTACATAAGCCTTATAAAACTAATGAAATTATATGTAGTGATCGATATGATTATATATGATTTGATACTAAGTTTTATAACACTGTATGTGTCGTTGTACAAAAAATATATTTTAATTTTATATAACTTTCTATATAATCCCATACAAATTAATATATAGTTCAACATCAATTTTAGTTATCTGCAAATTCAGAGTTAATTACTCCATAGCCAAATAATTTTCACGTGATGTTTTAAATTTTTATTTTATGTTTTAAAATTTGGGTCTTCAAAATTGTTAAAACCATAGACATTTCAATTTAATAACTGGTATGCATAAAAAGTATGCCTACTATCAGACAAAATTTTATAAAATCAGATATTTTTATATCGAATTAGATATAATTTGATGTCCTGGATATGGACAAATCTCGGATCAAACTTTATCAAATTATATCTAATTTGATATAATTAGACACATCTAGATGACCCATTTTTCGGATCAAGTTGTATGTCGTTGTATATGGGGATTTATCAAAAAAGATATAATTATGTATGACACCATATTAAGTTTTTTACCCGGGTAGGAATTAAATATTTTTATGAAAATAAAATGCAATGTTTTTTATTAATGTAAAAATCTTAAAAATAAAAGCCCCCTTCGATGAGAATGCTTATTCAAAAAATATTATTCAGAGGAAGTTTAGGTTAAAACACAATTTCTACTTTTTAGGTAACAATAAAATCAAATAGACACACTTAATAATTAACAATAAATAACGATGACGATATGAGAGCTATGGTGTAATGGTTAGCGCGTTGAACTGTTACATATGTGGTTGCGGGTTCGATCCCCAGCGACCGCAACATCAATTTGGAATAATAATAAGTATGATTTTTTTATCCCTAATACAGTGTCCTCCTTCACTATTCCCATAGCACTTAACCCCACCGAAGTAAAATAATATAACAGGGCTATGAAATACAGAGCCTCAACAAAAGTTCGCCAACTAATATTTTGAAAGTAACTCAATTTTCAAAAATGTTAAAAACATATCTAAGTTACCTTAAAACCATTGATAATACACACAAAGTAAGACTACAGCTTTAGCTTTTAAAAAAGTCATTACTTTGGTCCAAGTACACACAGGATTCTATCAGGACACCTTTCGGGGACATCGTCTTAACTTGAAAACGAATTATTATGAAATTTGACAAAAAGAATAAATTTAGTATTAGTACCAATATTTATTAAAATTAAGATCGCTCAGTTTCGTAGTTTCCAAAAAACAAAATCGTTACATCTTCTTAATCAAAGGCACAAAAAATTCCATTTTATTTATATTTTGGTGAAAAAGCATAAGCCGGTTAGAGTGTAAAATAAGGCAGTCAGTCACTCTTATATGTAAACACTATGACTCTTGCGATTTGTTTATTGTCATTGCGAATCGATTCGTTCCCCGTTCTGTTTCATTTCGTTCCGCATTCCATTCCATTTCGTTCTCTGTTCCATTGTCATTTTCTCGAGTTTCAATTCCATTTGTTCCCCCTTTAATTTCCCCGTTATTTCCCGAAAGTGTGTTAAAAAAAGTGTTTTAAAAAAATGGTCGTAAACAAACTCTATATTACTTTCCTTAATAAAAATGTGTGTTTAAAAAAAAAGTGCGCGTAGATAAATTTTCTTTCCCGAAAGAGTGTTAAAAAAAAGTGGCCGTGGACAAATTTTCTTTCCCAAAAGTGTGTTAAAAAAAATGTTTCCACAAAAAAAGTTTTGCCACAAAAAAGTGTTTCCACAAAAAAAAAGTTTCCACAAAAAAAAAAGTTTACACAAAAAAAAGGATTTCCACAAAAAAAAGTATCCACATAAAAAACTGTGTTGCCAAAAAAAAAAAGTTTCCACAAAAAAAGTTTCCACTAAAAAAAGAGTTTCCACAAAAAAAGTGTTTCCATAAAAAAAACAGTGTTTCCACAAAATAAAGTGTTTCCAAAAAAAAGCGTTTCCACAAAAAAAAAGTTTCCACAAAAAAAAAATGTTTCCACAAAAAAAGTGCACAAAAAAAGTGTCCTCAAAAAAAAGAGTTTCCACCAAAAAAATAAAAATGTTTCCAAAAAAAAAAACTTTTTCCACAAAAAAAAAAAAGTTCCCAAAAAAAATTGTTGCCACAAAAAAAAAAGTGTTTCCAAAAAAAACAAAAAAAAAGGTTCCCAAAAAAAAAAGGTTTCTTAAATAAAAAAGTTTACACAAAAAAAATACAAATGTTTCCAAAAAAAAAAACTTTTTCCACAAAAAAAAGTTTCCACAAAAAAAAAATGTTGCCACAAAAAAAAAGTATTTCAAAAAAAAAACTTTTTCCACAAAAAAAAATATTTCACAATAAAAAAAAAAGAAATTTCCACAAAAAAAATGTTTCCACAAAAAAAAGGGTTTCCACAAAAAAAAAAAAAAATTGAGATGAGATAAATGAGATAGGATGAGCTGAGATTAGATTAGGTTAATGCTATAAGTGCTGCCGGGTTGTCATAGCAACATGAAAATTTTATATATAGGGACGCCATATTTCCGGAACCACTGGGCCAATTTCGAGCAAACTTCACGTAAACTATCTACAGACCATCCTCAACGTACTCTTTGGTTTCGTTTTTGGTTGAAATGGTTGAAAATCAACCGAAAATGGTTTGGTTGAAATCGGTTGACAGAAATCCGTCGAAAAATAAAAATTTTTATTTTTTATATTTATTTTTTTTTTAAAGAACCATCAGTAAAAGTAGACCTTTCCAGCGCATGTATTGGTTTGTCAATCGGTTGAGTGGTTCTAGAGTTATAAAATGACGAACATATACCAAATTATTTTTATATATATAGATTATACATATATTATTTTAAATGCTCTAAAATATAGTTATATATTATTCCATATGCAAGATTAACAATATAATTTGAGATATGATTATATATGGTCCCACATCAATAATGTTTTCTATGTGTTTAATATATATTTATATATAGTCACATATAACCTGAGAGACCCTACTATCGAATCCCAGCTCGGGAACAAAAAAAAAATTTTTGTTTTTTTTTAATTTGTTAACTCAATTTAATTTACTTGTAAATATTTATTTTACAGATCCTAAAAAAATTAACCCATTTTCTGCCAACAGCACCTGCAAGTTATGTTTACCGCAACTTGGGACTAATAATATTTTAATATGTATTTATATATTGTCATATATAACCCCACACATAATTATATATGTGACTGAGGTCCTATTATCGAATCCCACCTCGGGCACAAACATTTTTTTTTAAACTTTTTTTAACTCAATTTGATTTACTTATAAATATTTTTTTTAACAGATTTTAATCAAATTATACCATTTTTTTTAAACAGCATCTGCAAATTATATTTTCAATTAATAGTATTTAAATATATAATTACATAGATATCGTGATGTATAATAATTTCGTTAAAGTTCTGAATTTGAGTTCTTCCAGAGTGAAAATGTTTTTTTTTTTTTGTAATATTTCTACATAAAATTTTGGCAATATACTTATTTTTTACTCCTACTTTTAATACGAAACAACTTGTTAAAAAGTGTTGGATAAGACTATTTTTTTCTAAAGGATTGCTATGTTGATACATGTCATTCTATATTTAAAAGACATTTATATTACCTTTTTAACAATATGTACATGTAAATGAACAATTGTTTTATTGATTTCGCAAATACAGACTGTTGATATTTAGACTTTTGACCCATGTTAATCGTGGCCACCAAACATTTTTTTTTTATGTTCTTCGCCAAAAAATCCGTGAGTGAAAAACATTTAAGATTTTTAATTTTTGTTTTTTTGCAAGAATGTTATTAATTTATTTTTTCTAAGTCATGTACTATATATGTATATATAAATTTTTATAACTATATATAACGCGAACAATGTTGTCTCATATAGTCAGTCATTTTGTACAGCAGTATGTGGCTGAGCGAGTTAAGTGACCGACTACAACTCCAGAAATCTGGGTTCGAATCCTGCCGACGGAGTTTTTTTTATGAAATAAATATTTTTTTAATAAATAAGTATTTTTTTTTATATTTTTTGTGTTATTTTTAAAATTTTATTAAAATTTAAATAATTCCAAATATATCATAGGATAAATTTTGATCTCAAATTATCCAATTCGATCTGCCAATATTAGCGTATCCATTTGTATCTAATTGGATGTAAATTAATACTATGAGATATTTTGGGATCTATCAGGATCTCAATTTTATATTATTGGATATTATTGGATCTCCCAATTTTGAGATCTATTTGGATCTTATTTAATCCTGTAATATATTTGAGGGATCTGATTGGATATTACTGGATACCCCAATTTTGAGATGAACTTGGATAAGATTAAATGTCGATCTATATCAAATGAGATATAACTACATATGCTATATATTATGTTTTTTTGAGCCGGAAGTCCGTTTTAATCCATTAGAATTTCATTTTCGGATCCAAACATTATTTGGCTTTTAACCAGATTGGTGTAGGGTATTATATAGTCGGTTGACTTTGACTTTTTACTCGTTTTAAAATAATTTTTCATTTTATTATAAAATTCTCAATACAAATATTTTGTATTCCCGTGAAAAACGATTTGATTTGATCAAGTTAGGTTTGATCCAATTGTATCTATTCATATTAAAGAGTGAATAAAAGCGTATAAAATTAAATATGAATTTATCTGCGATTCCGATTTTCTAAATTTTCTTATCCGTTGCCTTATATAATCATATCCTAAAAAATCTTATATCATTTTATATGCCATATACAAATACATATACTTGATCAAATTATATCTCGTTGAAGATACATTTTTATATTGATTCCAACAACACTTTATAAAACTAAATGTGACGCAAGAATATTTTAGATAAAATTATTTTACTATCTCGAATCGAACAAAATGTATGTGGATTTAAATACAATTATATACTTAATAATTCAATACAAAATTAAAAAGCTGAGCTTATATGTTATGTTGCATCTAGGGTTTTTAATGATCCAGAATTTTTTTCATTTCTGGGATAAATGAGACATACCAATGTTGCACTTTTTAATTACAATATCTAATCTTAAATCTAATGAAAGAAATAATAAGAAAAGTAACTACACAGAGAAAAAATTATAGTTAAATCAATTACTATATCAGATTTTAATTAACATTTGATTTTTTAGGAACACTTTGTAATATTAGAGCTACCCAGCAAAACCTTGGTAATGACTGGTCATTACTACATGCATTACTTAGATCTCATATCTCATTACCCGTTGACTTACTTTTAAACTGAATGTAATGAGTTACCGATAATTATACCCCACACATTACTATTTCACAATAGCTGAAACCAATAATATATGTTCTAAATCATTAAAAACCATAACTATGGCGTAGCCTAGTGGTTATCGTTTTTACCTGACAGACATGAGGATCGCTGCTCAACTCGTGTTAGCTTCCATTGTTGTTTTTTTTTGTAATTTATATTAAATAATAATAATAATAATAAATAATATAGAAATGTTGATGTTCATTAAGCAGTATTTAATAAAAACAAGTTTTGTGAAAAATAGACATGTATAACAGTTGCCACAATAAATGTGTATATAAGTTAAAGCAATAAAAATCATAGTGATGTCGTGGTCTAATGGTTAGAGTGTTTGCCTGACAATCGTGGGGTACGCTGATCAATACGTGTCAGCTCCTATTGGTTTTTAAATTTTTATATTTTTTTAAATCTATTTTCAACATCTATTTATAGAACAGCTGATAAACTACTTACAGGTAACATCAGTGTAATGACTTTCCTCAAATGACATCACCATATTAAAATAAGTAGTTTAGTAATTAAAAGGTAACTAGTGAACACTTAAGATTTCAATACCTAAAACTCATTACATGGTAATGAAAGGTTTTGCTGGGTAGTGTTATAGTCATCGATTGGTAGGATATTTTATTTAAGTAAGAAACTTTGAAACAAAATTTTCTAATTGGTGGCTATAATACTTATCCTTATTAAAGTAAATATGATTCTAGTTAAACTTTTTCATATTTAAGTTAATGTGCTTTCCGATTTCAAAGATAATCAGACAATTTTTTATACAAAAAGAAACAACCCTGAGATTTGTGTGATTTCAAAGCATTTTCTATCTTAGTAAACGTTGTTTCTGTGTGATTTTAATTTTTTTCTTCTGCACTCTCAGAACAATTCCGTTGTGGGAACGGAATTTTTTGCCAACCGAATTGATTCGGTTGCTGCAACCTCGTAATTCGGCTGCAGTAACCGAATTCAGTTGTGACAACCGAATTCGATTTCAACTCGGTTGCGACAACCGAATTATCGGTTGCAATAACTGAATTCGGTTGGGGCAACCGAATTACGAGGTTGCAGCAACCGAGCCAATTCGGTTGGAAAAAATTCGGTTGTCTCAACAGAATTGTTTTGAGAGTGTGTGTAGTTACTACTAACTGATAATCGATTATATAACCCACACAGAGAGAAGTTTGCTGGACCAGTTTTAATAAAATTTTTTAGTAAAATAATAAAGTTTTCTTCACAAGGTAAATGAAAAATTTCTTAAATTTTTTGAACAATCCTCATATATTTTATGAATTTAGTTTTAATTAAACTTTTTCATTAAGTGTATGAAACTATTAATAAATAAAATGATTATTTTCACAACATTTTATCAAAAATTCCATTAATTCAATGAAATGGTTCAATAGACGAGGCGCAGTGAAATTTGATCGGTTTTGTGCAAAAATTTATTAATATCATTCAGATAATTCTCTCAGTTAAATAATTGGTCGTTTTCCTACACTATACATATTCATATAAACAAACAAAATTTAATGCAATCGAATAAGACCAAAACTCCGATAAAATTGGATGAAATTATATCAATTCAAATATCTTTTTTATTCGTTTATACACAATTTGATTAATCCATTTTCCGGATTAAAATTAATATAATTTAGTATGATACCAAATAAATAAAGATATGCTACCAAATAAATTTTTTTTCACGAGTTGTTTTTTTTTTAGTATTTTTTTTTGTCTAATTTGTATTTTTAAGGTATATTTGTCATGTTAAACATTAACAGATCAATGTTAATTCAAATGCAACAAATCCGTACTACAGAGTCGAAAAAGTTTGTTGCTGGAGTGGAATAAAAAAAAATAGCAAAATACAAAAATGTATTAGTATGAAAGGGAAATAAAATACACTCACAATATTTTATGGTTAAAAACGGCCTAAAATTCATATTAAATTAATTGAAAACACAATTAAAAAAAGGACCACTGATTTTTCATTATATTCAAACCAGAGTAGGAAAATAAACTGTACACAACATGTAGGGTAGGGAACGGCTAAGGAACACATGCCGTATCTATCGTTTTAGCGGTTGTGTGTTTGTACACAAACCGAATGCGGTACACTACGATTGTCTGATGAACGCAAACGCTACGATTATTTACTGTACTTTCAACACATATTCACACCCCAAAGCGTACCGAATTCGGGTTGTGTGTATAAACACAAACACTAATGGGAGAGAATAGCGTATGTGTTTTCTACACAAGCAATATGCTTGTGTACTGTGTTCGCTATGTGTGGTACGCAACCCTAAAAGTACGGTTCGTTAGAGTTTATTTTCCTACTCTGATTCAAACCATTTTGATATTTATTTTCAAACATTGTTTAAACAATCCATAAAAGAAATAAAAATAATTGAAAAGTCTGTTAAAACCAGAGTAGGAAAATAAACTGTACACAACATGTAGGGTAGGGAACGGCTAAGGAACACATGCCGTATCTATCGTTTTAGCGGTTGTGTGTTTGTACACAAACCGAATGCGGTACACTACGATTGTCTGATGTACGCAAACGCTACGATTATGTACTGTACTTTCAACACATATTAACACCCCGCAGCGTACCGAATTCGGGTTGTGAGTATAAACACAAACACTAATTGGAGAGAATAGCGTATGTGTTTTATACGCAACCAATATGCTTGTGTACTGTGTTCGCGATGTGCGGTACGCAACCCTGAAAGTACGGTTCGTTAGAGTTTATTTTCCTACTCTGGTTAAAACAGTCATCAATTTTTAACTGACAAAAAGTAAAAAAAACGATTTTGTGGTTTGTTTTTCATATTTGAAAATTTTAAATTATTTTTTTCTAAAAATAGGATATTTGATTGAAGATATCAACTCCTACGAGCGATATTTTTTGTAGTTTGTGTTTTATTGAAGAATATAAAAATTTAAACAATATGTTTCAATGTATTTTAATTGATTCTTCAATTGAAAACAAACTTTACCTATTACTTTTCAAATAAACCTCAATCGGTTATGGAAAATATATTGCGAGTGTATATATCTATTTAAAATATATAAATTAAAAATTATGAAAATCGTTTTTGTGCACCTGTCAAAACAGTATTAAAAAAATATATATACTAAATTGCGGTGCACTTTCTGCACTTGTTTAATAAGTACTTTTATTGAAGAGAGTAAGACACTATATCTCGCAATGAAAAATTGGTGTTTTCATGCCAGTCAAATTTCATATCAAAGGATAGTTCAGCGTTAGAAATGTTTATCAATGTTTAGCTCGCATGTCCGATACCCGGTGGCGGTAATAAGAATTTTTAAAAATAAAAAAAAAATTCAATTCAAAAAAAGATAACTTATTTGCACTACTTCAAAAAGTACTGAAGAAATTACTCCTCTCCTATAAAAACTCAATATTAAAATCATTAGTGTTTCTGGTAAAAAAGAAGTATATCTAGGTCATTAATTGTAGTGAATTTTCTACTGGTTTGGCATCTTTTTTTTTTTTTGCTGGGGAGTACAACTTTGTAACTCCAATTGCGATCTTCGATCTCTAAACAAAATTTTTTGTAGATTTTTTTTGGCAGACCATATTTATTATCATAATGGTATATTTAGAAGATTGTGAATCGCCAAAATTCCAAAATATTTTTTCTTACCACCTTAACCATCTAATGGTCTTTCCTCTGATTGCGATAATATTTAAATTATTTATTTGGTATTGAATATATACTATGGAAAAAATATTAAAATTTTATCAAAGGAATTAAATATGCTAAAAATCCCAAACGTATTTAACAAATTGTGAAAAATAATCCGCTGCAGGCATGTCCCTATCCGGATTTCATTCTTGCCTAAGGAAATCGTCAGGGGACGACGTTTTTAGAATTTCTGGAAATATTTGTTAAGATAAATTACAAACTCAATGAGAATTTTTTGTTCTCGTCTAGGAGCGTTATTAAACATTTAAAATATCAAAGAAAAAACAAACACAACAACAGAAAATTTTCCACAATTTGCTTTGTCATCTTCCAATGTACTACTCTGTTGTTTTGACAGATCTAGCAATGTAGTGACATCCATTCATGTAGAAACAACAATAGAGAACAATGTTTTCTAAAGTGTCAGTAACATTCAAATTTGCACAAGCACTTGCATATTAGTTTTTTAATTTTATTTTATCGGGATATATATTAATTGCATTTATTTAGAATTTCTGGAAATATTTGTAAAGTTTAATTACAAACTGAATGAGAATTTCTTGTTCTCGTCTAGGAGCGTTAAGAAATATTTAAAAGATCAAAGAAAAAACAACAATAAAAAATTTTCCACAATTTGCTTTGTCATCTTCCAATGTACTTCTCATTTTATATCCTTCTCGCTTGAAAAGCCTTCCTTATACAAAAAAAAATTTGAAGGTAAAAAAGTAGGTAATTATGCTTTCTATGGATATAATATTACTTATTTAATTAAAATTAGTTATTTAGCGAAAAACTATTTAAGATCCGAATACCGCTTTTTAGCGACCTTGAGCAGTAGAGGGTTAATGTATATTAACTCCCTGGTGGATAACAAAAAGTAGTATTATACTACTACTAATATTATACTTTGAAACAAATTCGTTTAGTAAGATGCTAAAAAGTAGTTTACTAGTACAATGTCCAACAAGAGAAGACATCTATCTCCCACAAGCAGATTTTACTTAATTCGGCTCCTAATTAAAAACCACTTGAGTTTTTCGTATTATCTGATTGTGAAGTTTCTATTTCACAGCGACGTTTTTTTTTTTTGTTGTTTTTTAGCTGCCATTTAAAGTTTCATAAAACATAAATAGGAAACCATTGCTACACACATAATTTTTTCACTTAACACACAACACATGGCAGCTTTTGTCACAGCGTTTGTAAAATTTCAAAATATTATATAAGGCTACTTACGTGCACTACTACTACTCATGTTTCAATAAAGTTATCGGTTAATAATAAAAATACAAAATTACGAGGGTGGATCAAACAATTCCGTTTTGAAAAATAAATTTCTTAATATAGTCTCATTTTAGCTCAATACATTTTGTCCAACGTTTCACCCAATATTTCTATCCCTTCCATATAGGTAATATGATTTTTCAAAGTCGCCAAAAAAGTGAGCTTTCTCTATTGAGCCATTTCTTTGGGTTTGAGAATCGAAAATAATCACTGGGTGCTAAATCCGTAAATCTGGGAGCTAAAACAACGCCAAACTATTGCGTTTATGGTCGACTGTGCTCATAAGCGTTATCCATCTTGCGGATAGTTTTCTGAAACCAAACTCAGCATTTAAAGTCGAAGTCACAGTACTAGTGTGACTGCAACAAAACTCACTAAAAAAAACATTTTTACCACGACAATTGATAGTGCAGAATCCCTATAGTATTTATCAATCTATTGGTGGAAAGATGGGGTTTTTCGCAAGAAAATCATTTTTTATTAGCACCCGTTTTAATTTTTTTAAGGAGGGTATCGACTACAGAAAAAATCTTTTTTTATATTTTATTTGGATGGAGCACACTTTTCTCTATACGCTCCAAAAATTTCTATAAAAAAATCGAAGAAATTAAATTTCCACATGTTTTTTGTAAAATATGTGTGTAACACTTTTTGTTTGTTATTAAAAATCTTATATCTTATAATAGGGCAGAATAAAAGATAAAACCTACATCCAAAGATGGAGGAATTGCACGCAGTCTTCCAAGAAAAGCCAATGACGATACCTTGATGGAACGCGAAGACACGTCATGTGTGGCAGGTGCTGATGGCTTAATATAAGCTATGAAAGTAATATATATAAAAATAGGAAACAAATACGAAGTGAATTAAAAAAAAGGTACAAGATAAGTAATAGCATTTTTACAAAATAATACGAGCAGCATAATGTATAATAATATATATACATACCATCGTTTTTAAGATTATTAGATTTAAATCTGATTTACCTAACCGTAAACGTAACTGTAACAAATCAGCTGTTTCGAAACCACAAGAAGAAGTGTATACAAATGGTTACTAACGCGTAAATGTAAACGTACTTGCAGATCATAATGTTGAAATCAGAATTTTCTATCGGTCATCGAAACAGCTGAATGATTTTAGTCGGAAAAAATATAAAATGAATAAAGGAAATAGATTAAAACAACAAATAAGAAATAAAAATTAACAAATAAATGGAAAAATTTAGAATAAAATATAAAACCACATGAAATAGATGCTAAATAGTAATGTCGTTTACGGCATTCTATAAGTGTACATTTAGCTATGAGTAGTGGGTATCAAGTATTTGTCTTTTTTTTGGGTACTCGATACTCAAAACTACTACTTGATATTTTCAGAGTTGCATTTTGGACAGACAAAATGTATAAAAATGTAACTCCGCTAAAATATTTACCACAAAAATGTGACTCTGCTAAAATATTTGTCACAAAACTACAACTCTGCTAAATGAAAAAATTAGAAGTAAGATATTCAAAATTATATTTTAAAAAAATATGAAAAACGCAATGGATAGTTGATGAAAAAGTGTAAAAATATGTTTGTAAATTTAAATATTAAATTAGCATAAATATTTTCAAAGAATTTTACTAAAAAATGTTTAAAAATTTAAAATTTAAAAACCGTTAAAAGTATCGAGTATCCAAATCAAAAATATCGAGTATTGAAAAGTAACCGAATTTACCAGCATCACATTTACGTCTACGGTCCCGATTCGTCGCAAATTTGGTGGACATGAAGTAAGCTAGGAGATATAACCTTTCTTCATTCACGATTTTTTTTTAATTTGCTGTTTTCTTATCTTAAAATTAGCTTTAGACTTCAAACGCGTATTTCTCATAACCGAGAGTTCAAAATATGCTGCCACTGCACAGCCAAGGTGGGTTAACCGATTTCGATCCGGCTTTTTTCTCTTTTTCTCAACAAAAAACTGTAGTCCTTATTGTGGGCCTTTTTTGAATTTCGGTCAAATAAATTTTATATTCCCCAGTAAAATTGTTTTTTCTTGCCTTTTTAGAATTTTTAAGTTTGTGTGGCAATTAAAAAAAAAATAAAAATTGGGCCACGATAAGGACTAGAGAATTTATCTGGTATTAAGAATCACTTTACATTTTTATTTTCCAATAATTAATGAAGGGTGTATAGTGGCAGCCGATTTTGCCTTTTAAAAAAAAGGTCAATAATGAAAAGGCAACCCTGGCGATTTTGGTTGGCGAAATTTAAAACTAATATTTTTTGAAAATACTAAAGTAACATAAATTTTAAACAAAAAAATAAATTGACAGATCTCTATTAACTTGACGGGAGCAGTGTTAGTTTACAATTTTATATGAGGGACTTATTGATCTGCCCTCTTATATTGATATCACTGCATAGTAGTATCTTACACTCAGAATATATTTACAGTAATTACAACTTGGTCCTTCGTGTAGTTGGAGGTAATAGTAATTCTAAATTGTAACTTTAGGACGATTTTTTTTATTTATTACTGAAAAATTGCAAATGACTATATTTTAGAAATACAATAAATTTTATAAATTTAAGAATTTTATGCAAAACTACAAAAAGGTGACACGGAGGATATTGGGAGATAAACAAAAGTCTAAAAATAGAATGTTTGTATGTGTCTGTGTTTGATCACTTTTGAGTAAAAACAATAAGAGGAAGCGGAATAGGAAAGAAAACTGTGAATGAGTATCATTGCATTCAAGGCCTTACTTGGATAAGATGGCTTAGCGGTCGCACCTTTAGTATACTTACCTACAGCCGACGGTTTGTTGAAAAATTATCATATAGGCACAATCTGACAATAGAATATATAAACAATAATACAATATAATGGAAAATCACTGATGATGCCTGTCCTTAGAAAAAGGCAGAAATTAGATTTATACTGATTTAAAAATTAATAAGGTATATCACAAGGGGTGTGCTATTCGTTGTATCGTCCTAACAAAAAACAGAGTTGTTAAAATTTTTATTTGACTTTAACAACGATTTTCTATTGCGTTTTCTATCTGTTAGCACACTCAAACATAGGACACTAAACATAAGTAAAAATGTTGTATCGTGCTATTCTGAAATGTTGTATTTTTTTCAATTTAAATTTTAACAACTCTGTTTTTTGTTTGGACGATACAACGATACAACAAATACCACACTCCTTGTGAACAACCTTAATGTGTTTACAATTTTTGTAAAAAAAAAGGTTTATTCTTCTTCTTAATCGGAAATTGGTTATTAAGATACTTGTTTTTAGATATTTGCAATATTCGTGTAGGCTCAGTGGAATTCCGAACAAACAAAAGTTGACATTAAGTTAATATGTTCAAATTAAATACACCCAGGAAAAACATTGGTTGGAATTCGATCAAAACCATTAAAATGAATTTGCCAGGACGTTATTTTATTTGCAGTTGCCTATAATTGAATACTAATACCATTGAATACTAATACTAATACCAAAAATATTTTACTAGGTATTAAAAATAGGGAAAATGAACTAAAAAACAATCCTTTTAACAAATTATTGGTATCTCCAATCAATTTTAAAATTAGTATCAGTTTAGTAATTCTATGCAGTAAAAGCAGCCATTTATTTAGTGTATATACAAGAAAATTGGTGTTACCTATAATCTTTATTAAAAAACTTTCAATATTCGAAAGTGGTAACTACAAATACGGGTATCCTAATCAAATATGAACTTAAAGTCGAGTTTCTGTGGAACCAACCGAATTGTGGATTGTATTGATAACACACACAACTAGTGATTGGTATTGGTAAACGAATTTTTTGATATATTTGTTTTCCAAGCAAAACATATAAATTCAAAATTAGACTTCAAAATCAATAAGTGTTTGTGGTGTAGTCGGTAGAGAGTTGGCCTAGTACGCCGGATTTCCGAATTCAAATCCCGGAAAAGACAAAAAATTATGTTTTTTTTTTAAATTAAAATAAAATATTCATATGTGTAAACAGTAAATATGGCTAAGAAAATTAAGAATAGTTGTGGTGCAGTGGGCAAGAGTGTGAGCTATTAACCTGAATGGCCGGGTTCAATACCAGAAAATTTAAAAAAATTTTTTTAATTTCAATAAAATTTTGTGTAGCATAATAATATTTATGTGGAACATAATATTGAATTAGACAACCGAATATTGGCTTTCACGACGAAAAATATAATTTAATATAAAGATAGTTGTCGTAACCGAACGAATTCGATTGGCAACAAATTCGGTGGCCACAACTGAGACTGTTTTCTGGGTGTAGCTTTGCAGAATATCTTTTGCAGTGGTTTAAACTTTCTTACCAAATTTTTATAGAGCTTTTAGACTCTCTGATTCTTAATTCCAAACTTCGTCATCACGTCACAATTTTAATAAAAAAAAATAGCAGGTAAAAACGCAGACATGCGTTTTTTGGGTTTATTTTTAATCAAAGCATAATTATGACGTGATGTACAGTTTCAAAGCATGACTCAATCTAAGTAATTATATTTAAATAATTTAGCATAATTAAAATCCCATAAATATTTTTGTGATATGTTGTCAATCGTAGCATAAATGCCAGACTTTTTAGAGACGAAATAAGAAATAAATAATATTAATGAGCAGGCACCGAAAATTTGGAATTATAAAAGTTCTGGAAGACCTAAAGATCATTAAGACAGATAAGCAATTAAAATGAATTGTTGTTTCAGTCTAATGAAACAAATTTGATTGAAAAATAATAGAGTTGGGCTTAATCGTTCTTTTTGGTGACTCGATCTTATCGTTCAATTAAATTCATTGAACTAGTTCGTTCAAATCGTTCTTTTTTGGTATCATTCTTTTTAGTCATGAGCTGTGTCGTGAACGGTGTCGTTCGTTCGACAATTTATTGGCGCACTACATGTTACATGTTTATATTAATTTTATTGTGCATAGACTAATAGCGTCAGAAAATTACAATTTTATTAAAAATTTTACATTATTAAGAGAAACATTTAATTCTGTAATAAAATTAATAAGAAAGGGATACAAATTTTCTATGACTACAAAAAAATAACGAAATGAACTAGTTCGTTCATGAACGACACAACTCTAAAAAATAAGTATGAGTTTTTATGACATTTTACTGATGACAATTTTTTACGATATTTCCATAGACTATTAAGTAATTATAGAGATAGGAAATGAAAACTTACACTACTCACCGGTAGATGGCGCTCAAATTTAGTATTACCTGAGGAACTATTTAATATCAGTTTAGTATCAGCTGAGCCTATATTTAAAAACCCAAAAACTGCTGAAAACTCCTCAAAATAAGGAAAAAACAAATAATAAAATTTGAGAACCGTCAGGAAAAATCGAAAATTTTCAAGAATTTCATTTCTGACATTGATAAAGGAAGGGTTAAGGTTGTCGAGGTTTTACAAAATTTTCGGAAAACAATCTCTTATATAAAAAACCGAAAGTAAGTTTGTTACAGCTGGCTAAAAAAAAAACAAAAATGAATGAATACTATTATATAAATTATTGGCCAAAAATAATTTAAGGGTGAATCTCGAAATCTAGCTCATAAAAATTACTAGGTTTAGGCACAAATTACTTCTCTTACCAAGATGTAATTGCAATAAAATTACATTTTTTGTTCTGTTACTTAAGAGGATGTAGCGATTTTCATTTTTCGAAAAACGCGAAATTGAGCGAAAACGCACCAAAACTTCAATATATTTTATTCAAACTTATAAACTTTGCTACCTATACCAAATATATTCTTTTTGCCAAATTTCAGAAAAATCCTTCCATTCGTTTTGAAGTTAAGGCGATGTCCTTTAAAGGTATCCTTATGGAATCCTGTGCGTCCTTGGGCCAAAGTAAAGAACTTTTTGAATAGCTTAAACTCCAATCTTACTTCATGGTGACTATCGATTGTTTTAGTCAATTTAAATATGTTTTTAAGATTTTTGAAAATTTTGGTTGTTTTAAAATATTTAATTTTTGAAATTTTACGAAATTTTATCTTTGACACTTTCTCGCTTCCAAACCGTGCATTGTATCCAAAAAAAATTCTTCACAAAAAAGTTTACAAATTTTGTTTTCTGTTAAAAAAGCATAATTTCTAATTATAAAATACCCCTTTGGCGCATTTCTAGTCAATTTAATATACCCCGCCTGGAGGCGGGCTTGCAGGTTAGAGGGTTAAGGTGTATTTAACAAACCTCTATGCGTTGACCACTTTTTTTATATTTTGTTGAACAAAATTTTAAAAAACTCAAAACTAGAGTTTTGCAAATTTATAAAAAAAAATGCCATTTTTGCCCATACCTATTACTAGGTTAGCATAATTCAAGAGCGCTAAAATTTCCATCTGAATATTTACAGGTCTCAGAAATGAAACTAGAGTAACTGTAAGTTTTTGAAATAAATATTCAATTTCTTTATAATTTTCTTAATTTATATAAATTTAACCGAACAATGGGCTAGGCGAGTTGCAATTACTAAAATATTTTCCAACAATTTTTTTATTTTTATGCCTTGCTAGAAAGAAAATTCAGTCTGGATTACAACTCTATTGACATTTTCCAAAAATACAGTTATTTAACAGCCAATATTTTCTAATTGATCCCCCCTTTTAAATCGTATTGCAAAACTTTGAAATGCCAGTGCCCAGTCAGAAAAATACAAACGGGAAAGCGGTGGCAAAGCACTTTAACAGGTGGTACAAGTACTGGCAAAAAGTGCTTTTCCATTCCCAAAATGATAACATCATTAGACAAAAGGACCGGCTGTTCAAAAAGCGCCGGAAAAGCACTGGAGGAACAAAATTATTAAACATTGGCAAAACGCTGGCAAAACCAATAACTAGGTGGTCTGGAAATATATTTTCCAAAATAAAATTTAAAAAAAGGTCATATGTATTTTTTTTGGTCCTGCCGTGATTTGAACCCAGGCCGTCAGATTGGCAGACGATTGCTGTACCCACTGAGCTAACGAGACATATAATATTTAATCGCTAAACACATAAATGAGTGATAATAGCTGGACAACTACTGGCTGTGCCAAAATGCTAGTACTGGCAAACAATTTTTTGTAACTAGTATGCCAGTGTTGGGAGGGCAAAAAAAAAGTTGGTCTTGAAGGAGCTTTCCCACAAACAAAAAAATTGATTTTATAAAACAAAAAAAATTTTAAATTAAAAAAAATCCAAAAAAAATATTTTGCTTGCAACCGGATTTGAACTCGGAACCTTCCGACTACAAACATTTTTTAACGAAGCGTCATCATTTTTATAAAATCATTGGTTTTCCAGTGAATTGATTTTTGTACGCCTGGTAGCATTGGCTAGGTAGCACTGGATAACCACTGGTTGCAAACCTTGGCATATCACTCTAAGCCAATTCTTTGCCAGTGGTTTTTTTTATAAACCACCGAAATTTTTGTAAAACAAATACTGGTAAAACGCTTTTCGCAAACGCTGGCAAAGCGTGCCAAATGCGTGTTCTGCCAGTCATTTATTTTTAATACCGTAATTACCCAGTGGTATGCCAGTGCTTGATTTTTTGTACCACTGGCGATTTCTGACTGGGTGATATCTCAAAAATTCTTCTATTGAAATTAAATTTTTTCTGGATTAGTGTTTAAAGTAATCTCACAAAATAAGTCGACATTAGACTGCCCTTTTCAAATAAGGGCCAGTCTGATATCCACATTGATGCTGGATTTCATACTGGTGGTTTATGAGTTAACTAGTGGTTAACCCAAAAATCCTTTGTTGGTTGGTGAACAATGTTTTAACATTTTATATTCTTTAAAGGTTAAGTTAAAATTAAACTACAGGATAAGACCCATCGTAAATGTATTATTGATCGCTATTTTACATCTGGCTAATCCAGACTTACAAGTTTAATTTTATGAGTTTTATTTATTTTTTTATTTCAAATATTTCAAATATATGTGCAGAATATTTAAAATGAATCTTATATTTGGTTTCATAATAACGGGTAAATCATTTAAAATTTCTGCTGAATTTAGCTAAAATTTTCTAGCTAATTTAACTAAAATTGTCTGTATATTTAGCAACATGTAAAATTTATTTAGCAGACCATGATTTTTAACTTCCTACTGGCGCAAATATAGGTACTATTTTCAGTTATTTCAGCATAGTTTTCAACTATGTATTTGCAGGGGCTTTTTCATGAGTGTAAGTACAGAGTAAAGAATTTTTGTTAATTTTGCTCTACCTCGCTTAGTTTCCCAGATAAAAGTCATTTTGTAATTATAAGACAAAAAATATGCAAATATAGCGCCATCTATATGTGATGTTGACAAAAAAAAGTATTCCAAATATCGTCGATATATTATTTATGATACAAATACGATTTTTTATATTTTTTATAACTTTTTATTAAAAACAGATGTACGTAAAATTTACAATTATTTATTTTACATTGCACTCGAATATATTACCCCATCTATTAGACCTCCGTGGATTAAAATTAATTTTTCCACCAGTCGTTTTCTGTAAAAATTAATTTTTAATTTTTATGTCCAATATATATATAATTAAATAAATAAAATTTATCTTATATTATCTTTTTGAGTCTTATTTGTAAACTTTATCCAAAAATTATTTCTTTTTAAATTTGATTCAAATTTTAAACTCTGTGAATTATTTATTATATACAGGGCAAGTTTAAAATGGCACAAAAAAAGTTGAAATTGGCAGGCAAATTGGCGAGAAAAAATAGTAAAATTAGGACAAAAAACCCAAAAATGGCACGCTTATAAATTTAAAATTAAAAATTTTAAAGTATAATAGTTGATTTTTTTTTTTTAAAGAAAAGCAACACTCAGGAAATTCTTCCTATTAATTAACGTATTGCTTCCTTTGGAAAGGGGATAGAGAAGAAGTGAAAGGTGGTGAAAGATGAAGGGCTTCAAATATGGCAACACTGTAATTGCGCGAGATGTTGAATTTTAGAACAGTTGTTGCGCGCCATCTGATGGTGAGTTGGCGAACTTTGTTGAAGCGTTTTAGTTCATAGCCCTGTTATATTATTTTACTTCGGTGGGGTTAAGTGCTATGGGAACACCGAAGGAGGACGCTGCGATATGTATGTATAAGGGATAGAAAAAACTCATAAATTATATACTATTTTTCATAAATTGATGTTGCTTTGGTTTGGGCTCGAACCCACAATCTCACGTGTAACAGTCCAACTCGCTAACCATTACACATCAGCGCCCACAAAATCTGAAATTTTATTAAATATTAAAAAAAAATATGTTTTTTTTTTTGTAAATTTTTTCCAAAAATTATTTACAAAGATTGAGTTTTTATTGAATTTTATAGAATTTTTTTTAATGAAAAGCCTAAAAAAGATATACGAAATGGTTTTTTTTTGGCAAGGAAAAATGGCATTTAATGGCAAATGCCAAAAAGACTTGCCCTGATAATATATTTTTTAATAAAAGGCAAATGCATTTTTGACACTATTTGTCGATATTGCCGATATATCTTCCAACTAATAAAAGGAAGATATTTTCAAAATACTACTTTGCTTTTCTTCAAAGTGATAGATAAATGATAGTTCCGTAATATCGTTATATAGATATATCTTCCAAATACTTATTGGGATGAAGCTACACTGAGAGAATTACCTACATGATATTAATGAATTTTTACATAAAAATAACGAAATTGCCCTGGAACTCGTCCATTTGTTCATTGAATTAATGGCATTTTTCATAAAATGTTGTAAAAAATTTCATTTATTAAAACTTTCATACACTCAATTAAAAAGTTTCATTAAAACCAGATTCAGAAAATATATGAAGCTTTTTCATCATATTTATGAAATTTTTCATTGTGAAGAAATCTTCATTAGTTTACTGAAAAATTTTATTAAAACTCGTCTAGCAAAATTCTCTCTGTGTATGAGTTTTTTGTATAGTGCTTTTGAAATGCAAACAAAAAAACTTTCAAATATGAAAAACAAACCACAAAAGCGTTTTTTTCTAACATTTTGTGAGTTAAATATTGAAGACTATTTTAGCACACTTTCCATTGCTTTTATTTAATTTATGATTATTTAAACAATGTTTAAAAATAAAGAACAAAATTATTTAAATGTAATAAAAAATCAATAATCCTCTTTTTGGTTGTGTCTTCCATTATTTTAATATGTACTTTAAGTTATATTTTATAATAATACTATAATTGTATTTGTAGTTGTTGTAACTATAATTTTTACTAGTTTGTGTCTACAAAATTTCCTGAGTGTAGAAGGCAAAAGAATTTAAGTAAGTCTTTGGGGACTCATATATTGGTTTCTAAGATTACGTACACATCTTGGTAGTAATGTGTGTAGGTTGTCTTGTCGTCATGTTCGTGCATTTAAGCTAAAAAATAACATTTAGAAACACTTTGGTTATTATGAATTTTAATAACACCCTACAATTGTTTTAATTCTGTCGCTTTTTCAATGATAGATTTTAGTATTACCATAAAAATATAAAGATTTTGAAACATATTTTTTTTCAGAAATTTGAAGGAGACCAGATGCCAGAATTCAAACTGCTTTACCTTATTTCCTATAAATATTTTAATGTAGTATTACATATAAATTGACATTTTTATATGGCATATCGTATTTTTTATATTTAGGAAATTCCTCTATCAAAAGGTACAAACAATATACTTGCGTCCCTAAACATCTGTGTTATGTAAGTTGATGTCTAAAATATTTGCTTTAGTTTTTTTATATAAACTTCATCAATATTGGTTAAACATAAAGTTTCTAATATTATTAAATGGCTTTAAGGTATGATTGGAAAAAAATACTAATATCAAAAGTTCCACACCATATGCTGTTATTTCGATGGAATCTACGGTATAATTTCTTTTCTTTGAATTATGACTACTTTGGGAACATTTTTAATCATACATTTCTTCAAACTATCAGAATAATATATTGAATAATAAGTGAAGCGATATACAAATACAATATAAAGGGAATATTTAGGGTGATTCCATAGAACTTATTTAGGAAAACGGGGGTTTCCACTGCCCTTCTTCCGACTAGAATTGAACTTGGATTGATACTCCTAATTTTTACGAAATTTAAAATTTTTTCATATTTCTTCGATGTTTAAAGTTGTGTTTTGTGCGCAAATTTACCCAATAAAATAAATTATATTGCCCGTAAATAAAAGATCAAAAATATTTTTTAAATAATGTATTAATAAAAAGAGTTAAAATAATATTTAAGCCTAATACAAGCCTCAAATATTAAGAAGATTTCCTTATGAAACAACCTTACTTTCTGAGTATCCTCAAATCAATTCAGAAGACGAGAAACTGGCCACATTCACCACTTGTTTGTTTAAAGTTCAGTCGATAAAAAATACATTTTAAGGAAAAATTCTTTTTACCCCTTTTATTCACGAATTTAGTGGCTGTGAATTTTTCGACCAAACTTCGTGAAATGTAGATCTATTGCAAATAAATATATATTTGTTAATTTTATGACTTTACCACCATAAAATTGTTAGATTTTCTTAACTTTATTCATTACATAATTTTTGAGACTAATTGAAACAAAAATATTACATTTCTTTAAACTTTGTTGTGAGAAAATGTGTGTGTATTTGTGGGACACTATAACAAATAGCTCACAAACCCAGCAAAAACAGACATTACCGAGTAATTAAGCGAGTAAGTAGCACACAAAGGGTTTCACTACTTACCAGGCTAATTACTCGCAACATTACTTTTGTTCGCGATGTCCAAAAATTCATGGGGGTCATTACCCTCTCACTTACAAAAAAGTGCGAATAACGAGTTACCCATAGTGAAAGAATAATTAGTTACTCACAAAGATAGAATAAGTGGTTACTCAGAAGTTAGGAAATAACTGATTACCCTACATTGTAAAATAGTTGGTCATATTGGAAAAAAAAACTTTTTACATTGGAAAATTTCCTATTTAGTTTAAAACAAATTTATAAATAAAATATTAATATAAAAAAGACCTAATTAGTACTTATTTAATCAGTTACCAGTAAGTGATTACTTTGCACGGTTATGTAAGTACTTCTATAACTTAACATCGGTAAGTCATTATTTTGTATTTTAAAGTAATACAAAAGGTAATGACCTATCATTACTTGGTAATCCGTATGGTAATGACCTGTCATTACCTTGTTTTTGCTGGGAATGAACACTATCAAAGCTTGCTATAAGAAATTCTAGACAATTATTGTTAAACTGCAATAGGTAATACTGAGTAAAAAAAATAAAATAACGGGAATTATAGACACATAGTATAGAGGAAGAATACTATAGAGATACGCTTGCGCTTACTGCTCCAACAAAATTTTGTACAGAATATAAAAAATCGGCAACGCGCTGCCCAATGAGAAAATTTCCCTTTTTGTGCAAATTTCCCTGAATTCAAAGCAAATTTGTCAGCAAACTGAGCGGATTTCTTTGATTTCAAACCAAATTGCTTTGATTTCAAAAAAAATTTCCCCTATTTCAAAACAAAATTTAAGTGGGGAAAATCCATTCAAGGACTTACATACCTCCCATTTATCCTTAATTTTTAAGTTTAATTTTAGGTGCAATTATAATCAGAATGAAATGAAAGCTTGTAACTAATTTATAAATTATTTTCTTTTATCCCCTTGGAACAATTCGTTGCAATCTGTGCAATGACATGCGTATCTGCCATATATCCTTAATTTTGAAGATTACATTTTAGCTACAGTTATGATTAAAATGCAAAAAAATTTTACCTATTTAAAAAATTATATTGTTATTACCTCCCATATATCGATAAATTTGAAAATAAAATTTTAGCTACAGTTATGATCAGAGTGGCAATTCTGTAACTTTTTAACGATAAAATTCGGTTGTTAACTTGACAAGTTTTCATAGTAAACTGACAACTTAACAACCGAATTTTGTCGTTAAAAAGTTAGAGAATCCCACTACAGAATGTATTGTAATATAAATTAGTAAATATTTCAAAAATTCTGGTCTTATCTCTGTAGTAAATTTCGGGATACGTATATAATACTGTTATGCAAAAAACTGTTTAGACAAAATACTGGTAATAATACTGTTTTGCAAAATACTGGATTTCACAATACTGTTTTGCAAAATTCTGTGAAGTAAAAATGCTGGTTTACAAAATTTATTTTATTAAAAATAACTTCAACAAAAGTATATAATTTTCAAAAATTAACAAAAACATTTAACAAAAAATTAATTTCAATGCATTTTATAAACTTAAATTAGTACAAGATTTTTTGCAATTCGCTTTAGGTAGCCTGTATGGCTTAATTCACACCTTTTTCTTATAACTCTTTTAATGTTTGTGTACGCCTTTCTTTTCTTTAAATTTATGTAACGTCTTTCTCCATTCGCGCGTTTTGAAATGGTATTTATAGCTATCACGACCTCATTACCCTACTGCCTGATAAGGTGGTATAATCCTGACTTTCTAAGCTCAACAACAGCTTTCAGTCTTCTATGCCAAGCTTCCACACTATTTTGAGTTATTAGGTAGGATTTCTTACTGTCATCCTAAACCGACCAAAACGTTCCAGAATACTTTGGGTGATATGAGCCCTTGACGTTTTTTTTCAAACCACTCGCACAGTTTAAGCAAATCTTCATCTTCATATTAAATTTTTTCGGCGCCCAGTAAAACAGGATTTTGCAAAACAGTATTGTGTTATACAGTATTTTGTAAAACAGTATTACACTCTAAAAAATACATTTAAATTTACTGCTTTCGTGCATGTAAATTTTCATTTAAAATGACACAGAATGTTTATAGGTACGCACGATATGTTTGAAAAATTAATTTACACACTTTTTTCTATAAATTTAGGCACAACATATATATTTCGAAACATGTTTCCAAGTTTATAAACACATGTTATAGTAAACTATTTTTATTTAAGCATTTGTGTGTAATTATAAAAATAAATGCGTAAACTAAAAATTGTCAATCAAAACGAATTTATGTATTGAAAAAATAAAATACAGAAATCAGCTTATACAATCGAAAAGAAAATATAAAAAATCCAATTTTTTGCAAAAAGAAAGATTATTGCAAAATGATTTTATGCTGGGGTTGATATATTTCGGTAAGAGTGTATTTTTATTTGTAAAGAAATTTGTAAGTTATTAATACGTATTTTTCTATTTTCTATGTTATTTGGTGAATCGGACACGATCCTCTGGCCACTCCTGTTCAGTTCTCATTGAAAGTTCTTTTGCGATTCACACCACGGAGGAAATAACCAAATAAGTACCTGGACACTAGCTTGTCCTTTAATGAATCTTATTTATAATCCAGGAGATCATTCCGAGTTTCTACTGGTTTTTATGCACGAATATAAGTGTGGAGGTAAGACTACATTTCTTTTTACAGTGGTCCTAAAATTCAGAAATTGGAGTTAAAAAAGATTGCAATAAAAAATAACTGCAATATCAGTTAATTTTAAATGCAGTATCAGTGTAGGTACCCTTTTCTCACTACAAAAAACTTTACCACCATTATTATTTAAGTGTGGCCCAGTTTTTGAAGATTTCGCGATAGAATTTTAAAAAAAGGTTATTTATTGAGGCTGTTTTTTACCAAGCATGTTATTTTGTAGCTTTATTTTCGCTCGGAAAATTAAAAAAAAAATGTAATGACTAAATCAGATCTTATTTAAATTGACTTTCAAAAAGTACGAAAATTAATTTTTCGAAATTTGAATCGCAAATATTTCAAAAGCTGTGAGTTCTGTAGGCATTATTTGAAAGAAACTTATTTTGGTTTAGACCAGTTATATTTGTAAACAAATTGATATGAAACTAATGTATTTTTAATTTTTTTTCTTAATGCAAATCATTAAAAATAGCAATTTTCAACAGGTCGATGTATCACAAAGTGTTTCAAATCAATTTGGAAACAAACACCTATACGAACGAAGTGGAAGGGAGTAATAATTGTTGCCATTGCAATAAGTAAAATATTGGTGATCCTTTTTGGCAATGAAATGTTATTTAAAAATATTTAATGATTGTTGTTTGTAAATATCCTTTATGTTAATAATAACGCAAATACAAACATTTATCGGTTTCGTTTTTAATTTAGCAAATTATTGTGGATTTAGATTAGATTTCAGGTGTCTAATAGAAAACATTTACAAATGCACATATTTATACATAAGTATTTGCTATGGGTTCTTAAATATTCCAAATGTAATCTTATTTCATATTTTCATGATTTTAAGGACACAAATATATTATATTTACCCATTTTTATGTCTACAATTTTTAGGCACAATGTGTTTATATTTTTGAATTTTACACACTTTTAGTAATTCTAAGGTTTAAAAGGTAGGCATTCAGTTACCTACCATTATGGTAGTAAATTTAAATAAAAATTTATTAGAGTGTACGAAAAGCAAGATTTTGAAAACAGGATTTTGTTATACACAGGATTTCGACCCGAACCCATAAATTTCATTTATTGGAATGTCTTGGTTTTCATATATGGTTATCATTTTTGTTAAGTTTATATAAGGCAGTCAGCAAAAGCCTTCGGAATAAAGTGTATGCAGATCAAAAACATGAATCCGTTCAATGCGGTAGCATATATGTATATTAGACCGACCCACGACAAAAAGTATAAATAGGGCAATATGGATACCAAAACTTTTATTTTGACAAGCAAATCATCGCTGAGTGGATATAGGTTAGAAGTTTGCAAATTTAATACATTTTTCACGGTGCTCTGGACCAAATTTTGATAAAAATTTAGAGTTACCCCAATTCAATAAAAAAAATTTATAAAATTTGTTGTAGGTTTGTTATTAAATAAAATATTTTATCGAAATACGCGTGTCTGTAATTTTTTTAAGAAAAGTATAAATATAGGCTGACCCTAAATAAAATTTTATAATACGTTTTTTCGCGAAAAAAGTAATTCCGCCGAAAAAAGCTCCTGTTGGGTTTTTTATGTTAAGTTGCATTTTTATCCTTACATCTACGAGAAACTGAATTTAAATTATTATTAAAATTTTATAATTTTTTTTTTTTTGCAAAAAAAGTTAATCCGCCACAAAAAACGCGTGATGGATTTTTTTCTGTTAAGTTGCATTTTTATCTTACATCAACTACATACTGAATTCAAATGCAAATTGCAGTAACTCAAAAATATTAACAAAATTTGGTCCAGAGCGTCGTGCAAAATGTACGAAATTTGCAAAATTCCAAACTATATCCACTTAGCGATGATTTACTTTTCATAAGAAAAGTTTTGGTATCAATATTGCCCTATTTAGAATATATTGTTTCCACCACATTGAATTTCTGATAAAACGCGGAAAATCGCAAATTTCAAAAAAATCTGAAACACGTATTTAATTAAATCGTCTATAGATTGTGATATGTAAGTTTGACATTTCAATCACAAATATCTCCGTACAAAAGAGTCAAAAATTTGTATTTTTTATAGAATATCCTAGAAAATAGGACATGTCAGGATATGCTTGAACATGTTATATATACCGCCTTTAAAAAACCTTTCATATGATACCCATATTTAGTATGTTGTCTTCAGCTTTTATTTTATTGACGTCATCTGCCTTAATGATTCACGACCTCATTTACTAAAATCATCACTAAGACATATGATATCAATAAAATATCTTAAAAGGGTATTTTTTAACAGTTTTTTCGATCTCCTGAAAATCTATTGAAACACACATAGCACTACTTGCAGGCAAGCCGACGAAATGTTAATGTGAGTCTATAGCATATATGGGGAAAAGCATTGAGGGATTGCTTTTTCAGTATAAATGCTAATTCTAAAGCATCGCCATTTATAAAAAAACTAAATGCTAATCTATTTGTTACAATCATATAATTTTTACGAAATCCGCAATTAATAATACAAAACATTCGGCAGCTATAATATTTAAATTCTTATAATAATTTGAATTCTTATATATGGTAATTCGTATAAAGCTGGACGACAAATTTTAAACAGTTGTGAAGTGTAATGCGGTAGGTAATATAAGAAACGACCATCTTCGAACACCTTTTTGTCCGAAGCGAATATTTTGTGAAACTTTAGATCAGCTTACAACTACCCTAGCAGAAATGCATGGAATTTATGCCAAAACGTTTACAGGCAATAATTCGTGGCTAATGTGATTCTGTTAAGGTATTCTAAAAATCGCGAATTCCTCTTAAATTGGAATCGCATTTATATATCTCTTACCGAAATTACATAAAAGTCCTTTTGAAGCTGATATAATTTGCTTAAAAGAAGCCTCGCATTAAGCCTTATTTGAACTCATTTGTGAATCGCATTAGCCGCGAATTATTGCCTCTAAACGTTTTGGCATAAATTACAACCATTTCTGCTAGGGTAGTTGTAAGCTGATCTAAAGTTTGACAAAATATTCGCTTCGGACATAAAAGTGTTCGAAGATGGTCGTTTTATCTATTACCTACCGCATTACACTCCACAACTGTTTAAAATTTGTCGTCCAGCTTTATACGATTTCTGACAATATCGTTTTTCAATACAATATCCCTCTTTTCTACACAGCCTAGTGAAAGTGACATCAGTGGTAGCAATGTCAAGAGTACGCTGGGTAGTACCAACCATAGCAGTAGCAGTGGTCCTAATGGTCAATAATCGGTATCATTCCTCACTTGAAACCATCAGCGAGTGATGTTAATTCTGCTGAAGTAGAAGCGAAAGTAATCCTAGGCCTTTAAATCGTAGCAGATCTAGCGGTCAAATATAACACAAAAAATTGTAGTAAAAACCATTGATTACCGAATAAAAATGTTTTTGTGAATTCATAAATTTTAAGTGTTTTAATTTGAAATCAAAATTTTAAGCTTATTTAATTGCAAATACATACCATTTAAACATACGCATTTTCTTTGTATTTTCAACCATTTAAATACGCATTTCTAAGCATAATGTGGCTAAATTTACTTGTTAAAAATGTTTTTTTACGCACAACAAACGTACACTTACACACCTACAGTAAAATTTCGAAATATTTCATACGCACTTTTTATATAATGTTACACACTTTGTGTGTATGAATATTACACACTTTGTGTGTACCATTTTCTATTTACGCACATAGATTAATTTTACCGACATTATAGTAGGTAAAAAGTTACCTACTATAAATAGGGTAAATTTAAACAAATATTTATTAGAGTGTACTAAACCAAGGTTTATTTTGAAGGGGGCACTTTTTTCGTGAGTCGGTCTAATGTATATAATTTTTTCAGTTGTCGGCAAAAAAAAAAACAATTTTTTTCAAATTCTATTAGAAAGCACCAAGATGTGTAAAGTCATATATAAAAACTTACCCACTTTGCTAATTTTTTTTTGTTTTACTCCAACAAACTTAAGCAACTTTGGGATTTCCAATCAAAAAATATCTAAAGTTTTCAATGCCACTAAATATTATTCCACAAAAAATTTTCACTTAGAACTATTTTTGCTTATTGCAAATATAGTAATTAATAAAACCTCCATTTCCAAAGCAATATCTTAAAAATAGTTTTTTTGTAAAGCAGTTAAAATTCGATTTTCCCTTAACTAATTTAGCTCAAAATTTTTTTGGTTTTAGCGCCCTCTACTCTTAGCAAGAAGAGGATACTTAATTACTCATATTAGCTCTTCAAAATTGTATAATTCACCAATATTCTCGACGCATTTCTTTTTTAATTTTGTCTATGGGCAGAATCACGATAGCCTGTGCACATAAGCAACAATCTAAAGATTTAGTTATCTTAGCTTTAAATTTACTGCTTAGTTTCAAATACTCCAATTATTTTTTTAATGTTAAAGGAAGCTGTTTTCATTGAGATTGTCTGTTGTAAGAAGGTTTCGCTATATTTATTTTCCTTGGGGAATGACTACCAACTATAAACCAATGCCATGAATAATATCCCTGGAGAAACTGCTTTTGCTACATAAGGTCTAGAGCAGAGATGGTCCAAAATCATTACCATTGCATTACGTTATGTAATGGTAATGAATGTTTTATCTTCATTGCCATTACTTTAATATTTAATTTTGAGTAAAAGTAATGTTAGTCAAAATCTTTATCTAATCTTGTAATGAAATATAATTACTTCAATATAATGGAAATGAACGAAATTTTCATGACAATTAATTGAATGTAATGGAAATGAAAAAGTATTGCATTAAAATAATGTATATGTAATGGTAACAAGCAATTAGCATTACAAACAAATTAATTACTCCCAACTCTGAGTCTAGAACTTATCCCGGAAATTCGCGACCCTTTTTTTTAATAATTTAAAAAAGGTATAGATTGTAAAGATAAGGTTAAAGAATTCTGACAAAATATTTATAAAAACGTTCACAAAAGGCTGATTAAAACCCTATTTTAAGGAAAATTAAATTCTGTAATTGCAAATCAGAGAAAACAGATTTATTCCCTATAAACAATTTCACTGGAATTCAAGTTGAAAACAAGTCCAATTCCAGCCCTGTTTTCCAGTTTCAAGGCTTGAATAAAACTTTAATTACATTTTATTTCAATTGCATACTTCAGCAAAAGGGGGAAAAAATTCAAGTTTGAACTATTTTTTTTAATATACAAATGCTAGAATTTGAAATATACTTTACTTCAAGCTAAATTTAAGGCACTTGAATTTTTAAAACCTATGTGCTTATTGGGTTGTATTCTAACAAACAATTGTTTCCAACTACATCGGCCAATATTTTTGTTTATACCGCCAAAGTTATAGGAATTTTTGTTGATACAGCTGAATTTTATTTGGAACAATGTATTTTCATCGACCCAAGAATATATTTTATTCCAACAAAACCATTTATGTTCTGGCAACTGGTTCTCGCATAGCGGACCAAAAAAAAATACACTTCTATCGGCGTTTTAGAAGTTTACATCGCTTTTTTATGTGGCTAAAATTTCCACCCTTTTGTAAATATTTATTATGAATCGGCATAGGAAACAATGTGAGTACTACAGTTTAGGTGCAGAATATGTCCAGTGAACTTATGCAAAACACTACGAGAAAATTTTTTTTGATATATCTTAGCTCTAACTCTGGAATTAAAGGGAATTTTTACTCCTTTTTAAAAAGGGATAAAAAGACTCTTAAGTTGCAGAGCTAGAGGCTTAAAATGTTCCATAAAAATATTTGTCATGAAATTCTACTATAGGTCTCTGAAGACATCCCCAGTATGCCAAACGAGTCGAGCTTGTATCGAAACTGAATCATTTTCTCGTAAAATTTCTTCGATATCGAGTTCGATATAATATCAAGAATGAGGGTATTTTACTGTGGCGTGCAAGGTGATATAGATCCGAAAAATTGTTGATTTATAGATTGGATATTTCATCGAAACAACGAATATTTTTCGAGGAAAAATATGGTTTAATAAAACGAAAAAAAAAAACATTTTTCTTTTTTACCTTTCTCTTTGTTTATTTTCTTATTTCTCTTTAATTTAATTTTCTTTAATTTAAATTCAAAACAATTTTGTTTTGTTGCAACACCAGCCAAAGATTCTAACCAACGTCTCTTTGTTTAGAAGTTCATCGCCTTACCCCTGTAGCCAAACCGTAATGATATAAATAGTTTCATAAACATTTTTTTTATAATTCAAATTGTTTTTATTTTATTTCAATATACCTTTGTAAACTTCATATTACCCAACAAACATGAATGTAAAAGTTAAAAGAAATGTCCTAGGTGTAAGAACGAATATGCTGCTTTTCCAATTTTTCGTAAATAAATTTAATGCTTAGTACAGAAAGGCCCTAACTCGACTTAATATTTCATTAGAGGACAATAAAATCTGAATAACTTTAATTATACTTTTTATTTTATTGTTTTTGTATTACTAATATATCGAAAGTTTTTAGATTTGTATTGCCTTCCCTTTAATAGAAATTAAGAATTAAGTTAGGGTCTGTCTTCACTCAGCCATCGATATTAAACTTTGGAGCGAAATTGCATAAAAATATGTATATACTAAAATAATCTAAAAGATTTTAAAACCGTCCTGTTTGAAGATAATTATTTTAAAAGTGATAATACACTCTGAATTAAGATGAGAATAAGATTAGTTAGTGAGCAACACAAATTTATATAAATCAAAGTATCTAGAATTTAGTGTTTAACTGCAGATAAAATTCAATTTTAATTGAGAAAAACTTGCGTTATATTTACTTTTTTTGATTTTTACAGTTAAACTGTTATTTGATATTTTATTCTATATATTTTATTCTCATAAAATATAAAATCTATCCTTTTTACTTCCACGTAAAATTAAAAATAAAAAAAAATATGAAAAGGCCCGCAAAGGGCATTATAAAAAGTGTTTGTTTTCAAATTTTATTTTTGTATTTTATATTTTTAGTTTTTCTAACTATTTGTGTGGTGAACATTTAAGTCGTATTGTTGATAGCAACTCACATCGAGATTTCTTCACATTTTTACAAGCCGGTAACCCCGCGACTGTGAAATCTTTAATATATAACAAACAAAAGAATTTAGATATAAAACGAAGTTTACAGTTGTCCAGTTGTGAAGCTACAAAACCTCGTTTTTATAAATTCAAATTGTTTGCTGGGTACATTTGTTTGTTTAACTGGGTGGTTTTATAAAAAGAATCAGACGAATTAGTTAACAAATTTGTGTGAAAAACACTAATTTAAAAACGTTTTTCTTCCAAATTTTTGCACAAATTTGTCAGGACTACTAGTAGAACAAATACAGCTAAAAAAATTTAAAGAAAAACCTTTACAAGTTTGTGCTTTTCACACAAATGTTTTAACGAATTCGTCTGATTCTTTCATAGGATTCTTTTTATAAAAACAGACAGTAAATTTCCCTTTGTTGAATTTATAGATATGTCAAAATATTTTAAATTCAAATTTAATTTATACAAATTTTAAATCGGTTGTGGTGTAGATTTCTGGAAGGTCAGACATAGACGAAATATCACTTTATGAGGGTCGTGGTTGAAATCTCTATTTCAGCCCAAATTTTTTTTTTATTTTTTATATAACTATGTATGTATATCCTTTTTTGCTTTTATTAAGTAAACTAAGTTTTTAACACTAAAAAGTATAAAAAAAAATATTAATCGCGTAATTTTTGGGTGAAAATTAATATCGAGAAATTTCAATATTTAAACTTGAAATAGATTGGACGCAGTATCGAAAACGAACCAAACTTGCGAATAATAAAAAATACGATAAATTGAGAAATTACGATATTATAAAGTGTCGAAATCGATAAAATTTTCGATTAAAAATTGTGTTCGAGAAACCTTAAAATGACGACTTTATTTCATATCGATTTCTATTAATTTTCTCGAAAAAACTTCGATAAACTTTCGAAAAAATGAACCGCCTCAAAACTGTGCATACTGGGTCAAAGTTGCAAATTTAACTTCAATGTCAGAAACAAGTCAAAACTTAAAATGTGCACCCAGACAAAAAATTTGTTGTCCCAAACGAATTAGGTTTCAACCGAATTAACGGGGTTGCAGCAACCCCATTAATGGGGTTGTCACAACCGAATTTTTAGGTTTCAACAACCGATTTGGTTGTGACAGTCGAATTAAGAGGTTATAGTAATCGAATTCGGTTGTAGAAACCGATTTTTGGGGTTGTTGCAAACAAATTCGGTTGTGCTAACCGAATTGTGGGGTTATGACAACAGAATTCGGTTGATGCAACCCTATTTAGAGGTTGTGACAACAGAATTAACATAAGAGATAGGTTGTCTCAACTAGGGATTGGGGTTCGGGAATTCCCGGGATATCCCGGGAAAAGGTTGGAAAATAATATATTTTTCCCGGGAAAACGCGAAATTTTAAAAGTATTGAATTGTTTTTGTTTAGAATAGGATTTTTTAATTTTATTCATAAAAGACATTTTAAATGCCAATACAAAAATATTATTGTTAAAATCTTTTAAAAGGGAATCAATTTCTCACAAAAAAAATCGTTTCCAAGTAATTAGGAGCATTTCAACTAATAAAGATTTTTCGCATAACTTATTCAAAATTTAAGTAGTAAAACCTAAAAACTTGGTAAAATGTTTAAAAGAAATATGAACAAAAAGTGTTGTTTCTTACAAATAATCGCTACTATCTAAATTTTTCAAATGTATATTTTAGTTAAATTCGACTTTGTTAAAATATTGGGTGGCAGTATACCTTGACTTGGTTTATATTTGGAGCATTCTGATTGGTTCATTTATTTTCAACCAATCAAAATGTTTGAAAATATAAATATTTTTGTAGGGTTTTCATACACAAAATGAATAAAACCGTATGTTTAAAAATAAAGTCGACTTTAAATTTAAAGTAATCCTTTATATTAAGGGACAATAATTTTATAAGTTACGTTTTCATTAATAATTGTGATATTTTCAAGTAAGTGTACTAATATATTATTTTATATTAAAGAATAAAATGTCAGGAGTATGGAAATACTTTACAAAAAAGGAGAATATTGCGCAGTGCAATGTTTGCCCTAAAAGACTAATGGTTAACGGAGGTAGCTTATCCGACATCTTAGCCTTATCCGAAATATAAATTTGGTTCACAGAAAAAAAAAATTGATAGTCATGCAACTTTTCATGAAGAAAACAACAACAAGAATAACGTTCCAGCTAACATTAGCAAAGTACCCGAACAAAAAAGTGTAAGCTGTATAGGCATTGAACGTTTTATGGTAGGGCAAACATTTCCTGAAATGGTATCCAAATACCGGCGGAATGTCAATCCTCACCATAACTAGATTTTCGTTTATTCGAGAAACTTTTTATAATAAAAACATGGCTGTGCCAAAAAATTAAAAAATGTAAAGAGTATTATATTAAATTACTACAATCATGTAAAAGACATCATGATAAAAGAAATATCGCGCCATATTTCTATCAAGAGGAGATTTACTATAATCTTAGATGAATGGACAAGAATATCACAAAAGAGATATATGAACATATGAATAAACGGAAATAATTCATTTTATAACCTGGGGTTGGTTTATATATCAGGAAGATGTAATGCTGATGAAATAAGAAGAATTTTAGAAATAAGACTGGAAGAGTTTTATTTGTCTTTGGAAAATAACATTGTGGCCACTATATCTAATGGGCCAAATGTGATGAAACGGTTTGTTTCCGACAGTCCAGTAGTAGGTGCTTTCTGCTGGAATCATGCAATTCATTTGGCAGTGCTGCGAGTAATTTATGTGAAATCAAATGTTCAACATTCTGAGGGGTTACCGCGTAACTCGATTCGAAAAGAAAATGTTCGAATTCGTAAATTTTGTACTTTTCGTAAAAAGAAAAGTTTTATCAAAAATCTTACTTTTTGAATTTTTGTGTGTAGTGTAAAAGTTTTAGGATAAAAATAAATTAAAAAGTAGAATTTTTATGCAGAATTATATTTTTAACAATATTTGCAAGATTTAAGAATTCTAAAATTTTTTTTTCGAATCGAGTTACGCGGTTACCCCCTGAGATATTTTTTACTTTGAATTCTCACTACACAGACTGTATTTGTACTGAAACAGTGTTTTTTTTAACAAAAATTACTTATATAGGTGGTTTTCATTAACAATTTTTTTCAAAAATATTTCCCGGAATTTTTTCATTCCCGTTTCCCGGGAAATAAAAAAGTCCGGGAAATCCCAAACCCTAGTCCCAACCGATAATATTTCAGATGAAATTCCACTTTTTTTGTTTTTTAAAACGCTAGTTCTTATTTTTTATACATTTATTAATTACCAGTTAGTTATAGTAAAGATTCTTGCACTAAAATTAAAACTTAGTTAAGAAATTTATCTATATATATAAAAAGAAGTGTACATTTTGATATCACCACTAACTGCGGAAACGGGTCAACTGATATCAACCAAAATTTCTGGGTAAGTTGAAGATAGTCTGTAGATGGTTTATGTGAAGTTTGCACGAAATTGGCCTGGTGGTTCCGGAGATATGGCATTTAGATTTTCCTATATATTTCCTATATATTCCCATAATGCACTAATGCACTTATAGCATTAACCTAATCTCAGCTCATCCTATCTCATTTATCTCATCTCAATTTTGTTTTTGTGGAAACATTTTTTTTTGTGGAAACATTTTTTTTTGTGGAAACTTTTTTTTTTGTGAAATATTTTAAAATATTTTTTTTTTGTGGAAAAAGTTTTTTTTTTTTTTTTTTGGATACACTTTTTTTTGTGGAAACATTTTTTTTTGTTGACACTTTTTTTTTGTTGAAACATTGAAAAATTGAAAAAAGTTAATTCGCGAATTGCGCAAAACGTTAGAGCCAATTTGAACCAACTGGTTGCAGATTCGAAATCAGCAGCCCCTAATTATCCGAAAAACTGCAATAACATTCACCTTTTTTTTTTGTAGAGAAGTGTTATTCGAAAGTAGAATTTATAGGGATATATGTTTTTCGAATAAAGCAAAATTATGAAATGTAAAAATTTCAATATTGAAAGTAAAACCTGGAAATCTTTTAAGGAAAAAACATCTATTTTATTTCAGCAATGTCTCAATAGCTTTTGAGCAATTTGAGTTCATATTCGAATTTTTTATTTTTTTTTTAGAGAAGCAACACTCATTAAGTTATTCCTATTAATTAACGTGTTGCTTTATTTGGAAAGGAGATAAAGAAGAGTTAGGAGGTGGTAAAATATGATAGGCTTCTAATATGGCAACACTATAATTGCGCCAGATGTTGAATTTTAGAACAGTTGTTGCGCGCCATTTGATGGTGAGTCGGCGAACTTTTGTTGAGGCTGTTTATTTCATAGCCCTGTTATATTATTTTACATCGGTGGGGTTAAAGGCTCAATTAGACGTGCCATAACCATAACCATAACCATATAAAACAGCTGTTCAAACCAATCTTATGGGCTACAATGTATTCGGTTATTGGTGACATGCCATATCGCCATAACCGTAACCGTAGATACCAATTGAATTTTGGTTTTCTGCTATGGCGTTATGGTTACGGCTACGGCGATATGGCATGTCTAATTGAACCTTAAGTACTATGGGAATAGTGAAGGAGTACACTGTATTAGGGATAAAAAAATCATACACATTATTTTTCGAAATTGATGTTGCGGTCGCTGGGAATCGAACCCGCAACCACATGTGTAACAGTTCAACGCGCTAGCCATTACACCACAGCGCTCACATCGTCATCGTTATTTATTGTTAATTATGAAGTGTGCCTATTTGATTTTATTTTTACTTAAAAAGTAGAAAATTTATTTTAACCTAAGCTTCCTCTGAACAATAATTTTTGAAATTATTTATTTTTTATATTTATAAGCTCCTAATAAGCATTCTCATCAAAGGGAGCTTTTATTTTGAAGATTTTTACATTAATAAAAAACATTGGATTTTATTTTCATAAAAATATTTAATTCCTATACGAAACAAATTACATTTTAAACTTTAAGGTACGCTAACCCAATGCGACAAAATTCGTTTTCGGTTTAACTTACATCCCAAAAACTAGGTCTAAGGCACGCCGCTAAATCTAGTTATAAATATGAAGTAAATTCGAAAATATGTTATCTCTTTGGATGCACGGATCTTTCTTAATGCTGTTTTTGAAATAAGGATGATATCATTTAGTAAAATTTCATTAATAAAGAATGAATTTATTTAAGATATTTATTCAAAAATACACGTTCTTAAATTCCCTTATTTTAACGAAAAGTACAATTCTTTTCTCATAAATGGTACTAAAAATATACGCTTTATTTTAAAGAAAGGATAATATTAATAAGGTCGCCTAACTTAACTAATGTAAGTGTGTTAAATTTATCAATACTCGTATCTAGAGTTATTTTCATTCTAATTTTGCTCATGGTTAAAGTAAAAGTCATGAGTAAATTTTTAATTAAAGCTGTATTTTCGTTCATACCTATCAACGTTAAGTATTTATAGCAGATCTACCTTAAACTGATTGGAGTATCAAATTTTTTTAAATAGTGAGTATTTATGATAGTTCCGGTATAATCGAACGTGCGTCAGCAAACCTTTTTAGGTAGTAACGCGAAGAAGTTACGCTAGGTGTGAAAATGTATAAATGTTGAGTTTTCAACGCTGATAATTATCCACGTTGTAAGTTAACGTGCATACGAAAAGTAATATGTTGGTTTTTGTCTAAAAAACGTTTTTATTCACTTTGTGCTTTTTTGAAAGTTAACGGATATAGTTAAGTCGAAAATACAGCTTAAAATGATTTTGGATTGTGTTGAATTGAGCTCACTTTTACTTATGCGGACTATAGACTACTCAAGTTACTTGCACAATAATGAGTTTGTGCAGGTCAGTTGAACAGTGTGTGGCTTGGTTTGTGTACTTGTACAAGTATATTTTTAGACTTGAGTAAAAATCAAAACGATTTTGATTTTTACGCAATATTTTAGAACTTGTGCAAGTCATTTGCGAGGTGTATGCTGAAATTAGCACAGTTCAGCAGTAATTTTTGAAGAGTGAACATCATAAATACGGATAAAAAAATTAAAAGTATCAATAAACGTAAAGTAAAAAATGTTAATATAAATTTATTGACATCACAAACGAATTTCTGGTATTTTGGCCTGCGCAAAGTGTAAAATAAAGCTTTTAAGGACTAATATTTCCTCATAGCAATAACAATCCGCTACATGTTTCTGCTGCTATGTGTAAATTAAAATGAATATTGCACAGTTTACTTGAGTGGTGTGTGACGAGTAAGGTGACTTGAACAAACTCGTTATTGTGCAAGTGACTTGTATAGTCTATTTGCCGCATTAGAAAAGTCAGCAGACATAAGAAAAATAATTGAAAATGCATTTGTTCGAAAAAGTTCTAAATATGAATACTTAATATGGATCAGAAACAGAACAGATGGAAAGATATTATTAAATCGTCTTACTCTGAGTTCATCTATTGCTCTTTCAGAGAAAAAGTAGTATTTAGAACCCTTTCGATAAAAGACAATTTCTTTTAGTGTTTTCTTGAAAAGGAGAACACTTCCCAGGTAGAAATTTCTAAAAAAGGCACTGGAAAAGCACAAGGTAAAACACTAAATACAAATACTTTACCAACGTTTGAAATAGGTGCTTTCCAAGCTAAATTTGCTAAATTTTCTCCGGTATTTGAAAAAAGCACTGCCAAAACTTAAAATTCTGATGCTTTGCCAACGTTTTAAATAGGTCACTTCCCACTATTTTGTTTTTCAAAAGAATATTTAAACACAACAGCTTCTCGACAAAAATTAAAGAAAAAATAATTGATATTAAAATAATTTTTTTACTGCAAAATTCGATGACTCCAAAAATCATCTATTTTTAGAGTTATTTAAAAGTCCTGAATTATCAGCAATCATATTTAAGCGTGGATTAGCCAGACGTAAACGTATATCTGTATAGCTGAATTAATAAGCTAAATAAGAACAGAAGATGTGTTGTGTTTTTTGTTTCATTTTTATGCATTCAAAAATCTGTTGTGAATAGATTTTCGTTGTGTATTTACGTTTGCTCTATATTGAATGCATAAGAATGAAACAAGAAAACACAACACATCTTCTATTCTTATTTCGCTTATTAAATAAGCGAAATATTATTATTATTTTATTTTGCCTCACAAAAGAAAGTTATACATACCCGAGTAAAAAAATTGATCTCGAGCAATATCTAATCATATCCAATTTGATATTGTCTAAGATTTGCTGTAATATCTGGCTGATCCAATTAGATCTCAAAATTGGGTGTATCCAATGATATCGTATTAGATCCCATTGTATATATGGGGATAAACTAAGATCAAGTTATATCTCAAAATTGGGAGGTCTAATGATATCTTTGGGGATAAACTAATTTATCTAATTTGATCCGAAAAATGGCAGATCGAATTAGATCCAGCTATATATTTGCGGATAAACTTAGATCTAATTTGATCCGAAAAATGGAGGATCGAATTAGATGCAGCTATATATTTGTGGATAAACTTAGATCTAATTTGATCTCAAAAATGGCAGATCGAATTTCATGTTCATCGGATTCTATTGCCAACTGATGCTCGAAAAATTCCATATTAAAATTTAAAAAAATTTATTTTTGTGTACATATAAAAATGTTTTTGAATTTTACCCTTAGCCCTTTATATTAACTCTGTGTAATGACATAAACAAATAAGCATGCTTAAGCATGTTTTATACACCGGTAAATAGGATTCCCAAATTTCTCCACTACAATATATCCCTTGTTAGTTTTTTGAGCTTTAATTTTGTATTCTATTTTTCCACATTAAGATTAGATTAAAAAAATGTTGTTAAATTATGCTATATAGTTTAAGAAATAATTCAACTTAGACATAACCCAACTTTTTGAATAAATTATGGTAGAGACATATTTCTTATTTTTGAAAGACATTTTCTGCTACATCTAAATAAAAGTGGATTTTGGTGAAACTTAGCAGACATCAACGAACATGGGAAAAATTGTGAAGATTGCGAATTCCAACTTTCATGATTTTTCGGGACTACTCAAATATACATATTTACGATGCAATGACCCTTAAATGACCTTAAATTGTTGCAGTCCTTAACTCTGTTGCAGAGTGTTATGAGTGTTTTAAATTCCTCCTGTTGTTACTTCATTTTAAATCTTAAAAGGACTTTAACTTTAAAATGTATTTATGTTCAATAAAAACTTTGACTTGAAGTATACTACGAGTACCTAAAGATTCCATTTATATGTTCGAATATAAAAATCATTTACTTTTATTTCATAATATTAAGTTAAAATCACTTTAACACCTGCAACGACTATCATTGTGTTTGCCATTTAACTCAACAAAGTCATTTCAAGGACACTCACAGTTACGAGTAGAAATATAGTAATGAATAGAAAAATATTGTAACGAAATTAGGTTAGTCTAGTATAGAAAACTCTGGAATTTTCTGGAAGAATATTTCCCCAAAAAAGGGATTTACTAAACACGTCAATCTGGAAAAGTAAAACTACATTTAAGTATACACCTACAACTACATCACTGAACACCTTAAAACGTTTCCATATTCTTTGAAATTTAAAAAAAATGTACCAAGGTTCTATAATATTTCCGCACATGAACATTTTTAATGCAATGGTATTGATACCATATATAAGTGCGGTGTTCAAATCTTTTAACAGAACACACTGTGGAATAAAAATCAAATGCCAAGCAGAAAAGTACATGCTAAAAGTGTGCTGTTCTTCATCATGAACAGCCTCAACCATGGGGTATCCATTAAGGTGTTTTAAAATTTCTGAAAAAATTCACACGCGAATGAGAAGAAAAACACAAAGAATTTGAAGAAATTTAACAGCGAACGAAAGAAAATGAAGGACGACACGAAAACAATAAATTTAATAAAAACGTGTTTACAAGCAAAAAATCATTAAAAACAATAAAAAAAATAATTAAAATTGATTATTTATTAATTTGTTTCACTCTTTTTAAAGTTGTTTTTGTTAACGCGTTAATCAACAATCATAAGAAACAATAAAAACATTCTTCAAAGGAATTAACAGGAACCCAATCCATATAAATTTTAAGGGAATCAAAGAGTACACTTTTTCCGTATGGGAACTCTTTAGCCTATATCCTCGTTGCCTCAACAAAAAACATACACGGCATCGTCAAAGAAAAATGAATCGTCAAGCAAGAAAGATTAAACAAAAATATATGTTAAAAGTGTGATGCATTAAGTTTTGAACGCCTTAAAAAACCAACAAACTCAAGAGTAGAAATTGAAGAGAGAACAAACACACGAACATACTCATTCCATGCTACTCTTACGTACTCAACTGGTACTCTTTTTTTTGTTCACAAGCTGTCCCCAATTCGATTTACAACCAAAGAGTAAATATTCCCTTATTTAAGGGAATTTTTGTATGAAATTGCAGAAATTTGGTTTGAAAGTACAGATGATGAGATGATGCATAAGTTAATTTATATAAAGGAACCTGAATTTCTCTACAGAAAACTTACTTTTGCCAAATCTCCACGTGGAAGAAACCTGATTTCCCAAAAATATAAATATCTTTTGTCTACAAGACAATTTTTCAATTATACAATCGGTCTTTGGAATGATTTACCCTCATATGTTCAATTGCTTAGCAACACATTATGTTTTAAAAAGGAACTTTTAAATTTGTTTAAAATTAATTAAATATATTTATTTTATTATGTTTTATGTTCATTTTGAATTTATATTTAACTATGTTTACTTTTAAATTTTAATTTAATTATAAATGCTATTGAATGACTAATATTAATATGAAAATTTGATTTGCTATCACTGTAATTTATAAGATTTATTCTTGTTGTGATAGCTATTGAAACAATAAATAAATAAACTAAACTAAACTAAAACTAAATTGGTTTAATGTGCAGAAATGTCAGAAATATATGTCAGAAATATATCAGAAATATGTACTGCCGTATAAATTTTACCCATTTTTTGTGTTAAAAATGCCAGGTTCAGATGGAAATGAAAAAATCTCCAAAAATAAATACAAAAGAAAACTTGGTCCGATCGGGTCAAAATTTTTACCACAGGTAAAACTTTTAATTGAGATTGCAAAACAACTTTGTTTTTTGTTGGTTGGGCCTATCTTGGGAGTTATTTCGGTTCAAAGTTTGAAGTTGGACTTGCTTATAACTGCGCGATTTTTGGTCGGATTTGGACAGTACGCATACTATTGGAAAGCTATTTAAAATATCTTTAATGTGACATTAACGATTTTTATGTTAATTAATTAATTAACTAATTAATTAATTGCGGCTTTTAACTTTTAGAAGTTTTTTTTTAGAAAAAAATGTTTTATTTCAGAAGATTGTGTATTCATAAATATAATTTGTAATTACGCCCTGTGCGAGATAGTTAAATAAATTCTAAACTAAATACAATTTGAAAAAAGGGTTTAAAATTTCTTTTAAAACAATTTTTTAAATTTTTTTTTAATTACATAGAAATTTGGAAACCTAAATTTAGTTTGATTTTACTTAGCCAGTTCGCACCCATCCTTATTAATATATTAGCTGTGTTTGCGCGGCAAACTATCAACGTTGGCTTATGTTGTGTGCGTTTTGTCGTGATCGGATAAGTATCTTCAGATTTATTCCAATTTTCATCTTTAAAGCCCCGCCCACTCGAAAGTAGGTGTTTCCGACAAAAAATATTTATATTATTGAACTCACAATGAAAATATCTACCTACGATAAAAATTTTGAACACATCAGAGATATGCCCATAAACTGCACTTTAGCAAAAATTTACTTTTCTTTTACTGTTAACTGATTTTAAAATAAACTAAGTTCAATGCTTACCAATATTTATCCATGTCAAATTTATATGGAAATATCTGTGGTTAATGTTTTACCTTGATTATGTTGGAAATAAAGATATTCGTCCTATGCCTTATTGGCCTTATAACACTTATCATAAAAACTCGGCATAATTAAACCCAAAACAGGCAAATTTTACCAAAAACGGGCAAATTTATCCTTTTTTTTTTTGTAAATATGGCATTCTTCCACCATAACTAAATTGACTAAATACACAAAATGTTGCATCTCAACTTAAAAATGTTGCAACTCAGCTTAATTTTATGAGAAAAATGTTGTATATCGAGTTGGCCCGAGTTCGATTTTTTTTCGAGGAAGTTAAAAGTAGCATAATTTCTCTCTATAATATATACTCTTTGCTTTTGCTTGAGCCCGAGTTCGCGAACAAATAAAAAGAGAGCCGATTGAGGGAGACAAGGGGGGATCGATACCCACTGATGATACAAAGGTCTAAGGGAGAGCAGATTTGTGTAATATTTTTGCACAATTCTAAAAAACCTTGCAATTAATTTGCTTAAAGTAGACAAAAATATTATTTTAGTCCACCATTTCAGGTACATAATAAACATCCTAAAACACGCTGGTAGACTAAAATTACACCAAAGATCGCTGTGGAAAAATAGGAAACTCAATATGCAAAAGCTCCATTTATTAAAATACCATAATTTTTTATTAAATCGCAGCGGTGGTCAAAAAATAGTCTGTTACTTTATTTATTTCCCCGTTGTGAGCACGGGGAAACATACGTTTATCTCCTTTAGATAAACCGAGTTGGTGCTCCTTTAGATAACACGCTCTCTTTAGTTTCATTAGGCTTTATACTTATTTATTTAACGCTGTATTACTTTACACTGCTCTACAAAAAAAGGTGAATGTTATTGCAGTGAATTTAGGATAATTGGTGGCGCGTTGATTCCAAATCTGCAACCAGTTTGTTCAAATTGGCTCTAGATTTTGCATAATTTTTTATCTAAATTTTTTCAGCCGACTTTTTCAATAAAAATTTTATAATTTGATAACTATAGCTTCAGCAAGAAAACGCTTTACACAGTTTAAGCCTAATTCCGTGCCCTATTTTTAAAACATAAGTGTGAATCAATATCTCAAAACTTTATAATTTTTTAAGGTTTTTAAAAATAAAAATTAAATATAAGGCGAAGTCCGATTTTAAATATCAAAGCCAATTTGGAAAGAAAAAGGTTAAAAATTTGTATATACCTATATCATATTGCATAAAGAATTTATGTGCACTTTTAGAGCCTTTTGTAATTAAATTTAGACTTAAAAATCTACTGTACTATTACAGAATCTTTTTTTTTCTAAAAACATCAGCTTTCATTCACTATTGATTTTGTTGAGAAATTATTGCTATTTGCAAAGTTTATATTTAAATCACAATATCTTCGTTCAGATTCAAAATGAGTTCGTCGAGATATAATTGTAGAAAGATTCCGAAGGCATTATTCAAATACAAACTTTGAATATCACAATAATTTCGCAACAGTATCAATAGTAAATGAAATCTTATGTTTAAAAAAAAATCTGTAATAGTACAGTAGAGCTTTAGCACAGTAAAAAATTTTTTTTTGTTCGTTTTAAGTCTAAATTTAATTACAAAAGGCTATAAAAGTGCACATAATTTGTTAACGCAATATGACATAAATACAAATTTTGGGACTTTTTCTTTCAAAATTGGCTTTGATATTTAAAATCAGACTTCGTCTTATAATTAAAAAATTTTTTTTAAAAACCTTAAAAAATTTAGTTATTGAGATATTCATACAAAGTTAAGTTTGAAAAATAGGGCACGGAATTAAGCTTAAACTGTGTAAAGCATTTTCTTTCCAAAATTATTAATTATAAATTATTAATTAAAATAAATTATAATTTTTTTATTGTAAAAATCATCTAAAAAATTTAAATTGCGAATTGTGCAAAACCTAGAGCCAATTTAAAAAAACTAGTTATAGATTCGAAATCAGCACCCCTAGTTATCCTAAAACCACTGCAAAGTTGTGCAACTTATAAATATTGTCGTATTTTGTAGAGTTGTGTAATCAACTGATTATACAATGCTAATACGCAATTAAAAAACTATAGTACGAAACTTAACAGCACAAATGTTAAAACACAACTTTACTTTACAAATATTAATGCGCAACTTCCCCTTCCTTCGTAATGTTCGTTCGGTCTTTTATAGTTTAATGGTCGTTGGTTGTAGAACATGCTACAAGCTTAACATCTTTTGTGGCATTTAACCTTATATCTATGCTGAGGTCAGGGACGTGCGGTGAGGTTTTTGACTGGGTGTTCACTAGGGTTCTTCAAATTGCAAGACGTTCGAATTTTCCAGCTCCTCAAGGCCCCATCAATGTTACTACATTTTAGAAGTTTATGCAATCAAAAAAACTTACAAAAGTTTTAATTTTTAGGTCCCTAAATTTCGATAAAATCTCTTAAATATTTTGCCGATAATTGCAAATATGAAGTCTAAACTTCAAACAGAGGAACGGTTTGCGCGATATAGCTGTATATATTCCAATGGATATATTTTTTTCCAAAAATTTTACAGTTTAGCTTACAGTATTATAGAATTATTACACTGAGAAATTTTTATTCTCCCAAAAATTATTTTCTATGTGTAATCCAGTTTTTAATAAATTAAAAAAACTAAAAAATTTGAATATCATTTCAAAAGTTAGTAAACAAAATACAAAAAAGTCATATTTTATGAAAAATTGCAAGGATAACTTTATCTTTCCTGCAATGGTGTACTAATTAATTTTGAATATACCCCGTAAATGAGGAGTCAATTGCCCTCCAAGGACCTATCCCGTGACCGGTCAACCGAAAGCATATTACTAAATTAGTACAAATATGAACAAAAGAGAATGAATTAATTTTCTAAGTATTTTCGGATCCGTTATTTTCACTGTTGCTTTAAAAAACTTGACCGATAACGAAATAATAAAAAAAGCAAAATTCGAGGCATACACTCAAAAAAAAGATGAACTAAAAATGAGGAAAACTGATAATGATTTAGTGCTAAAGCCATTTTAACTACGAACAAGTTCATGATTTTACTGATTAAAAGGAAATCTATTAAACTTGATATTGGCATTCATTTAGAAAAACTAACTAAAAATTTATTTACGGGAATAAAATTTAACTGAAAAATTTTAAAAATCCCAAAAATTTAGTTTAATGTTTTGGCAAATTAGTTCTAAGTTTTAAGACATATTACATAAATTTTTTTTTTTTTTAATTTTTATTTATTTAGTTTTAATAACATAAACCTTCATTCTTAATGTTAAAAACTGCTAAGCCCATGGCTTGACAGCAGAAGTATATGAAGACCTTCTCCGAGAAAAGGGACCTAGTGTGTCAAAAAACGGGTTTGGACTTAAGAGTGGATTCTGGTACCTAAAAGGGTGTAGAATAAGATGAAATGAGTTAGATTTCTGATAAAAATTTATTTACCCCATAAAAACGTACAAAACGAACTTGGGAAAATGGGTGTGTTCAAAGAGATAATGCGTTATGAAACTTTAAACGCGTTCTTCTCAAAACTTCATTTGCACACACTAGGTCCCTTTTCTCGGAGAAGGTCACATATATAAACTAAAATAAAACCTAATTTTACTAAAAGTTGGGTTATTTATACTTATTTCTAGTTTGCCATGCGCTCCTTTTTTTTGTCAAATTCAAATTAAAAGTTCAAGCATTTAGTCCAGAAATTAATTATACGGGAATAAAATTGAACTAAAAAAAATTCCAAAAATTTAGTTTAAGATATTGGCAAATTAGTTCTAAGTTTTAAGAAATATTGCATAAAATTGAGTATATATAAACTAAAATGAAACCAAATTTTACTAGAAGTTGGGTTATTTGTACTTATTTCTAGTTTGCCATGCGTTCATTTTTTATGAAATTCAAGTTAAAAGTGCCTACAAGCATTTAGTCCGAAAATTAATTATACGGGAATAAAATTGAACTAAAAAAATCAAAAAAAAATCCAGAAATTTAGTTAATGCATTGCCAAAAAGGGTCTAAATTTTGAGAAATATTTGCGCTAAATTAAGTACATATACACTAAAGTGAAACCCAATTTTATTATAAATTGGGTTATTTGTACTCATTTTTAGTTTACCATGTCGTTATTTTTTTCCCATCCAATTACAAGAATTAAGTTCAAAAATTACTGAGAAATATCCTACATAAGGAAAAATTACTAACATTTAGTTTATTTTTAGGAATTTAAACTTAAAGTAATGAATTTTTATTTATTTGAAGTACGTTACAATATCTCCTAATTTACAGAAAATTTATAAAATTGTCCTAAGTTCATTTTTATTTAAAGTAAACACAAAATAAGATATTATACTCAATTAATGTACTTAGTTTGAGTATATAATTCTTCGTTTTGTGTAAATGTGCCCTATCGTAAAAGATAATTATAATTAGAACAAGTTTATATTTTATTAATATAGATTTATTTTAGTTAATATATATATCTAAAATTTATACAAAATATTAAATATTATGAATTAAAAACTTAAATATATATATAAATATATATTTTTGAAAATTTAAAAAAAATCCTTTTAGTTTTTTTTCTAAAATTTTGTAAGAAAACTCATGATAAAGGGTCTTAAAACAAGTCAGTTTTGATATTTTTAAATTAAATAATACCTAAATTTATCTTTGATTTACTTAAAATAATTTAAAAATTTCAAAATAAAATTTAGAATAATGTATATTGCAAAAAATTTTAATTTTTTTAATTTTCATTTTTACTTGTTTTTTATTTTTGATATGATAAATACTTAAACAAAATTTCATTTGGTCTTCTAAACAAGTTTTAATCACTTCCGGTTTCTGGACGAGATAAGAATCGTCTCCCGTCAATGATCTAAAATAAACAAAAATGTTAGTAAAGCTGGTCACTAAAAAAATTATTTTAATTTTAACTTAGATTTTTAAAACTATTAAATTATTGAAATTTTATAAAATTTATGTTGTTGGATGAATATCAATGGTTTAAACTAAGGTTGGTTACCGTTATCTTTTAAATACCCTTATCGCTAAAATACCGTTACCAATACCAAAAAAAAAATGTTTTCTGAAAATATTATACCAAATTTTATAGCTAATGATAATGGTAAATTTTGTCGTGAAGTAATATTTTTGTGTATGATTTAAGTTATCTATGTTTGGATTCAAAACTGAAGGTCCACAAATATATAAAAGGGCCGGAATGTTCCAAAATTCTAGGGTACTGACATAAGAAGTGGTGGAGAAAATGATCAAATGTTATCATTTCTCTACCAGACATTTTTAATTTAAAATTATTTAAATGGTACATTTCTATTTCTGGAGACTTATTGCCACTTTCTATTTGGCCATAATTAAAATTTAGTTTCTAAACAACATTATTACGTTAAAGCGCAAACCTAAAAATTGTTTAGATTTGCTAATAAAATTTGAAATTAGTATTTTAAATATTCATTATTTTTTAAATATAAAATGCAATATTAACTTTAAGTATTTAAGTACTTTTAAAGTATTCTTTGTTATTTTAAAATTTCTACAAGTTTAAAAATTAAAACGATGTACGTTAGGTTTCCCTACAACATAATAAGTTGGAATTAAATCCAGTCTTATTTTGGCCAGTTAAAAGCTTTCATATATTTACCAGTCACATTTGTGACCTTGGCTCATTCATATGGCAGATTGCTTTAAGTCTAAAAAAATATTTTCACAAGCCAGGTTGAATTTTCGACTTTTATATATAAAATAATTTACTGTCAAAAGTCAACTTAGCTAATGAACACATTCTCCAGAAATGAATGCAGGATCGATACACTACCATATTGGATTCCATGTTAGCCATGATTATAGACGCGAATGTTTCTATAAACCGCTGTCTTAGACTAACAAAAAACTCAATGGCCGATTATAAATTACTGAAAATTACAGCAAACTGAACCAATTGTAAAAACAAACAACATTATTCCGCTGATGCTCAACAATTATATTTTTTAAACTCGAATAAATTAAAAATTCGTACTAATATAAATAAAAAAAAATACTTTTAAAAATGTTTAAATAATAAAGTGCTTTTACACAATAATTTAGAAACCTCATAATACGGTGATAAAATGTATTTTGTATGTGAAATTTGTTTTATAAATCACTTATAAATTTTAAAAGTGATAATGGCTCGTATGAATAAAAACTAGATATTACTAATAAGGGGAAATACTGGGGTTTTTAAGCAATTACTTCACAATTCTAGTCTGCTTGCGAGTAGACTAAAAATTTAACTTTTTTATTTCGTTTCTATTTTATGCTATTCTACAAGTCTATGGATAAATTTGGTGTTAAAAGTCATTCCCAAGCCCAAAGTAATTACTTCGAAGTAATTGCTAAGTTTTATTCATATGATCCAATGCATATGATAAAATTTGAAATTAGTATTTTAAATATTTATTATTTTTTAAATATAAAACTGATGAGTATATAGAAAAACGTTATATGAACAGATTAAAGGAATTGTAATTTTTAATTTTTTTAAAATTGTTTGAGCAAAATCGGACTAGTGGTTCTCGAGTTATGTCAAAAAAAGATATATCTCGATTCCTAGGGGTGACCCAGCGAAACGCCGGTACACGTATAACTTCCCTACGGGAAATTTTAAAAACTGTCACCGAACTGGCCCCTTTATAAGAAATATACTGGTCACTTTTACATGGCGTTGTCATAGGAGGGGGAAATTGACCCCTTGTGATATGTCACAAGACAAATCCTAGGACAGGTTACTGAACTCTCATAAAAAACAAAGTTCAGGGACCTGTCCTAGGATTTGTCTTGTGACATGTCACAAGGGGTCAATTTCCCCCTCCTATGACAACGCCATGTAAAAGTGACCAGTCTATTTCATATAAAGGGGCCAGTTCGGTGACAGTTTGTTAAAATTTAAGATCGATTTGTTTCTTAAATACTTCTTAAGTAAGAACTTTTCAAACAATATTTCTTAAATATTTAGGAGATTTTTAATAAAAAAAAACGACTTAGTTCTGACTATAAAACCTGACTATAGATTCCAACAAATTATCTTCCTAGGAAACCAATTGATATTTTTCCAACCAAAATTACAGGAATAATTGATATTTAAATAAAAATAATATTTAGGTTGTTCATAAGGGGTGTGCTATCTGTTGTATCGTCCTAACAAAAAACAGAATTGTTAAAAATTTTATTTGTGTTTAACAACGATTTTCTATTCAGTTTTCTATCGGTTAGCACACTCAAACATAGGACACTAAACATTCGTAAAAATGTTGTATCGTGCTATTCTCAAATGTTGTATTTTTTCAATTTAATTTTAACAACTATGTTTTTTGTTAGGACGATACAACGATACAACAAATAGTACACCCCTTGTGAAAACCCTTATTGTAATACTTTTTGCCACTAAATTATATTTACAAGAATTATAAGTAAATGTTTTAATATTCTGGGGTGGGCAAAAAGCATTCTAGGGTGGGCTTTGCCCACCCCAGACCGGCCTAAGTCCGCCAATGTCCAAATCCGACCAAAAATCGCGCAGTTATAAGCAAATCCAACTTCAAACTTTGAACCGAAATAACTCCCGAGATAGGCCCAATCGACAAAAAAAACAAAGTTGTTTTGCAATCTCAATTAAAAGTTTTACCTGTGGTAAAAACCAAGTTTTTTTTTGTATTTATTTTTGGAGATTTTTTCATTTCCATCTGAACCTGGCATTTTTAACACAAAAATGGGTAAAATTTATATGGCAGCACATATTTCTGACATTCCTGCACATTAAACCAATTTCTGTACTTTCAAACCAAATTTCTGCAATTTCATACAAAAATTCCCTTAATATTTACTCTTTGGTTGTAAATCGAGTTGGGGACAGCTTGTGAACAAAAAAAAAAGAGTACCAGTTGAGTACGTAAGAGTAGCATGGAAAGAGTATGGCAAAATAACACATTTTGCATGTGTAAAATCAAAGAGCGTAAAATAGGGAGAAATTCTAACTATAATACAGGGGAATTGCGGGGAAATTAGATGTTGTTAGAGGGAACGAAATAATTTCCTAATGCGTCATAATTTAATTTACTGTGTTCACTGTTAGCATTTTTGGCCGAAAAACACAAAATTTAACATGAAAAGCGCTAGGAATCGAAAAAAAACGTAATGTAGTGTCTACAAATGAAATAAAATACGCAATAAAATTTTAAAATAATTTGGTGTCTCCACCACACATTAGGTTTAATATTTTTTTTTATCAATTAACTTCAAAATCAATCGCAGAGAAAATTATTTTACGTGGAGAGTATATAATTCATACACAAAAAATTCCTGTAGGGAAAATGAGGAAAGCATACTTATTAAAAATTTGTTCATTAAAATTTGTGGTTTTTATCAAGTTTTGTATAAATTGTGTATTTCATTGTGTTAATGATGTTGTGTTAGAAGTTGACAACACTCATTTCAAAGAAGAATAATGAAAAAGGAAATTTTAAGTCATCACATTTTTTCCCACACAGTACTCATAGCATCTTTTGTGTGCGCAAACTGTTTTCACCCGGTTTTTATTTGCTCGCCTGAGTTCGCTAAAAATATAAGAGAGTCATAGGAAGGATCGTCTCTCTCTATATGTATACTCTTTGGTATCATGGACGTCTATTAAATTGCACCCTATCAAAAATTTTCATTTAAAGGTTTTTGATAACAAACTGTTCAGTAAAAATTAATAATACTGTAACCAATAAACCATTCGATGCAATGTATTTAAATTACAATTTTTTTAAAAACTACTTATTCGCTTTTCCAGCATTAGACCTGGTCGAGCCAAAAATTATCCAACAGCTGCACAATTAAGATCACTAAAGTATTGAACAAGTGTTGATGTTATGTTTAAAGTGAACTTTAGTGATGAATACAATATCTTACCCACCCGAATTAAAGAATACACAGGATATACTGAACCAAAACCGTTACATATAGGGCAACTCCCAATTCAGCCTAGTAAATGGAAACATCTACAAGCCTCTTATACCACCAGAATATCATTACTTTTATGATAATTTAGTTCAGATGAAGTCAAAGTAACAGCAAGAAATGAAGAAATGTCCAATTCTAATAATTTTTTTATGAAACTCTTCTTTATTTTAAACGATAAACATCAATGAAATTGCAATTAAGGTCAAGTATTTTCCGATTTGAAAATAAATCGTAATGCTCAAACTTTCGGACTTTAATAAAATTGCAAATTAGATCATAAAAAATCAAATTATTATTACTGTGCAATACACTCTATCGGCATAAAAATATTCGAAAATTTCAGTTGCAATACTCTCTATCGGACAAAGTGCCCTATAGCGCTGCGAATAATGTAAAATGTTATTTTTTTTTATATGTATAGTTGACTAGTCATATTTAACAAATATTGTGGAAGATAGATTACTTCATACTTAAGGAATTTAGGAATATCACAGTTTTTTCCTTTTCCTGAAAAATCTTCTTTTCCGATAGAGCGTATTGAATATAGGCTCTCGATATATATTGGAGCGACTCACCTTATATGGACAGAAAAAAAGTGCCCCCTCAAAATAAACTTTAGTTTGTTTTATGATGATTCGCAAAATATTTCGGGTTTAGCAATGAGATATCACGAGCGGAACCATTTTTAAAAACGTTATTTTTTTAGTTTTTGTAAGAATTTTGCATTTTAGGTGAAGACAACATACTCAATATGGATATCATTAGAAAGGGTTTTTGAGGCGCGGTATATATAATATGTTCAAGCATATCCAGACATGTCCTATTTTCAACGATAATCTATAAAAAACAAATTTTTTATTTTTTTCTACGGAGATGTTTGTGATTAAAATGTCAAACTTACATGTCAAAATCTATAGTAGATTTAAGTGAACACGTGTTTCAGATTTTTTGAAATACGCGATTGTTCACGTTTTATCAGAAATTTAATGTGGTAGAAACAATATGTGCTAAATAGGGCAGTATGGATACCAAAAATTTTCTTTTAGCAAGTAAATCAACGCTGGGTGGATATAGTTTAGATTTTGGGAAATTAAATACATTTTTCACGGTGTTATGGATTTCGAAAAGAAAAAAAACATCGAAAGAAACGATTATATGCACTTGGGATCCGAAATACCCAACTCTTTTTCCGCAGACATTTTTTTATCAAACCATTAATTTTCGCGTATATAAATGTTGCGACATTTTGTCACCAAGATCATATAAAGGTTAATTTCAATTTTTGTCTAAAAATATCGATTTCAGACATTTCCTGAAAAGCCTAGAATATACAGAAGTTTATACTTCACTTCGAGGTAGAATTTTAAGCCCGGGAATTTGCCTTATAATTCGAGGAAATTGAAAAAACAAGTTAAAACAATCATGTATCTTAGCTTGAAAATCCATGAAAAAAGCTCAAACATATTTTAACTTTTATGTTAAATGTAGTCGCTACATCAACGAAATGAGAATGGAGCAAACAATAAAATATGTTTTCGAAACTCTGTGAAGTATTTGTTAGGAGAATATCCTGATGAAGAAAAGTAGCAGTTTTTGGAAAAAAGTACTTATTATGTTAATTCATAATAAGGAAATTGGCCTCGAACTGAATTAATAAATTTCTAATTAGTCAATGGAAAGGTCGGACAAAACAATTTTTATTTTTTTGAATAAAAATTAAAAACCAACATTTTGACAACCCTCACAGTATGGAGAAATGTTTTTTACCTCTCCTTGTATTGACAAAGAAGTAGGTAAAGATAAAATTTGTATTTTATTTGTACCGACGGTACGAAATACAAAAACAGGAAACTTGCATAATATTTCTATTGTTGGTTATGTCTTTGCAGAGACTTCGAAAACATATGTTATTGTTTGCTCCATTCTCATTTCGTTGATGTAGCGACTACATTTAATATGAAATTTTGATGTTTCAAATTGCATTGCACTATTGCCACCACTTTCAAAAGAAGACTGAAGAAGAGGACCTGCAAAATCCCCGAAACGATCGTCTTTTCATTCCTGAAAGTGTAGAGGTTTTTGAAAGCAAAAACTCTGCGAAGTATTTGTTAGGAGAATATCCTGATGAAGAAAAATAGCAGTTTTTGGAAAAAAAGTACTTATTATGTTAATTCATAATAAGGAAATTGTCCATAGTATAATATAGTAGCATTACTCTTTTTCTGTCATTTGAAAAAATGAAGTAGTGTATGTAATTTTACTTGTACATATGGTTCTTAATACCTTACAACTACATGAGATAGGGACGAGCTCTCAATTTTTTATTGAGTGGGGCTACTATAGTATACATACTATGAAATTGGCCTCGAACTGAATTAATAAATTTCTAATTAGTCAATGGAAAGGTCGGAAAAAACAATTTTTATTTTTTTGAATAAAAATGAAAAACCAAAATTTTGTCATATAATTTTTTTAGTATGGCAGGCATTTTTTTTAATGTGGCAAACAATTTATTTGAGAAATCAAATGAAAGAATTTCACAATTTTTGAAATTCCTTTTACACAGAAAGAATTTACATAATTCTAATTAAATTTTTAAACACCTTTCTCATACCAAATTTGTAAATACAAAAAAAAACTTTTTAAAAAGGCACCAATAAAGAAATTTGTAAATCCAAAAAAACTGTTCTTTTTTTTGTAACTTTGAATTTTTATTGTTAAACAATTTTTATATGAAAGATAAGAATCTACAAACGAGTTACAAATATTTCAAACAAAAAAATTGTTGGGAATAAAATTTCAATTTAAAGGAAAATGGGCAGAGAAACCCGCTACCGCTACAATTAATATGTAGCGCTTTATGATTACCTTAATCTGGTGAACGATGCTACTTTTGTTTTTGTTTTAAAATAAAAATAATTGTAGAGGTTTCTTTGATTTTTTTTAAATTTTTTATTCCTTTATAATTATATTTGTATAGGTTTATTCTTTAAAAAAATTAAAAAAAAAACGACAGCTGATGTATCATTAACTGCTCACAAGTAGCGTAAAATTTTTACGCTACCAAAACAAGGTAGCGCTACCACAACATGTTGACATCCAGTAGCTAATGAAATCGTTCACCAGATTGTTGAGTAGCGGATTAGCAACAGTTGAGCGTCTGGTAAACGCACTCAATGTGATTGCTTTTACAAATTCCCATTGTTGGTGCCTACTGTTTTTTCTGTGTAGTAATTTTTAAATTTTGAACATATTTTTCCCCGGTTAATACGAACACCGCTTATAACGAACTAATTTGTCTGGTCTCTCGTAGTTCGTCTTAAGCGAGTTTTACTGTATCTTTAAAAAGTGTATTTTCTATTAACTTGTATAGATTTGAGAATAGAAAATATTAAGATTAACAACAAAACTTTTCGCTTAACATAGATCTTGTATTTTTCTGTTTTTTAACAACTTTTTTTCCTTCTTACTTTTTTGTCATCTTTATCATTTCAATCATGATGTAAGTACTTACTTATGACTTAGCAGCATGAATAAGCATTACTTGTGTGCAATCATGATTTATGCCTTCAATATCAATGATTAATGACAATATGTTCAAGTTAAAATTATTGTTATTTTCAGTTAGTGTATATATGTATGTGTTTATTATTATTATTTTTTATGAATCCTAAATGCTCTTAAACATATAAAGTATTTGTTTTATATGTGTGTATAGCCTATGGGAATCAATAATAAGAGCTTAGGTCTATAATGATTATTTTGAAATATTAAAACTGTCTCTATTTACTACACATTTATATTGAAAATCTATATTGAAATGACCAAAAGTCATAAAATTCGTTTTTGCTCTCATCAGAAAAAAATTTTATTGTTCCTTATAATTTAAAGAAAGAGGTTTGAAATTTTATTTCTGCTTCTTCACTTACACTTCGGGAGTTTGAAGTTTTATTTCTGCTCAGACTTGCACTTCGCTCCCGAGTTTGAAATTTTATTTCTGCTCAGACTTGCACTTCGCTCCCGAGTTTGAAATTTTATTTCTGCTCAGACTTGCTCTTCGCTCCCGAGTTTGAAATTTTATTTCTGCTCCAGTGTTGCCACTTTTTGAATAATTATTCAAAAACGGGATTGTTTACACATTCGTTGGATAATTTTTGAATAATGACATTTTTGTGTAGTTTTCGTGTAATTTCACTTCCCTACGGGAAATTTCAACAAATTTCAACAAACTGTTACCGACGTTTATTGTTCATGTTTTGCGAACATATTTTTCAAACTTCACTTTAAAAAAAAGTACTTTTCTCTTGGGTGGCAAACCATTGGAAAATTAACTGAAAAAACTAGTAATTTTCAAAGTTTTTATAACAGCTTTTAACCCAGCGCAAAATTTTTTTTGCTGTAGTTGCCATGATCAGAGAAAAATGTTGTTAACTCATCACAGTGGTTCAGAAACAAAATATTTTGAAAATAATTCAGCAATTTAGAAGTATTTAACCTAGAAAGATTTCTTTTAACTATGAACTACACCATATAATTCACTATTTTAAGCCTGAAAAATATATTGTATTTAATTTTTCTGTAGTTAATAGAATATTTTTTTTTGCAAACATAACCAATATTTTTCATAAAAATTGGCTTTGATTTTGCTCTGCAGAAAATTGGACCAGGTTATTGAAAAAATGCAAAATTTCAGACAGGCTTTCGCAATGCTCGAAGGGATTTGGTTTGGTAGCAAGTGGCACTATGGGCTCGGCCAGAAAACTTAAGCTTGAAATTACTTTGACTTCGACCCTGACAAATTTTATAGTAATCCAACCAGCTGGTAAGAAATCACTACATTATTTCGAAAGTATTTTTGATTCTGCCCCCCCTCATATATTATTTGGAAAAATATAAAAAAAAAATTATAACCGTTTTGTGTAATTTCATACAGTTTTGGATAATTTTTGACCTACAGCTGTGTAATTTTTTGTTTTACTGGTGACTGCTCCGACTTACACCTCGCTCCCGAGTTTGAAATTTTATTTCTGCTTCGACGTACACTTTACTCCCGAGTTTGAAATTTTATTTCTGCTCAGACTTACACTTCGCTCCCGAGTTTGAAATTTTATTTCTGCTCCGACTTACACCTCGCTCCCGAATTTGCAATTTTATTTCTGCTCCGACTTACACCTCGCTCCGAGTTTGAAATTTTATTTCTGCTTCGACGTACACTTTACTCCCGAGTTTGAAATTTTACTTCTGCTCAGACATACACTTCGCTCCCGAGTTTGAAATTTTATTTCTGCTCCGACTTACACCCCGCTCCCGAGTTTGATATTTTATTTCTGTTTCGACGTTCACTTCGCTGCCGAGTTTTAAATATTCTTTCTGCTACGGAAATACCCCTTCTGACCGAGTTTGAAATTTTATTTCTGCTCAGACTTGCACTGCACCTCTGACTATAGATACTATCTCCGACATTACCCTGAGAAGACGTGTTGCCATATAGTGAAATTTGAAGTTGTTCTAAATCGCAGTTGTTTTAAATAAGGCGACTAAAGCCAAATTATTAATTTGTTTTAACCACGTGAGGAGGCCAAAGTTATTTCGCCTTTCTTTACATGTTAAAACAAGGCCGAAGTCATAGTGAATATAAATAGTTTGTAACGAACCCTGGATAGACTGAGTGTTGCTCCAGCATAGAGCGGAAACGTGTCGTTACAATATATTAACATTTTGAATTATACAGTTTAAATTCCTCGACTGATTTTGCTCTCATTTATTAACAAGCTACTGGCGATGTCCAGAAATATTTCGATTTAATATCGGTCATCTTAGTTACTACTTTACTTGGCCGAAACCGCTATATCAACGGATAGAAGGACTTGATTAATTTTGCTAATCTGGTAAATTACAAACATATCCACAATTAGAATGGAGGGTATAAAAATTTGTGAGTGAATTTTGACCAACATACTTTTTTTTAATATGTATTTTACATACACATTCACAATATTTTTTTCTTTAAATCTGTTAAATTTGTACATTAAAACAATTGAAAACTAGTTTAAAGTGGAACTATGTGCTTTTTGATTAAAACATTGCATTGCGTTTTTTTTTATTAATTAAGAAATTAACTGACAAAATCGGAAAACACTGTAGAATTTTTGTTAAATACTTAATATACAATAAACCATCTCTAGCAGTTTTCTTTTGAGTGTAAATATGACTTAAAAGCACATTTTTATTGAATCTTTTTCATAAGAGAGAAAGTGTGTATTTTGCTTACTGAATATCTAGTAGAAAAAAATTCTTTTTTCTAACTTTAATATTTATTGAATTAAAACAACTTTACTAAGTTATACATTAACTAGCGGGCAAGCCCGCTAGATTTAGCGGCGTGCCTTAGGCCTAGTTTTTGGGATTTCAGTTAATCCGAAAACGAATTTTGTCGTATCGGGCAAGCCCGCTACGTTATTAGCGTACCTTAAAGTTTAAAATGTAATTTGTTTTGTATAGGCATTAAATATTTTTATGAAAATAAAATGCAATGTTTTTTATTAATGTAAAAATCTTCAAAATAAAAGCCCCCTTCGATGAGAATGCTTATTAGGAGCTTATATAAAAATTAATTTAAAGAATTATTATTCAGAGGAAGCTTAGGTTAAAACAAATTTTCTACTTTTTAAGTAAAAATAAAATCAAATAGATACACTTAATAATTAACAATAAATAACGATGACGATGTGAGAGCTGTGGTGTAATGGTTAACCCGTTGAAATGTTATACATGTGGTTGCGGCTTCGATCCCCAGCGACCGCAACATCAATTTGGAAAATATATTATTATATATATTATCCCTAATACAGTGTCCTCCTTCACTATTCCCATAGCACTTAACCCCACCGAAGTAAAATAATATAACAGGGCTATGAAATAAACAGCCTCAACAAAAGTTCGCCAACTAATATTTTGAAACAAACACAATTTTCAAAAATCTGAAAAATATATTTAAGTTACTTTAGCTTTTAAAAAAGTCATTACTATGGTCCAAGCACAACAGGATTCTATCAGGATACTTTCTGGGACATCGTCTTAACTTGAAAACGAATTATTATGAAAAAAAGAATAAACTTAGTTTTAGTACAATCATAAAAAAAAGTTAGTACAAAAGTATGTTAAACGCGTTCTAATTCAATTGAACTAATTTTTCCTGTTGTTTTCGTTTAAATCCGATGTTTAACTAAAGTTGTTAGTTATCAAATTTCACCACAAAAACATATTTCTGCTGTACTTGAACTAATTTTTCCTCCTGATATTTAGTTATTTTTTTATAAATGATTTTTACAATGTTATCAGCTAATATAGATAAATTTATTGGCAACTTTTTTAATATTTGTGTTTTCAAAAGAAAACGATCGTGGCTAGTGTATAGTGATTGATGGTGCTTGATGGCGCTTGATGGTGAAGTGTGGAATGCTGAGTTTGCCGACCAATACAAATTAGAAAATTTCTAGTAAGTGTATTTTAATGTGTGTGATGAGTCATCACTGATGACGCTTACCAATACAAATAGAAATAATATGCGCTTGTTTAGAAAGTTCTAGTAAATAAAATAATATGATAAGAGCATGTTTTCTTTTGTTTCTGTTAGTCAGCAAAGGAAAGCAAAAGAAAACGGAGGTATACTGGACATTAACATTTCGCAGCTAAAATTGTATTTAAAAAATAAAATAATAGAGGTTTGTTTTATAATATAAACTATATTTAAGGGAATACTATTAAATATGTTACTTTTTTCTTTTATTTCAGCCTTTTAACATTTTCATCTAAATTCGACCCGCAGGTAGACGAAAAAAAGGAACCAAATAATACAACTCCAGCGGAAGTTTAACATATTGGCAAGAAAATAAAAGTGCAAATAGTGTTTTTGGATTGTGTAATTTATTTGAAAATAAAATTAACAATATTTACATTAATTTGTTTTTATTCAATTAATAACAAAAAGTGATTGTAATATTAGCAGCATGTTTTGCAGATTTCAACTGACCCACTTTCATTTCTTTAAACGAAAATTCTTCTAAATTTTTGAATGTTAACTAAATTTTTTACCTGTTTATAACCAACTAAAATTTAGCAGAAAACATGTGCTAATTTCAGCTGAGTAATTTTCATTTCCATTAAACAACATTTCTTATAAATTGTTGTATTTGAACTAACTTTTTTACCTACAATTTAGGTCACCTAAATTAACAGACCATGATTCTCAACATCATTGAAATTTCTGCTGGTGCAAATTCAGGTACTATTTCCTGTTATTTTAGCAGAATTTTTAACTATTTGTACGTTCTTTTTTTTATGAGTGTACCAATATTTATTTAAATAAAGACCCGTTTTCGTTCAATTTCGTAGTTTCCGAAAAACGAAAATCGTTACATCTTCTTCATCAAAGGCACAAAAAATTGAATTTTTTGATTTCATTTATACTTTGGTGAAAAGCATAGACCGGTTAGAGGGTAAAATAAGTCAGTCAGTCACTCTTATATGTAAACACTATGACTCCCTTTGCGATTTGTTCATTGTCATTGCGAATCCATTCGTTCCCCGTTCTGTTTCATTTCGTTCCGCATTCCATTCCATTTCGTTCTCTGTTCTATTGCCATTTTCTCGAGTTTCAATTCCACTTATTCCCCGTTCTTTCCCGAAAGTGTGTTAAAAAAAGTCTCTAAAAAACAAAAAAAAGGTCGTAAACAAACTCTATATTACTTTCCTTAATAAAGTGGCCGTGGACAAATTTTCTTTCCCAAATGTGTGTTAAAAAAAATTTTTTACACAAAAAAAAATGTTGCCACAAAAAAAATGTTTCCACAAAAAAAAACGTATTTCCACAAACAAAAAGTTTCCACAAAAAAAAAAAACTGTGTTGGCACAAAAAAAAGTTTCCACAAAAAAAAAAGTTTTCACAAAAAAAACCGTTTCAAAAAAAAAAAAAAGTATTTCCACAAAAAAAACCGTTTCAAAAAAAAAAAGTATTTCCACAAAAAAAAAAGTGTTTCCACAACAAAAAAAAAAAAAAAACTCCCAAAAAAAAAGTGTTTCAACAAAAAAAAAAAGTTTCCACAATAAAAAATCTTTCCACAAAAAAAAATCTTTCCACATAAAAAATTGTGCACAAAAAAAGTTTACACAAAAAAAAATTTGCCCAAAAACAAGTTTCCTCAAAAAAAAATTTCCACAAAAAACAAAATGTTTCCACAAAAGAAAAAAAGTTTCCACAAAAAAAAGTTTCGACAAAAAGAAAAAGTGTTTCCAAAAACAAAAAAAATGTTTCCACAAAGAAAGTGTTTCCACAAAAAAAAAAGTTTCCACAAAACAAAAAAAAAAAAGTTTCCACAAAACAAAAAAAAAGTGTTTCCAAAAAAAAATATTTCACAAAAAAAAAAAGTTTCCACAAAAAAAAATGTTTCCACAAAAAAAAGTGTTTCCACAAAAAAAAAGTTTACATAAAAAAAAGTGTCCACAAAAAAAAATTGAGATGACATTATTAATTAATGCTGCCTGGTTGTCATACTAACGCCAAGGCCTGGTTGTCATAGCAAGACGAAAATTTTATATGTAGGGACGCCATATCTCCGGAACCACTGGGCCAATTTCGTGCAAACTTCACATAAACCATCTACAGACCATCCTCAACGTACCCTGAAATTTTGGATGAAATGGGTTGACAGAAATCCGTTGAAAAATAAAAATTTTTATATCGATCACACATTTTATATGGGAAAAACACACCATCACAAAAGTGTACATATAACGCGTATGCGTAAACATTTTTCGTAATTTTTAAGAACCATCAGTAAAAGTAGACCTTTCCAACGCATGTATTGGTTTGTAAATCGGTTGAGTGGTTCTCGAGTTATAAAATGACGAACATATACCAACTTATTTTTATAATATAATAATTTTTATAATAGATAATAGTAATAATATACAAAATTTATATTTTAGGTTATATCGACTTAAGTTGTTATTGTTTTTGGCACAAAAATTAATGCGTGTATGTGCGTTTATTCACAATATATCCGTAAAACTTAAACTATTAGGTTGGTCCATGTTTTCTATATTTTAATTTATAAAAAATTTAAAACCATACATCATGGATTTTTTTTGAAAGTTAAACCTTTTTAATGTGTCAATTTTTCGATATAAATATGGATAAATATTTTGATAAATTGTAATACTAGGAGTACTATAATATTTTTTTTAACAAGTATTCTTTTAGCACATACAAATTCATGGTAAGACGCATTTTCTCAAATTTCATCCAGTTTCTTCATTATCCTATTTCTTTAAATTATTTTTTTTCGCTAATAATGCATAGAGACTACTATTCTCCAAGAAATATAAATAACCTTAATGTTATTACAAACAAACTTTAATGCATTATGTTTTTTAACAGAATATTAATGGAAAATCACATACTAAAATATGATAAGCCTCGATTTTTTATGATAAATTATGATATCATGATAAAGTTATTGTTGTCGCTGCCTACCAAATATCTATAATACGATATGTATTAATTTACGATACTTGTATGCATATTGTCATGTATTTCAAAGTCATAAACTTTATATTCTTAACAGAATACTTAGTGATTTTAAGATTAATATTACAAACTTGGTTTTAAATCAGAATGTTGTGTTAATTTGTCCTAGGAGTAGACGAATCCTTCTCTGGGAAATGTATAAAGTTAGTATAGTAAACTCCTGTGTGTGTATTAATATTGTATGAATTATTAATAAGACTCCAGAGATTTATTTTAATCTTAGTTTATTCTGAATCTTTACATGGTTTCAGTTATTACAAAAAACTTAAAAGTATGTTCACAGTGTTGCAAGATCTTATCATGTACTACAGAGATGCCAGATATTATTATATTCTTGGTTTTTTTTTCCAATCCAAAATTATCTAAATAATAATAATTTTGAAATAATCTAAATTAAATTTTCATGAATGAAGACTGAACAGTCATCGGTATTCATTTCCAGTCACCGAAACGCTGGGGTGCCAGTGATCGTTGGCTGGAATAGTTGATCCATGCCACTCCCAGTAAAACCATCCATCTATTCCCCACCCAAGCCTTCCTGACCAGCTTCAAAATACAAAGAAGATTGGGACTGATCCCGCTCCGATTGGTGGGACTCAGAACACCATGCATGGTCATATCCATCATACCATGCATCATGGCGCCCCACAGCATTCGATTCATCATGACAGACGCTTGAGGGCTCCTCATACTTGTGTCAATATCACTATTCTCAGCCCTAACAATCAAGCGCCTGTTACGACGAAACAAATGATCAAATTTATCCGTTTATCAAGTATGACCTATCGTTAATCTTCTCGCATATCTCCCCATAATGCCATTCTTCTTAAACATAATCCTATCACCCTCATTGAGTTGCCTCGCATTTCTATCATAATACGCCCTCTGCATTTCACGCTTCCTTTCAATCTTCCCCTGTACCACTGATTCATCGATCTCTGTTCTATGTAATAGACGGTCAGTAATTGGAAGCTTCGTCTTTACCTGTCGTCCGAAAAATAGCTGAGAAGGCGACATTCCCATGGCTGCTATAGGTATTGAGTTATATTCCAGTATGTGGTAACTAAATTCAGATACTGTGTCCTCTTCATAACATCGTTTGAGTCTGTTCTGTGACAAATAGTCAGCGACTAGCATCTTAAATAATTGCATAAACATCATCTGCAATCATGTAGTAACATCATCAATATCATGTTAAAACAAATTTTCCAGTGGCTTGTGATCTGACTGTACAACAAACTTACAGCCATACAGAAAATGATGAAACCGAGCACATGCAAATACAATACCCAGCAACTCCTTCTCAATTTGAGCCCACCTCTGTTCACTAGGGGTTAAGCTGCGTGATGCATATGTCACTGATTGCCCGTCCTGCAAAAGAACACTACCCAATCCATCTTTGGAACTGTCTGTTTGTATGATCAAATTTTTACTCGGGTCAAATGTGACAAGTATCGGGGAAACACTAATTGCAGAAGTTAAGTCCTTCAGCTCCTTTTCATGCTCATTTGGCCAACTCCATTCCGCATTGTTCTTCGTAAGTTCCCGACGATTAGCTGATCTCTGCGATATGTTTGGAATAAAACGGGAAAGATATTTAAGTAATCCTATCAGTCGCATCACTTCCGACTTGTTTGATGGGGTTTTCATATCAGTTATTGCCCTTACCCAGTCAGAAAAATACAAACGGGAAGGCGGTGGCAAAGCACTTTAACAGGTGGTACAAGTACTGGCAAAAACTGCTTTCCCATTCCCAAAATGATAACATATTAGACAAAAGGACCGGCTGTTCAAAAAGCGCCGGAAAAGCACTGGAGGAACAAAATTTTTAAATGTTGGTAAAACGCTGGCAAAACCAATAAATAGGTGGTCTGGAAATATATTTTCCAAAATAAAATTTAAAAAAAGTTCATATGTATTTTTTTTGGTCCTGCTGTGATTTGAACCCAGGCCATCAGATTGGCAGACGATTGCTCTACCCACTGAGCTAACGAGACATATAATATTTGATGGCTAAACACATAAATGAGTGATAATAGCAGGACAACTACTGGCTGTGCCAAAGTGCTAGTACTGGCAAATATTTTTTTGTAACTAGTATGCCAGTATTGGGAGGGCAAAAAAAAAGTTGGTCTTTAAGGAGCTTTCCCACAAACATAAAAATTGATTTTATAAAACAAAAAAAAATTTAAATTAAAAAAAATCCAAAAAAAAACTGGATAACCACTGGTTGCAAACCTTGGCATATCACTCTAAGCCAATTCTTTGCCAGTGGTTTTTTTATAAACCACCGAAATTTTTGTAAAACAAATGCTGGAAAAACGCTTTTTGCATGCGCTGGCAAAGCGTCCCAAATGAGTATTCCGCCAGTCATTTATTTTTAACACCGTCGTTACCCAGTGGTATGCCAGTGCTTGATTTTTTGTACCACTGGCGATTTCTGACTGGGTCTGTACTTACTATCAGGTTCAATTTTTCCTTCAGAAATGATGTGCCCCATAAACTTAACCTGCCCTGTTCGGTACTGCATTTTTTCAACTTTAAATTTGACATTAAATTCACGCGCACGTTGTAAAACTCGTGAAAGGGTTTCATCATGGGAGGCATCATCCTCAGCACCGACGTAAATATCAGGTGTGTTTTCGACTTAACTATATCCGTTAACTCATAAAAAAAACTCAAAGTGCATAAAAACGCGTTTAAGACAAAAACTAACATATTACTTTTCGTATGCACGTTAACTTTCAAGACGAATAATTATCAACGTTGAAAACTCAACGCTTATATATTTTCACATCTAACATAACTTATTCGCGTTACTTCCTAAAAACTTTTGCTAACGTACGTTTAATTATAACGGAACAATTATAAACATAATATGTTTAAAGGCTTCATTAGTCTAATCGTAAAGTAAAAAAACGTATCTGTAATCAATTCAATGTGTTAAAATAATATAGAAATATATTTTTATCTTTTTTCTATGCATTGAAACTGTTGTCAAATAAAATCGTAAAAAAGTTCTGATGAAAATAGAAATTTTCTATTTTATTACTTGACATTTAATTCTATGCACAAGAAAAAGATAAAAAATACAATATTTTTATTTTTTATACACTTTTTATTCATTATGAGAATGATACATTACTTTTTTTACGATACTTCCAAACTAATTTGGGCTTAAATTTGTTTGTACTACAATCGGTTCAAAGTAGATTTGCTTTAAATACTTAACCTTGATAGGCATGAGACAAAATACAGCTATCATCAAAATAAACTTATACTCAAGGAATATTGCCAAATATTTTCACCATCTTCTTTTGAAACATTTCCGGGGCATTATTCAAACCAAATGGGACCCGATTAAATCGATAACGGCCAAATGGTGTCATGAAGGTTGTTAGATCAGCGCTTCTGTCATCTAACTCCATCTGCCAAAACCCATTAATACAGTCAAGTACAGTAAAAACCCGTTAACCAGACTTTCGACTCATAATGTCCTCTGCTGTAGGGATTAAGTAGTGCTCCCGTTTTATACAATTGTTCAAAGGTTTTGTATCCAAGCAGATACGCACAGCCATTAGACTTTTCTACAATCTGTAGGTTATTAATCCCGTTTTCCTTCGCTCGAAGATAAATCAAAAATTGTTGCTTCCATTTAAACCACGCTTTGGCAAGATTTCTACAATCTAGTGACTTCGGTAGACGCATATCCATTTGCGACGCCATTTTATTTTTCCTTTCCTTTGTGTTTATCTCTATTATTTTTTCTTCAAGTATGTACTATTATTTAGCTTTCCTTTTCAATAGTTCATTGAGTTCTTCTTTCCTCTGACACCGTGTATTAATATTGCATGAATTATTAATAAGACTCCAGAGATTTATTTCAATCTTAGTTTATTCTGAATCTTTACATGGTTTCAGTTGTTACAAAAAACTTAAAACTATGTTGACGGTGTTGCAAGATCTTATCATCTAAATCTATGTACTACAGAGATGCCAGATATTATTAGAGTGTGGGAAGAGTTCAAAGCTTTCATGCCCGATTAAGGATTTCATTGTAAATGAAATATGAGTCAAACCGCAGTGCATAAGTTCTACGACGCTAATCTGAAACGGACATTTTAATTGTTAAAACATTCAACGAATATGTTGGGATGGAAATTTTACAAGGGGTTGCCAAAACAAAAATGTATCCGGGCCTGGTGAAAATGATTTTAATATAATCGTTTTATACAATTTTACCACTTCGAGTATTTTGAAATATTACATCAAGTATAATTTTATATGATCATATCCAAATCAACCAGAACCACATTTTTTCGGATCAAATCATATAAATTTGAAAGCAATTAACTATAAAAATTACAATAAGATCCGAAAAATGGTAAATATGGTTAATATATGGGTGAAAACACATCAACTCAACACACCATTCGGATTTACCATCTCCGATTTGAATGAAATTCACCACAACTGTGGTACACTACAAATGGCATAAATTTTGGGGTCCGGAGCTTTTCGGTTTCCGCATTTTTTAAAATTCTTAAAAAAAATATATGATTATTGTTAAACTCTCTTATACATTCGTGTTAAAAATTTAACGTGATATCTCGATTCGTCTCTGAGTTATAGCCAAAACCGTGTCCATAAATATAATTTGGTGCCCTAGTGATGTACCTTAGGGTGGACTTTATTTTCAACTTGCGGTTTAAGTCCTCCCCCCCCCCCCCCTAGAAATGTGCCGTTGGGTATAAAAATACACCATTTAAAAAATTAAGGTGACCGGATAACGATAACACGTGCCGCATCAGCTCTGAAGTTTGAAATAGGCTCTTAGGTAACCGTATTTTTAGAAAATGTAAATAGAATCATAATTTAGATTTAATTACCTTTCTGGTTTAAAATGAGATAAATTATGGAAATTGTAAAACATAAAATATCTTTCAAACAAATTTACAATTTTGTACTCTAGTTTCATTTCTGAGATCCACAAATATTCAGATATAAATTTTTGGTACTCTTGGGTTATGACAACCCAGTCCCAGGATGGGATTTTTTTTTATAAATTTGTAAATCTCTACACTCTCAGAACAATTCCGTTGTGACAACCGAATTTTTTCCAACCGATTTGGCTCGGTTGCTGCAACCTCGTAATTCGGTTGCCTCAACCGAATTCAGTTATGGCAACCGATAATTCGGTTGTTGCAACCGAAATGAAATCGAATTCGGTTGTTGCAACCGAATTGATATCTAATTCGGTTGCCACAACTGAATTCGGTTGCTGCAACCGAATTACGAGGTTGCAGCAACCGAATCAATTCGGTTGGCAAAAAATTCCGTTGCCACAACGGAATTGTTCGAGAGTGTAGTTTTGAGTTTTTTTTTAAATTTTGTTTAACAAAATATAAAAAAAAGTGGCCAACGCATAGGAGTTTATTAAATACACCTTAAGGAATAGTGACGGAGTTTTAAATTTGAAAATTTTGGAGAAAAATGTGATATTGGACAATAATTTAGATAATAGTATTAATTTTTGTGTTTTTAGCTAGCTGCAACAAAATCACTTCCGATTTTCTTAATTCTGATACTGGAGATTATTTTCCGAAAATTTTGTTAAACACAACGTTAACCCTTTCTTTACCAAGGTCGAAGGTGAAATTTGTCAAATTTTTCGACTTTTCCTGGAAGCATATCAAAACAATGTGTTGTTATTGCGGAATTTGGTGAAAGTTGCCCAAATAACTCTGTTAACACAAAATTTTATACATAGTAATAAAAAAATAGAGGTTAACCCTTATAGGCACATGTGGTCAAAATGACCCCAAATCAAAAAAATGTAAAAAAGTGTCATTCGACATGAAAATCGATATAAAAGAATTTTCTTGTGCGCACTCTACAGGTCGCAAATATTAAGATATTTTGATGAAATTTGGTACACCGACCTATATTGGCCCAAGGACGAAGCCTATTGATTTTGGTTGGTTAACAGCGGTCCCTGTTTAGACCTAGTGCCCATATAACTGTCCCCCCAAAATTATAATGTTTATACGCTGCAGGTCGCAAATATTAAGATATTTTGATGAAATTTGGTACACAGACCTATGTACGTTGGCCCAACGACGAAGCCTATTGATTTTGGTGAACATCGGTCCATGTTTAGACCTAGTGCCCATATAAGGGTCCCCCCAAAATTATATTGTTTATACGCTGCAGGTGGCAAATATTAAGATCATTTTGATGAAATTTGGTACACCGACGTATATCAGGCCAAGGACGAAGCCTATGGATTTTGGTTAACACCGGTCCATGTTTAGACCTAGTGCCCATATAAGGGTCCCCCCAAAATTGGCTTGGTTACAAACTGCAGGTCGCAAATATTAAGATCCCAGCAAAAAATACTGCTTGCTTGGAACGTTCGTCAGGGAAAGAAAATAGTGTAGCGCTTGCATTATTGCTGATATAAGGCATAATTTTTGTTCGAGATAGCTCGCGTGAAAGCACTTGTTTCTATATCCGATATGCGCTTCTATCAAAGCTCCCAACAATGGCATGAAATCACAGCTTTTAGCTAGTAAATTCGGTTATCATTGTCATTCTATCGTGCTTTGTTAGAGCGATAAAGTGTATTAAACAAAACTCTATTGCTTTTTTAATACACTACTGCAAGCTACAAATCCTCAGAAGCAGTAAACGAAGCAGAAAAGAAGCACTAATTGTTTTTACCGCTTCCGAATTTCTGCTGGGATATTTTAATGAAATTTGGTTCGCTGACTCACATCATAGAAAATTTTGACACAAGTCCCATTTTAACCCAATCGAATTTCGGATAAAAACATTATATATATTTGTTCCTTTTACTCCTGCAAGGAGCATAGGGCCGCGGATCCAAACATTAGTTGGCTTTTAACCAGACTGGTGTAGGGTATTGTATAGTCGGCATGCCCTACTTTAACCTTTTTACTCGTTTTTTAATTAATTTATAATAATACCAAAATATGTGGTACATGCTATTATGGTATAAACATCCCAGTGTAGAAAATCATTACCAGATATGTGGTTATGTAACTACATACTTGGTAATGATAACTGGTTACTTTTGTTATTACATTTCTTATTACCTTTATATGGCGATGTCGCGAAAAATAATGAGTTGTCGTTACACACCAGCATACGAAAAATCAAAAAATATATCGTTACCTATGTGCTTACCAGTACTGACAAAAATAATGAGTCTAAAAATAGATTTTCAAAAAAATAAATTATATAAAAAAATATTTTTTATTGTATTTTTTTTAAATAAAATTTGCTGGTGCGGGAATCGAACCTGGGTCTACAGATTGCCAGTCAACAGCTCTGCCATCTGAGCTATATCGACATGTAATATTTAATAGATAAAAACATAATTGACCTGCTGCACACAAGTAAGCTTACTCGCCAACATACAAAAAATCAAAAAATATGTGGTTACATATATCCTTACCAGTGTTTAAAAAATATTGAGTCTAAAAATAGATTTCAAAAAATTTAAAAAAAAAATCTAAAAAAATTATTTTCTATTTGAAATAATGATAAAAATAAGTCATTATCAGTAACTCATTATTTTATGTTTTAAAATAATGCAGAAGGTAAGTGGGTGTCATTACTGGTAGTCCAAAAAATAATGATATGTCATTACCGTTTCTACACTGGGATGTTTAAATTCACAAAAATCCATACCTATAACAATGTTTTTGGCTATAACTCAGAAACGAATCGAGATACCACCTTAAGTATTTCATACAAATGTAGACGAAGTTTAAAATAACCATATATTTTTTAAGAATTTTGAAAAATGCGCATTTCGAGCAATG